>JANRMJ010000066.1:101005296-101046829 GCA_025584955.1 Alethe diademata | reverse complement strand
GCTGGCCTAGAAGCCAAAGAGGGAAGCTTAGCATTATTGAATTTACTAGTTAGTATACATAGCCCTAAGAGGGCAGTTCAGAGGGGATGCTTGCTAAATTTTTGCTGGAATTGTCTAAACCCTCATCAGAGAAACCTACACTGTTCTCAATACCACTTTAAGGGCTTTATATAAGGAGTATAAGAATGACGCTGACAAACAATGAAAATATAATTTTTAATTAGGTCTAATGCATCTGGAAGTTGTCACCTTCCAGAACTGGGACTGAAAACCAGGAGGGGTTTTGTACAAGGAATCAATTTCACATCATCATCATCTAACTGCAATCCTAAACTGCCAAGAGAAATCTCTCCTTTCAAAGTTAGTTTTTTATTTTCTCATTTTAAGTGATATCTTTTGTGAATTTCACTCTGAGCTGCCTACCACTCCTCTTTACATATTTCTGCTACTTTGGCACATATCCCAATATTTTGAATGCCACTCCTATGTATAATTTTTAAATATCACAACACTGGACACTGTAATGACTCCCTTCTATTTCTGAATCTGGTCCTGAGTATGCAACAGCAAGAAAACAAGTAAGGAAATTTTATTTCCAAGTGGCATGGCTTGACCAGAAGTCTAATCAGAACAGCTAACCAACTCCTTTCTCATGACCTTCTTTTCCCAGGAATAGGAGCTAACTGAGTTGGTCAGGTAGAAGGTAAGGGCCATGTTCCTACACACATCTAAGCCTCCAAGGGGAACTACTCAGGGAAGGAAAAGATGCACATTGCCTTTTCTTCTAGTGTGATGAATCACTGAAGAGGGGGTGCACTGACTGAGAAAGCCCTGAGAGTTCATGGTCGCAGTGTTATCCCTCAACACTTCATTCCTGATGGTGTATAATGCAGCCCTCAGAGTGTTATACTCTGCTGTGTTCAAATAATGAGGAGAGACTGAATGTTTCAAGTCCTGAAGATGGTTGATACCTGTGTAAGTTTATCATGTTGCCAATAAAGCAAGCAAGTCCTGTATCTGAAACAGTTTTCATATTAACATGTATATGGTTATTCAGAAAGGCTGGATAAGTATTAAATTCTGAATTTTTCATATTGTACATTTGAAAAAAAAAAAGTAATTCTAGGTAAAAAATGGTCTGATCTTTAAGAACTCACCAGGTTCTGAATGGAGGTAAACAGTATCACTTACATGAAAATTAACAGCACACTGAAACAGGTAAAATTATGCTGCAATGTTTACTACAGTAGTTGTTACGACAACTCTAAGATTCTCATTCTCCCTAGGAGTTAGAGCTCCCATAAATTTAAAAAGATCCATCAAAATCCCAACTCACAATTAAAACAATCAAAATAGCTAAAAGGACTGAAGCAAGACAACTTAGGTTGAAAAAAATTACATACTGTAACTTCTACTGCAGATGCCTGATAGCTCTTTAGTTAATTCCATTTCTCACAGTCTTCCACTATTATTTATATCTGAAGGTAGGAGCCTTGTGAAAAAAAAAAGATGCAATTCAGCATCTATTTAATTAAAATTAGCTGTAATTTACCATCAATATTTTTGAGTCTATGCCTTGGTCAGACATGAAATCTGCACCCACAGGCAGGCTGAAGAAAAAGTGATAAATTCCTGAAAAAAAAATTTAACTGAGAAACCACAGACTGGGGAAGAGGAAGCAGGATGCTTGTAATTAAATATACAATGATTACACAATGGGTATGACCTTCATCAGGAATACTGGTCTTCCTTTCGTAACCATCAGACAAGGAAGAGCAACAATGAGCACATAACTAAAACTTCAAATTCCTTCAGTTTTTACATGGAAAACCCTTTAAGTTTGTTATTCCTAATAATCATTATGAGTCATCAGACTTTGAAGATGACCAAAATTTCTTCTATGGTGCAATTCAAAGTTAATTATGGATATAGCCTTATGATAGCTTCATAATCATCCTACTTACAATGAGATTGATCAAAAAATGTTATCCAGTGTTATACACCTTTAGGATGTCTCAAAACCATATTGATTAAGAAGACTGTTTGCCTGGAAGTCATAACCCTGAGTTACTCAAAGCATCCTCTGCCAGATAACAGAATTATATTTGTTCTCAAACATAACACTTTTTCTGGGTCATCATGTGAAAATATATGAAATGGGCTCTGATCATGCTTAACCCTGCATATCCTACCCTCTTTTGTTTTATTTTTCTCCTTAAGTAGTGATGCTGTGAGGTGATGTGAGATGTTGCATTTCCATTCACAGCAGAGGACTCCATGGAGTGCTCTGATTTGTGACCCTTATCCTTACCACACATCCTTGCTTAGGAGCATGATCACGTTGGACAGCCTGCTGTGCCCCACACTGGGATTTACAGCAGCAAAGACTAAATATTATCCATTTAAACTTATACCTAGAGATCCCAAGCAAGCAAGACTGGAGACATTTCCTTCTCAGCTCCTAATACCAGAATAAACTAACATGAACTTAACAAAAATAAATAAATAAATATATATATATATACACACACTGTATTGTTGATCCCTCCTTTATGGGCTACACTGGTGGCAGTGTTTTCTGTTTCTAATCGCCACGGCCTTTATGATACTGTACTTAATGAATTATGCTCCTCAGGAGGAGGTCAGTGAAAGAATTGAGCTAAAAACCCCTAACAGTGTTGTTGGCCAGGAGCCAGCTCTTTTGGGGCTGTGTTTCTGCATGAGGTCTACCACAGCTGGAGCGAAACGACTTGCAGGTGGCTCAGTGGGCAAGAGATCACACAGCACTGCTCTGTCCGCCCCTCGACAGCGAGGAGGGAGTCACCTATGCCTGCCGTTGGTGGCTGAAAATGAACAGGAAACGTCTGACAATCTTGATTAAGAACTCCCAGGCACTGAACTTTCCATAAGGAAAAGGCACACTCAGATCTCTGGGCTTCGACATTCCAGCTTCCAATTTAAATACTGCTTGAGGTCCAGGAGAAAACACTAATGCTTGTCCTTATGATGTTAGGCAGTGGATGCCTTAATAAAGATGATGTGCATGGCCCAGTTAGCACACCAAAGCCTGGGCAGTGAAGTAAGTATGCTCCATTTCCCCCCCACCTCCAAGTTTCATTCAGAGAGAATTTATAGGTTTTATTTCAAAAGTAGCTGAAACATACTTAGTAATTTTCTGGACTGTTTTTAAACTATTAATTTCTAAATTACATGAACAGATGCATATGCACAGTGGAAAATAGCATCAAATAGCTTGGGGAAACAGAGGAGCTGAACAACCTGGCGAAATAAAGTTAGGTTCCACTAACAGCCTGCTTGGACAACTCCTTTCACATCCCTGGGAACCCCACCATGCAGCAGTTCAGCTTCACTTTCTTGCAGATTAATCATTTGTGGTTTTGAAAATATATAAATCTTAAAGATCGGTAGAAACAGAGGAGCAGAGGGCTTTTCCACACCTCAGTTGACAAAAACTACTGTCCATTTACTGCAGGACTCATTTGAGGCTCCTTAGCAGGAGAGACACAAGCCTGATGTGGCAGCCAAGGATGAGGATTTAGTGACCGTCCTAAATGCAGGCTGGGAGCCGTCAGGAAAAGATCAGGGAGCTTGGGGATGGCGCTCAGAACAAGCACAAACATCTTCCCATCAGTAGCCACTGTGAGTGCCACCACAGCAGTGACAGCTCTGCCTGTCCAAGGCCCATTGTCAGGCTCCTCATAAGCAAAGCTGATCTCACACACAGCACACACCAGGGCTGGCTGCATGGCTGCAGGGTAGGAACTCAGATTCACATGGACTCACCAGCTCTGCTCCTGCTGCCGCTGCTGCTGCTGCTGCTTTCAGCAACTCTGCTCCTCAGTGTTCTCAGCTACCACCACTGAGAATTATTTGCTGTTGTAGAAAGAGTGTGACTTATAAGGAACACCATGAGTGACCAGCACAGCTGGTGCTCTTCTCCAGAAAATACTAAATCATTCCTATTCTAGAAATTTCTGTGAAGGATAAGCATACTGAGTCTTTGGTGCTGGGAGTCCTTAGGTTTGGTGGGACTACAAGGCAGACCTCTAAATCTGGGATGAACAAAATGTTTTGCTGAGCCCTCATGATTATATTCAGTGTTTTGCTCCAGTTATGGTGATGCAGGTTGGCACTGATGTTGTGATAAAAAAAAGGAGACACCTTAATGATTTCGGCCATACTTTTCTATGTAAATAAAATATTCCTTCTTCAAAAGTAAAAAGTGAAAGGCTCAAACTGTGGCCTCCTATTCTTTAACAGTCCTCCTTACTAATTACATTTATCAAACCAGAAATGAGAAACATGTGACTAATGATTTTAAAAAAATTTGAAATACACAGAAGAAATGCAGAGATTACATATAAGTGAAAGAGTTGTTAATTTGTCACTGAATATAACTACCAAGTCAGTTAACTAAGAAATAAGTCAGTGTGCAAAGAACTGGCTAAAAGTTATAGAAAATAACGTATGTGGTCAAACTTTAATGAGCACACTGTTTTGCCTCTTGATTTTCCCACTACTCACAATATTTACAACACAATTTTTTTCTCCATTTCCTTTGTGCAAAGACATGCAAATTTACAGGGACCCAAACCAAAGTCCCACACCTCCTGGAATTTGATTATATTGTAGACATGCCCCTATAATCTAGAAAGAGTCACACAGAGACAGAAGAAGCTAATGCAGATAGGCATATTCCTAATTATCTTTACCCTCAACTCACACTGCAGTACTTGTAGTGTTTATGGACAGGCAGGCCATGGGATTAATGACTAGAAAGAGTCAGGGGCACGGCATGTTCAGCAAAGCACCCTCAGTTCTTCCCATCTGGTCTCTAATCCTCATTCCTCCACCCTTGATCATTAAGTCTTAATTTACTGCAGTTTAAACAAAAAAAAAAAAAAAAACCAAAAGTATAATGGGTAACATACAAGCTCATGTTCCTGATAGTGCTCATTCCCTGTGAATTCCCACTACACCTAGGAAACTGTGGTTTGATTTTCTGTATTGCTAATTGGTGAGCATAGCCAAAGAATTTCCTAGTAGGTTTTCATCTCTTGAATTTATTTACCACCATGGAAGAGGAAAGAGGCTGTTCCTCTGGGAAGGAGGGAGAAATTGGAAGGATTACATTGTTTTGACCTTACATTTGAGCTGACATCTAGCACAGTACTAAATCAGTGACTTGGCACAGGAGAAGGGATTAGCACAGGTGGGTTACAAGCAGTTTGCAGGAGTGCAGCTGTCCTGTGGCTACCAGTGGATGTCAGTAGAGGCTCCACTTGCAAAGGAGACAAATGGAAAGAGACAAAGGAAAGAAAATCCTCCAGGTTCTCTCAGTGTAAAGTGCACAATGCATGAGTTCTCCAAAATGACTTGTCTCTTCCAGCTAATGATTTAGGACTACCAGCAAGCAGCAGTACATTGAAGGATGTAGCAAATCTCATTGGGCTATTTGTAATTCTTTATGCTTTCAAAACCAGCATTTTTTTCAGTTAATTTAAAATCAATGAACAAAGTCAGGAACACACTGTTGGAATACTAGAGATACTGGATGGCAGATTTAAAAGCAACGAAATGTGTATCAACTTCTCCCTCTTCTCCAGCCAAGCAGCCACTGCTCCAGAAATACTTATATGCAACAATAAAAATTAAACTTCTCTAATTATTGCTTTGGAGGGTTTGGCTTGCAACCTTTTAATAAAGTAAACAATGGACTAGTGAAGCACAGAGTTTTAGCTCAACTCTAGAAAATGTTATCTAGAACAAACAAACAGACAAACAATCCAGCCCAAAACGGAAAGGATTTCCTTTGTTAAATTACAGCCCATCACCTCTTCCAAGCAAAAGCTGACATCACTTCCACAGTGAACATTCCTGGCCATGGAGTCATTGCTAAGAGTGACTGAACTCTGAAATCATAGACTGATTTTGATGCCATGGCTTATGATGGAAAACACAGATTTTATGGGCAATGGGGTACTACCAAAGAAGAGAAGAGGTATCACCATTTAAAGAGCTTTCATCCAAGAAAGTGGTGGGAAAACCTCACAAGAATTTTCCTCAAAATAAATATAGACTTTTCAGGTCTTTGTATTCAGAAGTAATGCAAAATAAGTTTATTGGTTGAATAAGAATCTGAAACTATAGCATTCTGTTAGAGGATGAAAGCATTCATTGTCCCATAACAAAGGATTGAGAATCTCTCTTAGTTATTCCACCTTGGGTGGATGCTGTTTGGTTTAACACTTTCTGCTCTTCCATTCTGCCCAGTCTGTAAATACAAATTATTATAGCTCATGTGGTCACTAAAGTTGGTCAAGTGTTTCAAGAAAATATTTTTTCTCCAGAAAAATGCCAGTCCTAGAAGCTGACATGTTTCATGGGAACATGCAAGTTTTAAAAAATTTCTGTTGGAAAAATTTTCTTAGGTCCAGAAAGGAATTTCTGGTCAAAACCACAGGGAGAGAGGGAGACGGATCTATCTCATAATAACAAATACCACAGTGATCATCTTTCCTCATAAATCAGTCCTTTGAGGCTTCTAACTCTTTTTGAGCCCAGTTTCCTACACAAGTGTACAAAGTCACATGAGCACAGGATCTGTCTATCTCTCAGTCCTGCATTAAAAACATGGGGAGCCAGTGGCCAAATTCTGCATTTACAGAGGTTACTCTGCTCTATTTGGGAGTTTTGGCTAAACCAAGGGCTGAGTAGAGGAGGGAGATTTAGCTACTCTGCCCACTGTGGGAAAGTCTTCAGCATGAGAACAGACATGAATCTTGATTTCCAGCTTGCGAAAGAGTCTGGCAGATGTGAGGTGGGGAACTGGAGATGCTCCAAAGACACGGAGGGGTGAGGTGATCACCGACACAGAGAAGGAAGACTCTGAGATAATTGCAGTGGATGGTGATGAGAAGAGGCACATGACTCATCCACAGGAAACTTGAATTCTCTATTAGTTTTTCCCAGAACCACCTGCACTATTTTTCAGTAGGTTGTCAGCATTTTCTTGACAATGCTCTTTGCAGACCTGAGCAGCACAGAAAAGAAAGCACAGAACTGTAAAAATATCTGTTACTTATCTCTTTTCTCAGTGCAGAACTATTTGCTGCGTCTTTCAGCACTGCTTCTTCACAGGCATCCCTATTTGCTTGAGGCACTTTGCATTTTTCCCCCATATCTTTTTGCTTGATTTTATATCATTGGTATACAAAACTCTTATCTCAGTTGCCTGAAAATACTAATTTCTGTTTTTCTGGCTCCTTCCATCTGAGAAGACTTTCAAGTCTGAATTGTGTTGCATGTCAATTATTTCCCTTTTCCCTTTCTGTAGCTGCAGGGACAGACTCACCATGGACCATGAAGATTCACTGACCATGGGTATGGCAGACAGGGGAATTAGGACATGAGAGATCAGACAAGAAAAAAATAACAAGCTTTTTTTTACTGAAAATGAGGAAACTTCTGTGGGAAAATATGAGAAGGCTATTATAAGTGAGCAGGTGTATTGCAGTGACTAAAACCCTTTTGACACCAATTTTGCCACAGTAGAGGAAGATTTGATTAATCCTCTGAGTATTTACAGGTATTTTCATGGTCTGAATGAGCTTATTTAAAAGTGTGATTGACATGTATTGGCATTTTCACAGAAACTTAAATAAATATGAAATAACTCTAGAGCCTACACCCAACTGGTTCATCTGAAAATATTTTATGATTGGAACAGGCCTTTTTCTTGTAGTCCTTCAGCAACTGAGTGGGTGCAATTCCCTCTTAACAAAATTTATCAAAGGGATGTTCAAATTCAAAATAACAAGAAGATAAAACAAGCATTGTTCATAATGAGTTATTTTATAGGGTGTTTCCCATTTTTAGCTTCAGTGTTCTGGTAATTTAACACATGGAATAATACCAGCTAGTAATTTTGGCTTTGAATGATGTTATTTTATGTCTTATGAGAAGTTAATTGCATCTTAGACACAGTCGAAAAGGAAAAAAAAAATCCCAGAGATATGGGACAGGTTTCTTTATATTATTGCTTTCTATTCATGCAGCACCAGTCTGTGCTAGACCAAGCAGAACCAAAAATCAGGAGGAAAAAAAAGTGGACACAGCAGGTGTAACAGAGAGCTCAGATCACAAAAGGGTGCTATCATTTTATAACATGAGCAAGCCTTCCATAGCGACCCACAAAGAATGTGGCCTTTGAAATAGCTTCACTAGAATTAGTAGCCTTTCAGGAAATATTACTATTGTTCTGAATTCCACTTGAAAATTTAATTTGCCCCCTGTTATTTTCAGGCAAATTCCAGCAGAGCTTTATTCCATGAAATCTGTGTAGGTGCATAAGAAACATTGTCTTGATTAAGGAAATTCATCTGCCTTTTTAGGCAGAGTGATCTATTTATCATGTGTGTGCTTATCTGCTCAGGAGAGATTGTGCAGATGTAATTCACATTTAGGGGTGTTTGCTTTCTACTGGAATCATATACATTCTATAACTATACTGTATGTCAGGAAATATCTCATTAACTATGAAGTATTGAACTTTAACTAGCAAGTTAAACTAGTAAGTGTTGAGATGTGAAAATTCACCGTTTGGTCTTAAAAGCATGCATAGTACTGCAGTATACAAAAGAAAACATAATGTGATGCAGCCTTCATACCAACAATATGCCAGAAAAGCAATTGCCTACTGTACAGAAGTCAGACTTCAATTCTGAATGCTCTTAATTTGAGGAGTGAAAATCAGGCAGCTCTGAGCTGAATCCCTGTGTGGACACCAAAGACAAAGGCAGCCAGGTGTGATAGAAGGTGACTCGGTTGTCTTCCCATCACTGTGCCAGGGGGGACACATGTCAAGCTGGTTCAGCCAGTGTGACAATCAGGTGTGGATGGCCTCCAGAGACCTTCTCAAGCTTCTTTTAGCAAATCTAGCAAGTTATCAGTGCTGATGAGGCTGCAGTAACAGTAGTGGAGTGCAGGAATCTGGGTTATCCAGAGTCCCTGTGAATGCTCAATGTCCCCACTCTGACAATCAGGCGTGCCCCTGTGAGCTGGATCTCAAAGCCAGATGCTGTAATGGATCTAAATGCCTGGATTGCATAAGCCTTGTTAATTTGCAGTGGCTCCTGTTGCAAATGACATGTTTTTTTACAGATATTACCCAATCTTAGAGGGAAAAAGTCCTAGTTAGATTTGTAACCCATTAGCAACTAGCTCTTAAAAGTATTTATTTAACTTATGAACTGAGACTCTTTAAACAATATGAAAAATATTATGTGGGATACAATTTGGGAAGAAATTAATAAATTGACATATTTCTGCATTGAAGAATGTCAATGTTAGTTAAATATGTCAATGAAAATGACAGTAATTGTCCAGCTCCTCTGTGCTGCAATTCTGAAACTTACTACTTTATAAGCACAAAACTGATTTTGGATTGGATTCTGCTGAGATCAGCTAAACAGTCAAATTTGTCACTGCAGCTGAAAATAAAGGTGAACATAACTTTAATTTATTCTCCTTTGATATAGTATATACTACACATTTCTTTAGAGAAATGTTCAGCAATACCATTTTGTTCAAAGTCATGTGTAATAAGATCACTGGATTTGTATTTTTGTGTCATCCTAACTTTATTTTTTGCTTTGAAATAATCTTCAAAAAGGGAATGTGGAAGTCTCTTCCACCCAGCTGTACAATGTTTCAAGCTATGACTGGTGCTGGCTGTCACACTGTGTTATTTCACACTGCCATGTCTGAAAAGATGTAACAGAATGTGGCAGAACACAAGACACTTCAGGAATTCAGGAGCTGAAATACAAATTTGGGGGAAAAAAATTGAATTACAAGTTCTTTGCAAAATCCAACCAAGTAGCAAATATGTGACCAAGTACCTGACAGCCAATTTGGAAAGGAACTTATACCACTTCCTTCCCTCTCTCTACAATTAGTGGGTGAGAGGGGTCTGTCAGCAGGGAAAGAAAAATGTGAAACTAAGAGCGAGAGAGAACATGAGAGCTGCCTACACGGCCTCCACTTTGGTTTGGGTTTTGTTTTTTTTTTATTTTCTTTTTTCTCCTCTGGGTAGATAAATTAATAGTTCATGGCATTTTATTCTTTTTTGGTGGAAAATGTGGGTTTAGAGAGACCAGACATTTTATGACTTCTAATCAATTCCAACAAATTGTTCATTAACAGAAAAAAAACTGGAAAACACCCTAGAAGTTGAAAGATTTCTGGTTTTCCATTTGAAGTGACTTTAAGCTTTGAAATGAGTTTCAAATGTATTTTTTAAAATGTCAAAAAGTAAAATGCCTTAGGAACCAAAATAATTCAAGTGAAACAAACCATTTTTTTACTCAAAATATTTTCTATTTTTTCTGTCTGAATAAAAATCAAAATAATTTAAATTGCCTTGACTGACAATATTTCCCTTCCACGTTTTCTGAAATGCCAAGCTAAAACAAAATTTATTACTTTCACCACAAAGTATTAAAATATGCATAAATCTATCTAGCTTTATGTTGGATATCAGTCAGGAAAAGCAGGTGGAAATTCAAACTCAATTTGTACATGGGAAAATAATTGAGGTAGAGGTTAACCAATAATCTGTTATAGATAGTGTACATTAATTTTAGGAAGTATGACCTGGAAAACAGCTTTTTCTCAATACAGCTTGCCAGAATTATTTATAGTGATGCTAAAAAATAGAGCACTTGAGAGATTCCTATTATTTGATCAGAATTTAAATGAAATCACGGTAAGATAAATAGCATCAGTTATACATATATGTGTGTTTTAATTATACTGTAATTTCAACTTTTGCTATAAAGCTTTGCTGCATCACAAGCAAAGGTCACATTTCCAGGCCCCTGGGGAGCCCTGCTCCCTCTGCCCTGTAATGAGGTTGTTACTCACTTGTCACTCCTATAACTGCAATAAAGCTTGGCATAATCAGGGTAGATAAAAACAAAAGGTAATTTTTAATATCTTGAATTGTATTTTCTCTTTCTCCACTGGATATAGAAGATATTTACATGTTTAGCAATGGGTTAGTCTCCTATCTAAAGTGCCCTGCTTTAACCTGGCAAAACTGTGAAGAACTTTTAATAGTGGGCCTGCCTGTTTCCAGTCTCTGACATTTGTGTGTCTGGTCAATTTTCATTCTGATGTATGTGGGTATGTGTGGTGTGCACACATACAACCCAGCTAATAACTTTGATGGCAAAGATCTCATGTAACAGCTTGGCTTCTAGGATCTGCTATCCACTGACTTTGGGATTTGTGCTAGCCTTAGAACACATCCTCCTTGTGCAGGGCAGTGCAAGGCAGAAATCTCCTGCTAGACCCAGCGCCAGGACAGGAGGTTGGATGAGATGACTCCTGCTTCTCCAGGGCAGAGACACACACAGCTGCCATGGCCTGACCCCCTCCAGCAGGGCAGGGCTGTGCAGTGTGCTGTGCCTGGTGCTTGGGGCTGGGTCAGGGGTCTCTCAGTTCCTCTCTAGTGCCTCTGCACTTGCCCAGTGTAAGACATCCTCTGCTCTCCTGTCTGAGCTGCCTCTTCCTGTGGGCTCTGCTCCTGGACCTAAAGCAGCCCCTTTTTGCTGCAGAGACAAGCAGTTAATGCCAACCCAAAATGCTTCATGTAGGACACACGAGCCCATTGTCAGAGGCAGCTGGGCTGTACCAGCACTGCTCCCTGTTTGAGGTACTAAAGCCTCTCTCTCCTTAATGTACTTTCCAGGGTGTTGGGACAAGGCTGCTTCAAGTCCATGGCAAAACAATGGCAGAGGCCTTCAAACACTTTTCTGGAACAGATCCAGAATCCAGCCCTCAGAAACATCCTTCAGCACTGACCAACTTAATAACATGGGCAAAGCCATGGAATTCAACTTTCTGCAGCCTTGCAGCACTGATACAGCTGATCTGACATACCTAATCCTTTAGGCAAATGTGAAGTCAATTTGTACATCTCCAGTGGCCATTTGCTCAGGATCTCTGAGCACAGAGCAGCTTCACTGGAGCTGTTGAGCTTCTCCAACAAGCTTGCCAATTGACTGGAGCTCCTAGACGAACAGCCAAAAAAGCAGCAGGACAGTAGATGATGTATAAAGGTTTGCAGCCAAATATGGTGGAGTTGGCACCTGTGACTTTGGCTCAGCACTGCAGTTCCCACTGTGAAGATCAGTGATTATTGCTTTAATAAGCAGTTCTTAAGTGAGGTACCTGATATCTGTTGTTGCAAGAGAAGGAGTGCCAAAGGCACAAAAGATGGGGAAGTTTAAAAAATATATAATCCTTGAGGCTCACCATTCAACTTACCTTGAATTTCATTATTCTTGAAAAAAATTCTTTGAGTTTTTCACATACACACACAAAAGTACACACAAAGAGATTTCTCAGTGGGTTGCTTATTAGTTGAGATTTGCAGCTTGCCAAGAGTGCCCAGATTTCTGCGTCCCATTTAACAAAACTGAAGAAGGTCTCCAAAAAGTTGATACTAACTTGTTCGCAATAACACAACACTACCAAAGAAAGACATCACCATGATGTTAGTTCATAACTCACTGATGCCAGTAGGACTCTGTAAAGATTCTTGTTCAAAAACTTCAATTAAGGCTTGTGGTTCTTTGAACAACAGAAGTGGACACATTCATGTAAATGTATTATGTGTAGGCCAATTCTGTTGGGCATTTTTGTAGTTTCTCTAAGTTACTCTAACATTAAAATAAAAAGTGAAGGCAAGGTGATGTTCAGCAACAGGTTAATCTGTTTAACTTTAGAATGGAAACATTAACTGTTCAGTCTGAGACTGGGAAATAATTAATCCAGATGTAAAGAAAGAACCTTTGTCTTTGTGTGCTGTATTTTTGAATGTGTACATTAATGAACTATTTTATGTATTACTCATAGTGCCATAATTGGCCACATATTCTTCAGTTATTATAGCTACAATTAGAATATCAAACTTGGAGAAAAAGATAAAAGATCAGTGCTGCAAAAATCTCCTTAAAACAAGAGGTTAGATTTTTTTAAGATTACTGCAAATGATGCCTCTTTCTGAAGCACAGAGGATCACATTCTGTAGTCAAGTGAAATCTCACAACAAGGTGACTCGTAGCATAAGTAACTATTAATCCTGAGACCTATGCAAAAGTTTCAGAAGAGTGTTTCCACTACCAAATGGGGAGCAGCAGCTTACAAAGATGGGTCTGTCTCAGGTTTACCAGCAGATGGAGTTGGAACAAGAGCCTTGATATGCATCATCATTAACATGAATAAGGTTCTTTTCTGGAATAGCAGCACATAACTGGTGTACTAGTGACACCTCCATTTATAATATAACAAGTGTGCAAGATATAACTGGAAAGAGATTTTTATTCAAATCCAAGTGGAAAAACACACTTGAGAAGTCTGGAATTTATGCTGCAATGTCTAACACAATTTGGTAAAGGTAAGAATAAGGACAAACATGGCTTTTTCCATTCACAAGCAACTGACTGGGTTATGGAAGTGACTTGTAAGGCTTTAAACTATTTCCAGAAAAAGTAAGGTTATGAATGACAAAAAAAGCACTGTGCCAAAGAATACATTGTTACAAATCCTCTTTGCATACAGCTAATTATTACAGTAAATTTCTCTATGACTTATCTGCATTAATAAATGCAATGACAAAAATGTTACTTGGACAGTCAGAGACTGAAAACTTTTAGAAACTATTTAATGAAGTCAAGAAGTTAAGAAGAGATAAAAAAAATCACCTTTCCCCTTCTTCCTGCTCAGTTGATATAGGAATAAAAGCTTCTCACCTAAAATAATAATGGAAAAAAGATGCTAATTGCTTCCACTTCCATGAGACATATGAAAAAAGACTCACCCTCTGACTATTGTATTTTGGTATGAGGACATTCCACGAGTCTTTACATTGGAAGAAGCTGTTCTGATTGCAGACCACAAACCTCTCGTTAAAATTCTTGGAGCAGAAACTGATTATCTGGCTGATACGTTACAGAAGTGGACATTAAGGCAAAGTTCTTATCATCATGATATCATAGCTAAGCTATCTGAAAAACAAAGCAAAGCTGTACTTTTCCTGTTGACTATTAGAGATGAAAAGGTTACTGCGAAGAATCCTTCCATGTACTGCTCCTGCCTTCCTCCCCCTTTGGGAAAGTGGGACAATGTGCTTTGAAATGAGTCCCTCAGCAGAAATTTCTGCTGCTTTGCAGCTTGTGCAGTCTTTAAAACCCAGGCAAAGTAGGTGAGAAGTGTTGCTGTCTGGACTGGCAGTTTTTACATTCACTCTGTGTGGGTGCAAATGGCTGGAAGGTGCTGGACAGTGAAGGAGCAAGAATATGGAGTTCAGAGAGATTTGGGAATTTGACCACAAATCAGGCAACCATCCTGCTCCCCAGCAGCCCCCAGATGAGCTCTGTCAGTCACTGCAGCACTGGCTCCCTCCAGATGCTCTGGTAAATTGGGAGGAGCAGAGTCAAGGACAAACACAAGACAATTAATTTTCAGTGACCTACCTGGGTACCAAATTTGTTGTCAGAAAGACTGGGACTTCTGCTGTGAAGGCAAGAAGTTTAATTTGGGAACTAGAAGGCTTAACCACCAACAGAAAGGAAAATTATGTGATCACCTATAAGTTTTCTTTAGTGTCCTCATCTCAGATGCTTTACCTGACCACAGAGGATGCACCCAGAAACAGGTGGTCACTAGGTGGAACAAAGACCTCAAATAATTTTAAAATTACATGCCTCTTTATTTTCACTTTCTACCCCTAAACTGGTATTCTAGTTTATAGATAAAGCCTGGAATGAAAGATCAGTTTGTCCTTGTGATCAACCACGACCAAAGCTCATGCACCCTTACAACACCTGCTCTGGCCACTGAAGCCTCCTTAGCTGCTCTTTGACCCTGGCAATGCTCAGCAGGGCTCCTTCCAGTTTGCCAAAGACCCAGCTTCTTGCCCTGAGGGACAAGAATACAGCTGACTCTGCTCAAAGGTGTTTCACAAACTAGATAACACTCAGGTAGATAAACCTGCAGTGTTCAATCTAGGAGGAGCCATGTGGCTATATGCATGAGACTATATATATAGTGTATATATAGTGTATATATAGTGTATATATTAAAAACACACACACAGAGACATATATATATATATATATGCACACATATATATATAGCATATAGACTATTGTGTATATATACCAATACCATAAACAGCACCAGCACACTGGCATATGCAGTGGCATTCAAAAAGCTGCTCTATTAATTTATTAGGGTACTTCCTGGCATATCTATAGCCCAGGTCAGCTAGCACTCTCATAAATTTCTGGGCACAGTCAGGAAGTTAGCAAAAGCAGGAAACATTCCCAAAAGGCTGTTTGGATCTGAACCTCCTGTTCAATAGGGAGACAGAGCCAGGCTGCCAGCCCCTGAATTGTTGCATTTATAAAATGCAACAGAGCTCACCTACAAGACAAGAACCTAGACCAAAAGGTATAGACCAAAATCTTTCTTTAACTGTTGTTCTGCTCAATTGTTTAATGGTAGAAGCTCTAAATCAGGGTAGGGGATATAACCTTTGGAGGATGGGCATCTTCACTCACCTATAGTCAACTGCAGAGAATCCCAGCTCACCCATGGTCCCTCTTAGCATAAGAAATCCTATATGCAAAGGGGCTTAAATTCAACCATGCCCACTGTAGATTTGCACAGCATCTGTTTTTTTATATCACTTCTCAGTGGAGAAGGAAGGATTTGAATCTGTCACTTCACAGTGTCCTGATCTGCTGCAGGAAGCAGGGCACCCTACACACATCCCACTTCAAGAGCAAAAAACCCTTCTAACTTATCACTAAAACCAGACACAGCACTATTTCACCAAAGACAGACATGTTACAGGTCTTGAAGGAAGGGATTTATGTTACTAACTTTAGAAACATGCAAGTGTTCAGCATTTGGCAAGAAAAGGCTGCTCAGAGTGTCCCAGGGTCCTCACCCTGAGCATCACTCTGCAGAGCGCCCGAGCACCTTCTCCAGGCTCTGGAGCCCATTCAAGATCCCAGGTTCCTTCAGCTGCCTTAAAGCTGCAGGATAGTGACAATCTTCTATGGTTCTCAGGCCAAGGTTTATCTGAGAGCCAGTCTTCTCTGCAAATATCTCCTAAGCTCACTAGGATACCCTGCAGCTCCACATTTTTCTGTAACACATGCTATAAAAAGTGAAGGTCCTATTTCTTTTCCCATTTATGTGCATGCAAATTCGGTGCAACTTCACGGAAACCAGTGACTGAAACCCACAAAGCAAAACAAGCTATAGGAAAAATCAGGCTCTGCATTTCTTAGTTTCAGTTCTTGTATGTGACAAATGATTCTGGGGCCCTATTTTAGAAGCATCTAACTTGAAACAGCTTTGCAAACTTAATGCTGTCTAACAATCAGTCTTCTGCAGGCACCCAGAAGTGAAGTCTCACTCTTGCAAGTCACTCTTAAAAATCTTGGCCATTTTTTCAAAGGATGTGTCAGGGTCTCAAACAGATGCAAAAGCAATGACCACTCGAATAGTTTGGTGTTTACAGGTTCATCAATCAAAAAGAAACACTTTGATCACCTGACATGATTCAAACAACATACTTGACATCTGATACCGGACCGAGATCATACACATCTAATAAACTTTTGGCTCCTGCAAATTTCTTTTAAAAAATATAAAAGAGGATCAGTTATAGAGAAGTTGATTAATATGCACTCTGTTCAAACAGTCTTGAACATCTGTGTATTAAATTCATTTATTAAATTATACCAATCTGTATTTTAATGAGTAAAAGATACTTATTCTGCCATCCATCAAAATAAACTCAGGAAATACTTAACATTATAATCATTTTTCTTGTTTGAACATGAGTTATGAAATATGAATCCCACACTAAGAATGCTGTACTTGCCATTATGATCAAATATGTTTTTACAGGTGCACCGAATATTCTGTTTTCATTTCATTCTCAAACTGTTGAAAATATAAACCATGTTTTATATTTCTTTGGTAGGTAATATTGCCTTTTTCCCCCCACATGGCACCCATTATTAGTGAGTTATTACCATGCCTTTTTTTCAAACACACACTACATATCCTAAAGTTGCTTAGTAATGAAAATACAAATTTATGTAACATCTAGTATCAAATAATATCTAGGGCACACTTTGGCATTGAAAGGTTTGGGGCACTAATAACTTTCAAGGGCATGGTAATATTGCCAGATAAGGTGTATACAATCTGTTGGGTCAAGTTCAGCCTTTTGCCACTTTGCTTTTTTGGCCCAAGGAAAGTTAACTTTGAGGTACAGCAGGGTTTAATACATGCATGCACAGAACTTTTGTTTCTTATTGTTCTGATAATTGAGATTTAGATTTCCATTTTCTTGGTCTCCTTTTATTAGAAAAAAAATGAAGAGCAAAAAATCCTGGCAGACGGACAGCAAGCACAGCTGGGACAGCAGGTGAGCTAAATTGTAGATTTCTTCCCATCAATTTGACACTATATCAAACACTAAGTATAGTCATTTTAAAAATTCCTTCCTTCTATTTTTACAGAGTGGATATTCTCAAAGAAAACAATATTTGGGAAAGCACAGCAAGAAAAAACAAGATATGACTGCAAGGCACAAAGCTGCTCAGCTGGAATTGAGTCCACATGCCTCTGGGCACTTCTGTGGAGCTGCAATCCAGCACAGAGGTTTGGCACCAGGGCTGTAATAAACAGGTAAAACCAAATTAGTAATCAAGTCTACAGTGCTGCTCTCAGTGAAGAAGTGGGAACTTCTCCATTGATTTCAGTGGGAGTAGGTACAAACTATGAAAGAACACATTAGCAATAGAGCCAGCACATTAGAAAAAAAGCAGTCACACTCTGGAAAGCCCATGTAACCACACATTAATCTGTTTTTTTTTTTGTAAATCATATCAAGAGACTCGGAAATAATTTGGCATTTTTTTGGCAAAGGGGAAAATCCCTTCAAGGAAACCATCACCTCATACAGATGCTACCACAGCAGAAGTTACCACCATGCCAAAATTGCAGCTGGGGCAATGTTAACCCTTTTCACAGATGCATGGAAACCAGCTGGTAGCAGGAAGGTCTATGGTGAGAGATAAGGAGTAGTAACTCTGTCAAATCTGATTATGTCCAAACATGGCACTAGGAATGGGAAAATTTGCCACTTCTAACTTTAAAGCAGTATTCAAAAAACTAATTTTCTTAATAGACATCATTGTCACTGCATTTATGATTTTACTCCCAGTCTAATTAGTCCATCTCATATACAACATTCTAAGAAATTTCTTGTTGCAGATCGCACTATTTTTGTCCTTTACCAACACTTTATGTTGATCCAGAAAATAAAGAAAAGCCACTGGTCTGAATTTTCTAAATAACTAATACATTGTATTCTTAACTACTGTTTGCCTTGACCTTCTCCTCCTTGAAAAGGTATTCAGTCATGACTGAAAGACTTAACATGATACAAAGAAGCTATCACATCCTGACCTGTGTTATTAAAAATATTAATTGTGGTCATTGAAGAATTTTCCACATTATTTTTAAGCAAAATTAATCTAGACTTGTATTCTGAGTACTGGATTCCACTGAGAACACTTGTACATCAGACTTCAAAGATAGTACGAGAAGTAAAACACATCTGACAGGATCGTAACCACCTCTTGGTCTACCAGAAGTATCTGAAAATTAAGCAAGTTCCTATCTATTTTTAAAAAACCCCACAAAAAGCAGTTTTTTAACCAGTGAAGCATTTTTCCTGACTTCTTATTTCTATTATTTGAAAAGCACCTTCCTGGATTGCATTCTATGGACAAGTTGGAAATATTTTATATGTCACATTGTCTGGTTGGGATGATCAAAACATTCATCATTAAATGTAAATAAATAATTAATTAAATTTTCTCTCCACTTTTCCACTTCTAGTCAATGCATCAAGAGGAAAATCTTTGAGCTGGTGAAATGATTTCTGCATCCCATCAGTCCCACATGATTCTAGCAGGAATCCCTGTCAATACAGAATTCACCTTTGTCAGCAACAAACAGGGCTTTAGCAGTCATGATTCTTATAAACCCCTCAATAATAAACGTATAAAAAAGAAATCTGCCTTAAGCAGCAAACCAAAACCAGTATAGATTGGGCATGCATCAGAGACAATACTTAGTTAAATGCTGAACAAAGCTGGTCAGGAATACTGAGGATGCTTTAAGTTAATTACTTGAGTCGTGTTCTTTCAGGGAATATCTTTCTCTTGCAGATCTCTCATCATTCAGCTTCAGTTTTGACCCTCTTTTTCAGGCCTGCCACACATCTGAAAATCTGGCAATTATTTTATTGCAAAGCACGAACTTATACCGTTGTGTAAACTTGGAAAAGATTGAATAGTTTAGTAATTTCTGCTCCTTGGCCTCCACCTTGATTAGTAAACCAACTAGCATAAACCAACATAACATTTCAGGCTAAACTAGTGAAAGAGTCAGTGGACTACTCCTGGACTATTTCTTACCTGACCAAAATCTGGAAGTTAAATTTTCTACTCTTACTGGAGAGGTTGCTCAACCTTCTGCCATTGTAAGGAAACTGAAATAGTTTCCATGTGTGTGTGGCCATCCTGCTTATATGAAAAATTGGCAGAAAGTGTTTTCTTTCTTTTACTCATTAGAAGGCCAAGTGTCTACAAAAGCTTTTCATGAGAAGAATTTGTTAATTTAGCTGATTTTAAGAGAAATAAGAGAAGGAAATAGCAGTATATTTATCAGTGTTCTACAGAAGTAGAAACTTCAATATCTACAGGCAGAGGAATAACACCAGGCTCTAGCTCCTAGTCCCAAACATTCTGACCCACCCAAGGATGCTGATAACAGAATCAAATATGTGTTTTTCTACTGGTAAGCCTTTTCCTTTGCACCTTTTAGGCTATTACAGGTATCTATGAGACATTTTTGTATCTAGTGGACAGGAAGAAAATGTAAGTTTTGAGTAGAGAGCAAACACAAGCTAAGACCCTTAAGAGAATAGTCTACCACTGAACAATTAGTGAGGGTTGAATCTTCTGATGCTTCTGATTCTTTTTATTGCCAAAGAGAATTTAACTTCCTTGCACCTAAAAAATTCTTCACCAGATTTGCATCTGAGGTCTTTGGAGACCAATATATTACCCTTAATACATAAGCTTTCTAATCATTATATGAAATAATGAGTTTTTAAAGACTCTTTGAATGCATATAATTAACCCAAGGGTGTAGAAAATAAAACGGTAACCGATAAAAGATTAGTTAACATGGAAAAAACCCAAATCTCTTAGAACAAATAACAGACCAGAGCAGAGATACTCAGTTCAAATTGAAGAAGATACCTAGCAAGAACTAATGCTGGAAAAGCTTTGGTGCAAGAAGCAAATGAAAATTCAGCTCAAGTTTACAAAGTTATATGGCCTTTATAGAGACAAATATATCTCTGAACTACATATACAGAAAAGGAATGGGGTTTTTTGTCTTTAATCTCCTTGACTTTGCCTTAGTCCTTTCTACCTCAGTGTTTAAAAGCTATTGATAAATTGGAGGGAATACATAGGAACATACATAAACTGTCCAAAGTTTTATAGCAGTTGATTTAAATGAATATGTGAACTTCAGAAGGTTAAATGCTAAACAGAGAACATAAAAACAACATACGCATATTTTAAAGTCCAAAACATGGACCTGTTTAACCATTCTGGCTGGGTAAGTTGCAAGTTCTTTTGTCAACATTGGGAAACATCAATGCCTTATCATAAAAAACTTGGTTCACGTGTACAGTTTCTGTGTGTGTATAGGTGTGGATCTCCTAGACAGCAGCAAAGGTACTGCACATCTGTGAATCAGCTGAGCTGCACATGCATTACTTCCACATACCTGAATCAAGGGTTAATGCTGGTTTTGGAACCAGCACACTTACTGTACATATGTTACCCAGCATAAGTTCACCCAGAAGTCTCAGAGATTTCTTAGCTGGCTGTCAAAGATGATGTCTGAGATATCTTCTGCTATAAATAATTGGACAGATGACTCCTGGTTGCCTTTCTCTTCCGAAAGCAACTTTAGGGAATACATGCTTTGAAATAACCTCAACTATTTCCTAAGCACCATTTTTTTTCCCAAGAGAGACCTCCCAGCTCTAATGGCAAGGAACATTGTTATTGCTGCAGTAGATCAGTGGAAATCTTTATTTTTGTTTGTAATGTCTATCAAATTTAAATCTCTCTCTCAGAAGCCATATCTTGTAAAATCTGTCTGCTAATGAGAGTATTGTTTATTTTCTGTATGCTGTCTTTTTTATAAACCACACTGAGAAAAGCAATTGACCAAGAGCAGATGCAGCAAAGATAATGCAACTGCTGAGAAGGTAGCCATAATTAAAAGCTATTATTTATCAATTTACCATGAAAAATATTCTAAGTGAAATGTAAACTGAAATTTTCCCTTGGAGATAGCTGAAAATAGTCCCTTAAGACAAAGGAGTAAGAGGTTGTTTATAAGAGCTGGTTCTCAGCAGAGGTTTTGGGAAGGAAATAAGCATTCTTCACCAGTTGCACACTATATTGCCTTAGGCAGAGTACATTGATACTAAAACAGTTTGTTTTATTATTCATCTCTGTTCATTTCTGCAGTTGGTTTTGGTGTTGACATGAAAATAAATGAATAACAGAGTATCTAAACAAATGTTTTGTCTAATGGAGATCTTATAAATGACAGGCCAGTTATACAAAATGTCAGATTCTCTTCTGTCACTGTGTTTTGCATCAAAACAAAGTATGTGATTTATGAGAAAAACAATTAAATACAACCAAAATTGCATGGAAAGACTCTTTCTAAATTCCACAGAGCTTCAAAATGGATTTTTTAAAAGAAAAAATTAAATTTACTGACAAAAAAACTTTTAACCTCAGAAGGCCCATGGGAATATTAAGAAACTTACAATACTCTGAAAAGAAAGACCAAGTGGAAGCTCCACAAAGCACTTATAGAAGGGGATGGCAAAGCAACAAAATCTAAAATAGGACATGTAGAATAGATTTAGATTAGATTGCACTAATGTAATCCATTAATATTTGGTACACATGACTACAATTCCCACAAACATACAATTATAGATATGAAAAGTTTTGAAGCGGCCAGTGTTTCGACCTTCTAAATTGCATGTTTCTCATGGTGTCAACAGAAGGAAAGAGAGACCACCCCAAAGAATGAATAATGGTACCTAAGTGAATTTGCTGCCCTAAATTCTTCAGTAGAGTCTAAAGAAGAACTTGCAGGACCATGGATTTGCAATGCCTAGTCCAACATATCTCTCCTCTTGCTACAGCTACAGAGTAAGCACCCATGGTTAGCTGGCCCAAAATCCTGCTGTGTGAACATAAAAGAAATAATCCTTTTGGACAAAACTGTAATTGTTCCTACAGATGCATTTGGCTTGTGCTACTCAAGGCAAAGCATACATTTCATTCTGATAACTTCCTCTCAGCTTCTTTAAAGGAAGAGGACAAGACGACCACTGGACCAAGCCAGGAAAACATTCTAGACCAAGTCAATAAATGAGATCAAGATGCTGGATGCTAATAACTCTTCTGGGGAAGAATTAAAGACTGCTGATCAATCCTCCTGTTGGGGCACATATCCTAGGTTCAAATGTGACTCCATTTCACACATCTGCAGGTAGAGCCCTGACTGGCACACTTGGACCTGCCACCTGTGCTCCCTGCCCATGGTCCCTGCAGCCCCTGCTCAGGCTGGACCCTTCATCTCCTCCATGAGCCATCCCATAGGTGTACCTGCCTCTGTTTCTGGCCACAGACCCTGTTGATTGGGACTCAGACCTCTGGACCCAGTTGCTGGCTTAATCTTGGGCCAGCCTGGGGATCACTGGACTCTCCAATTCTAGTTACCACTACCAAAGCTGACTCATGCTCTCTCTTTGCCCTGGCCTCTCCTGTCACCATGAACTAGAATGGTGATCTGGACTCCAGGTTAATCCCAGCTGCCATCCCTAGAATTGCCTTACCCCTTGTTTGGAGGCAGTGGGATGGGGCTGGCAAGGTCCCTGCCCTGCTGGCCATGGCTTTCATCTATCCAGCCCTTAGGAAGCGACTGATCCTCACTTGCATCCTGATACCTGGCCTTGAAAGAGTGATCCCATCTTCCCAGCACTGATTCCTGAGTTCCTCTTGGTTCAAGCTCCACTCAAGGTGTTAAAAATGAGGTGTCCTTGGTGCAATTGGTCGATGGAGCTGTATCAGTCTCCCCCATGCCCTACACCCTGCTTGCCATACATAGACAGAATTGTCTTCTGCAGGAAAAATCTATCCCCATGTTAAACTCAAGGGGGCTTGATGCCTTATCCTCTGTTTCAGGACAACTCTTCTCAAGCAGATTGTTCAATTTTTTTCCAAGTCAGCCTTGGAGCTAAGTCAATATACAAGCAGGGATGCAGAAGTCCCAAGATCAGAAGGGCAGAGGAGGGAGTGAGCAGTAATCCCCTTGGAAGGGGCACATGTGTGGTGCCAGACCCAGTTCCCCAGAACAAGCATTGCATAAATGGATTAAATAAATGGAAGTGGTCCAGAGGTCATCTATGCTCCCTCTTCCACTCATATTCTAATAACTAGATGAAGATGAAGATGAAGACTGTTGTTTTGGTTTTTTTTTAATTTTTTTTTCTTTTCCCCCAAGGCGTCTTTCCTTATAATCACACAGCCAAAAAATTTCGAATTACTTCAACATTGAGAGGTGCATTGCCCAAGAAGTATAAAACTGTGCAGGACATTCCAGTGATTTAGGAAGAGTTTGAGTACTTCTGTTCTAGGAAGGGTTCACATGTCGCACATTCTAAATAACATTTACAACAGTATTTGCACTCAAAGATACATGACAAAAATTGTAGCACTCAAATATAATAACAGCTCTCCACACACCTTTAGAGTCACCTGAAACTAATTGCTCCTCAAATGAAAGGGAATCTGAAGGTTATGTAAGAGGGGTATGTATTATAAACTAATGCATTGTCAGCTGTTATAAAATTTTGTCAAATCAAGCAAGAATTACACCAAAATAAATTTGGGTAAATTGCTGGCAGTAATACCTTCCAGTGAGTTAAACTGAAGGAAAACAAAATTTAAAAAACCAAATACAGAATAATTTTTCATCATGAAGTCAAAATATGGATTTGTTTAGCTGGGAAAATTGTATCATATTGTACTATAATCACTCAACAATAATAATATCTATGAGATTTCTAGAAACATGGTGGTTTTCTTCTTTAGTAATTTCCAAGAACAATGATTTATTCTAGAATCACATTGACCAGAGGGCTCTAACTAAACTTTTAGTGAGCAGCTAGAAAATACTGAATACCATAAAACTATGCTGCATAAACCAATATCTAGACCTTAGAATAACTGTGGGATTTTGTGCCTACTGGGAAAAAAAATCATGGTTGTATATTCTTTCTGTGCAAGAATGCTAATTTAAACTGATTTAAGTTGTTTAAATTTCTAATCTTCATTCATAATACTTTCCTTTGATTGAAATATTTATGGGATTCTTGATAGTCCCATAAATTCTGAGCACAGTAAAGACCTGACCACAAACTGAATAAAAATCTGGATGGAGAAGGCCAGATTTCAAGTTTCATTTTACTTCAGAATCCTATACAATCAGTATAATACACTTTTGAGTCCTATTATTTGAAGTAATTTGATTTACTAAATGATGCAACATAAACAAAAAAAAAAACCCAAAATTTGCTTCCTAGTGCTTTTATTTATAACTTTAAATTCTATATATAGATTTATAAATTTATATATAACTTTAAATTCTGCTTTGAATTCAGAGGTTCAAGTTTCTTTAGTTGCAGAGCAAGTAAAAATTCAATAAATACATAAGAAACATGTTATGGATAATTACCTAATTAAAATTCCTGAAGCAGTATGGGTGTATTTTACTGGACTTACCCTAATATTTGCCCATTGCACACATATACACTAATCATCTTTTATTTTATTCCGCAGTTTCTCTCTTTTTGAGGGGTATATATTAAGGAAATAATATTGTTGGGCTCATTCGTGCAATCAAAGTATCCTATATTCCCATGATTTGTGCATTTTTCTTCTCTGCCTTGATAAGGATTTTAAAATTACAGGCCTGCACATGGCATGGTGATTGGCAAAGAGTGCTGTATGAAAAACTGTGTACTGGTTAGAACTGAGATTACCATTTGTTTCAAAACGTTCCAGAGAATGATTGCCCACTGAGATAATGTAAGTTAAGAAAACATCAAATAGAGTTTAACAACAAAGTTGTATTGCTTATTTAAGGGAAATTCACTGTATTTAACACTGTGCCCTGTGTTGCAGAGTGCAATACTAGACTCTTTAAAAAACTTTCTTACCTATTTTTCTAACAGTACCATAAAAAAATAAGTTGCAACTCATCATTTCAAAGAGTTGACCCCAGAACTTTATGGAAGCACAAGTAATTATAAGGAAAGGATATGTTATAGAAATAATAAATTTCCAGTATATAGGTCAAGCTATATGAAGTATAAAGCTTTTATTAAAGAACCTCTAGTTCTGACCTAGAGACCCTCAAAATCATTCTGATCATCCCTACCTTTGTTTAAATTAAATGGTTAGGTCAAGTAACATATTTTAATATCTTCAGCATAACTTTTACTGAGAATGCACTCTTGAAAAATCAGATTATAGCAGTATCATGGGGATATTTGTATAAAATATCAGTATTTATGAATAGCAACTGCACCCAGCCTATCTTTTACTTAATTTTGCTATTCCTTGTGCCTCTGCTTCTTTACTTTGAAGAACAATTTGGGGAAATATTTAGTTTAGTCTTAGTCTAAAAATTAATGGAAAAAAATTCACTTTGGAGTAATGTTTTATATACTGTTAGAGCAGATGGCAGTTCCAGCTTCGTCAAACAGAATATTAAAAAATCTTCTAAAAATCACAATAACTGTACCAAAGAGCACCTGTCTTAGACAGATGATAAGTTAATCATCTGTCCAAAAGACATTAAATAATAGTGAGAGAAGTATGGACAGCAATTGCTCAGTGATCATTCATGACTGATCTGCAAAATGGCATGTGACAAAAATAAAAAGGGAGACAAATGTGTGTTTGAAAAGAAGAAAAATGAAACAGCTCTCTGAGTACAAAGGACAACACAGTGACAGCACACTGTGATATATCCTACATGTTTTTACTGCCTTCCAACGTCAAATCTTGGGCAAAGTATTTTCAGACATTTTTCTTTGTTGTTATTTTAGCTTTGCTTGTTTCATAGAAAGCAAGATGAAAATATTTGCAGTATAAGCTATAAAAAATAAGACACTTGTTATAGGAAAGAGTTGTTCAAACGTGATGGAAGATGGTGAATGAGATGGAACAAGTGAGTGAGTGGGTGAGTACAAGTGTGAACTTTTTTGTTAAGCTCCTGGAAAAACAATAGTGTTTGGGAAGCCAGATGGATGCCAATGAAGCACACATTGATCTGTAAGGGATGTAGAAAACTCAAGGCTGGGAATTTTTGAGCACTGACTAAAAGGTTCAATAAAGCCAATGAAATCAATGGGAAATTCATATCTCATTCTCAGAACAGGATTTGAAGATCATTACTTTAAAAGCACTTTTCAACTGGGAATATAAAGCATTTACATGATAGAGAATTAGTCTTTCCATGTTTTCCTGCAGATCTTCCAGGCAGAGATAATAACAGAGATAAGAACTATTTTCCCCTTCTCCTAATCCACTTCATTCTTCTGTTACATTCAGATAGTTTTTATGAACCATAACCTCCAATTTTTTTCTATTTTTATCTCTATTGCTTGCTGTATTCATTAGCAGGTGAGCATATATTTTAAAGAGCATGCATGTATAAAAGTAACACCAAAAATATTTAGAAGTTATTTGCAGAAGTGAGGGTGTGGCAGAAATAAGCTTGCCCATGCAACCTCAACTGATTTATCTTGACAATAAGCATTTTGATACATGCTTTCATTACATGATCATTAACTTTTTTTTTTCTATTGCACACCAGCCGCCTCAATTCTCAGAGTGGATGGTGTTTGCTTAATGAACAGCTGTTCAATATTTACTTCATTGTTCAGTACATGCCCCATTGTTCAATGGATGGCCTCATGCCATCTTTGTTGCACGCTATTCAAACTCTTCTCTAAGGGACATTAATTAACCTCCCCATGTTTTCTTTTGTGATGCTAATCAGTATAATTTTGAAACCTTTACAAATATTAATTATATCCACAGTATCCATGTGAGTTTTATGCACATCCCACAAACACAAGACTGGAGTAGGGAGATTACACTTAATAATACCCATTAATTTTGAGTATCCCATCTGACACACCTGGGGTTTGATTTACAATTCTCATTGACCTAAGTTACAGTTGGGAGTCTTCAGCACATCTTCCAATATGTTTCCCCAGTCTGAATCTGGGTACCAAAAATATGAAATACATTCTGTTGGCAGCAATCGATGCAAAGTTTGTTTTAAGTTAGATATCTATCTTAAGTAACATATCTAGAGCTGACATGGGAATTCAGTGTCTAGAAATGCATTGTCTTTGTAACGAGGCTCTCCCTTCCTCTTACTAAAATCTTTTGGTCCTGCTTTACATTCCTTCCCAGTTCTGCAACAAATGGGTGATGAAGACAACCTTATCTGCAGTACAAACTCCAGAAAGATACTCTCCATCCTCTCATGGGGGCAGAGACCCTGAGGTAAAAACATACAGACCTCTAACTTAAAGTTGTCATGATACATAGGCAAATCTTTAAAGCAGAATTCCCTACTCTTTGATGACTAGAATTTTAAATGTTCATATGTTCATTTCACACTTCCAGTTTTCCCTGTTATTGGTTCCATGCCCAGGCAATTGCCCAGCAGAGAAGGACTTGGGAGTGCTGGTGGATGAGAGACTGGACGTGGCCCAGCAATGTGTGTTGGCAGCCCAGAAAGCCAAACCTGTCCTGGGCTGCATTCCAAGCAGTGTGGGCAGCAGGTGAGGGGAGATTCTGCCCTTCTGATCTCTGCTGAGACCCCATCTGCAGTGCTGGACCCAGCTCTGGGTCCTCAACACAGGCAGGACTTGGACCTGGTGGAGCAAGTGCAGAGGAGGCCACCAAGCTGATCAGACAAAAGGCTGAGAAAATTGGGATTATTCAGCCTGGAAAAAAGAAGGCTTTGGGGTCAACTAATTGTGACCTTACAGTACCTTAAGGAAGCCTACAGGAAAGAAGGGACACGACACTCTACAAGGTAATGTAGTGACAGAACAAGGGGGAATGGGTTCAAATTAAAAGAGAGTAGCTTTACAGCAGATATTAGGAACAAATTCTTGACTGTGAGGGTGAGGACCTGGCACAGGTTGCCCAGAGAAGTTGTGGATGTCCCATCCTTGGGAGTGTTCAAAACCAGGCTGGATGAGGCTCTAAGCAATCAAGTCTAGTGAAAGTGTCCCTGCCATGGCAGTGGATTGGAACTAGATGGTCTTCAAGGCCCCTTCCAAGTCAAATCATTCCATGATTCTTTGATTCTCTGAATTTCCTCTCTAATTTTCTGTTTCCATTTAGTTCTCCTTTACAGCCCTGAGTTCTTGTTTCTTTAGATATATTCAGTCCAGCCCTTTTTTTTCTCAAATTTGGCTTTTGTTTCCATTGCATCTGAGCACAATTCCTTCTTTACATTTTTGTGACAGAACAAGGTTTATAGCTAAAAACAGACAATTGTCATAAAGAATATTATGTCAGACCAGTTCCCTGCTCTCATTTTAGCGATCATGTAAATCAAAAATCCACCTTTTTTTCTACAACTGTGAGCTGAGGCATGCTCAGCTCCTTGGTGAGGGATGGTGCCTACTGAGTAGAGAAAGATCTATGGACAATCAGACACCTGAGGATGCTTTGGAGCTTTTAATCCATTAAACTTAAGGTTGCTTACCTGCATCTTCACTGAAGTATAAAAATAACCACCGAAGGCATACCTTTTTTTTACAAAGCGGCCTCCTGAAAATTTTAATTTTTCTTGCCCCAAGTATAGGGGTACTGGTGCATTTCAAACCCCAGATTTCAAGAACTTCAAGGAAATGGGCAAAAAATCCTTTTTTTTCCTTGCATCATTCCTAGAAATGGCAGAATTGTTTTGGCAGGAGCTGTCCAGAAAAGTACAGCCTAGGACAGCTACTTGGCATGGAAAACTTCAGTCAGAGCAGTTACAGTTTGGCACTATTTTAGGTGGAGAAAATCAAAGTTTCATAATAGGAAGTATTAGGTAATTTTAATAATAGGCAGTTCTATCACCTATAAAACCTTTAAACATAAAAAAATATTATTTGTGTAAACAAATATCAAGAAAAGTCCTTTTAAAAAGTGTTCTAGTGAAATGAAAAGGAGTAAAAACAAACATACAAAAATGTGAAATATCACATCCTGACTCTGAAAAATAAAGACACATATACTTCTCCACCTTAACACAGCATGTGTCTTGAGCTTTCTTCACCTCAGTCCAAAAACAGAAGAACAAAAAACATAGCTTAAATCTGCCAGATTTTTTTTTTTTTTAAAGTAAATATTAAGTTAAGAGACCTTGAGCTTCCTTGCTTCCCTGTATTAAAGTATTGCTATTCTACGGCCTAACTTCTCATATTTTTCTGTGTCCTCTAATTTAGCTTAATGAATCTCCAAATAATGTATTTCATTTTCTGTGTACTACAATCTGGTGAAGTCTCTTTTTTCATGTCTCTCTCATTTTTCCATTCTGTCAATAAAAAAATCTATTTCCCTTGATTCCAGTCTCATAGGCCAGGACTTACTTCAAAACCTTAAAATGTCTTTCACTGACTTTTGAACAAATTTATTACAAAACACTGTCCTGGAATTAAACACACCAGTGATATTCAAGGAATATAAATTGGGAGTGCTTAAGACAGTTGAAAATCATATTTATTCAATAGTTCCTACTTTTTAAAGTCAAAGAGGGTTTTATTACTGCCTAATCAGTATTGTACAACATTCTATAAATCTTCCACAATAATTTCTGGATTATTCACATAATTTTTTTATTTGCAGAGAACGTGATTCAGAATCATATTCAATCTGGATGTAAAATCTTCATGTAAGGGCAAATATACCTCATCTTTGGAACAGTGGATTTAGTCATGAAAAACAGACAATCCAGCACCAGCCTTACATTGAAAGAAAATCTATTCTGTTGCACTGAAGGCAGCAAAGGATTGACTTGAATAAAAGTGATCACAGGCTATGTGGATAGTTCAGAATTCGTATCAGCCAGCAGAAAATCCCTGGGATAAAAAGAGTTATCTAAATTAAAGGGTTATATAGATATATATGATACGATATTACTAGCATATATTGCTTCTATTGTTTACCATAATCCTAGGCAGTAAACTCACAGGACCTTGCTGGTTTAAATAAAATGCAAGAATGAACTGACTGAAGGATACATTTTAATAGCCCTCTGTCAGAGAGAGTTAACACACTTGCACTTCTAACAACAGCATTTTTATTAAATCTTTATTATGTTGTATTAAAAAAAGTCCCCTTAGCCCTCAGGTAGTTGGTTGATGCTGAGTTTTCAAATGAAATATTTATGAAGTTCTTTGTTTAGAAGTTTAATTGTATCTTTAAATGACTTTCATATGTTTATAAGCTTTACCCTCCAATATAAATGCCATATGATGCTCTGTCATACTGTCCAGAATAGTCATTATGCATTTCACCATCACAACTGTTACATAACAATAAGCAGAAAAAAAGGACAAAAGGATAACTAAGTTAAACCAGATCTTATACATACTTATTTTGTTGGTAACACAGATTGTATCTCCAGCAAAATGTGTTTCTAATCATGTAACATAGCATAGTGCTGTAAGACTTTCCATATTTAAACTTTTGGTCAATGTATACTACTATAAAAGATACTAAAATGTACTCTGCACTGACCTTTCTGTTTCTCTGTCATGGGCAGGGGGAAGGAGAAGACTCTTATGAGAACAGGGCTAGAATGAGGAGACCTAAGGAATACTCCTTAAATGAAATTTAGTTTTGCTTTTAAAAGAGCTCTGAAGATCTATCACTCCTGTGATACAATATTTAAGGAAAAGCATGGCTTAGAAGCTTTATTATCTTTCCAAGAAATGAATGGCAATTCTAAAAACACTTTCTAGACTTATCAGCTAAAAGGACACTTTCTAAACTGAAGGCATATTGCAGATCTGTGTCACTTCATGGGAAAGTAGTGCTGCATTAAATCTGACCCTGATGTTTTCAGCAATGCTATTCAGGTGTTTCTGTAGAGGAGATTTTGGACATCTGGTCCAGGCAGTCTCTACTATTAGTCTTCAAAAAGTCTAGGCCAGTTAGATGACATGATGGCAGAATCCAAATAAAGGTGTCCACAGCTCTATCCATGGAAGACATCCACTCATCCACCTTTGCAGCCCTTTTCTGACCCAAAGCTGGGCCATGAGGTCATGAAATCAACTCAATTTCTTGTGAAAAGTGACACCCTTCTCCATGCCTGGGGCAGGCTGGAGAGTCATCACAAGCTGAAAGTAAAGGAAAGAAAAAGATATGAGAGAAGCTTGAAGGAATAAAAGGAAACTGTAAGTTCATTAGTTGGGATGCTTGCTTGTAGTTGCCAGAAAGGATGGGGAAGGATATGATATCTGTGGTTTATATTAACCATATATTACTATTATGTAATCACAGGTTCTAATACAGTGGTAGCTGACAGCACTACTTGAATACACTCTGCAGATTTCATATTTGTTGTTCAAGTACTACAATAAAACCTTTTGAGGAGACTATCAGTTCACAGCTCATGAAAACCAGTCCTTTTGCAAAGCTGGCATAAAGAAACTCCTGTTGATCGAGAGGGCTGCCAGTGCAAGACTGAGTAACCTGCCCTTTCTAAAATAGCAAGTACTGTCTTGCTGAATTCATCCTCTTGATGATAACTTTCATTGTAATATATGGCCCCTAAGGTCTGTCTTCTCCATATAAGGAACCTGGTCCAGCTGTTATACTAACAGCCAACAACTTCTGAGAAATAATCTCACTTATTATTTAAGGTTGAAACCAGCGTTTTCCCATACAATACATTAGAATGAACTCTATGTGCAACAGGAAAAGCTCTGGAAAGTACCAGTAATCAGTGGGGACCACTGATTTCAGAAGCTTTTTTAAAAAGCTGCTACTAGTCTACAGGAAAGACGACCTGCAAGAGCTGATAATTTTGCAAATTTTTGTGTAACTGCTTCAGCAATCATGTGTGGCACATAACCTTGAAGTCCTATGTGTTAACTGCACCAGCTGAAAACTGATTGAACTCTTCTCATTAAAATGGCTCTCTTGAAAAGACAAAGTTGTATGATCAAACATGGTAACCTTTTAAAGCACATCAAAAAAACTGCAAGATTTTTCCAATATTTTACAGTGTAAACATAATTTTATGCCATAATTTTACACCCAATTGACAACAATATGTCACCAATTTCAGTAACTATTTCGTTAAATGCGTCACACATAAAAGAAATATTTTTTCCTTTTTTTTTCTCATACGAAGACTGGATTTTATTCTAGTCTCATTGATATAATTCTATTTACTTCACAGTCGTTACTTATTAACACCAATGGGAAAAGAAACAGAGCCATTAAATCCATTTCCTCTTTTTTCCTTGATGCAACCTGATGCTTTTTGGTTTACCATGGAATGGTTGCATGGTGAGAGAGACAGATCTGCTTGTGTTTTTAATAATGTGTTCTCTTCACAGAGAGTCAATATTTGCCCTGCCCAATCTGACTGGCTTCACTTTAAAAATCCTTATTTTTGCTTTATAAAAATTGGAGGTGGTAAAGAACACATCCATTAGGACTTGCTGTCATTTGGAAACTGTGACTGAAAGCAACATCCATTTTTGTCAGAGGGAATTATATTATTCAATTTCTTTTCTGAAGTGTGAAATAAAGCCCTTTACATCCACCAGAATGTCACCCAAGAACATGATGCTTAAAACCCTTCAACTGTCCATGTTTCATGACCCTTTCACCTCAACTTTTTCTTGGGCAGCACTGTCCAGTAGTTGTTCCTCCTGTGTATTCACCCCTCTCTGGTAGGTGTCACTTGGCAGCAAGTGGAACTCCCTGCCTCTTTCTGCCCTGAATAATCTTGGTACTTCCAGCACATCTCAGAAGAACTTAATTCCACTTAATGTGCTGGGCTTATTCTGTTTTCTGGAAAATGCTTACCAGAACAGTACATGCTATTCCAGATAGGGTCTTATCAGAGAGCTGAATCAGGACAAATAGCCTATCTTTATGGAAGAACTGTTTTGGAAGTATTTCAATTGAAATTTAATGGAAATACCATTAAGCTTTGTTTGGCTTTGTAAAAGGTGATACAAAATACTCTGAATCAGCGCAGCTGAAAAAATACAATCCTCTCTGATGCTCACTGAGAAAAAAATTTTCCCTTTTGAGAGGACTTGGTTAATTACTTTGCTTATTTGTGACCAAAATTGAAAAGAAAAGCAAAAAGCTCTGTCATTACTCATTATGTATGTAATTTATCACAGAATACAGTTCTGTCCCTCTGCTTATTAAGCTCTCCCAGACATTCTTTTGTGTTCTGGGCTTCTGAAAAAGCCTAAAGTAAAACTGCTGTTACCTAACTGAATCACTGCAGTCTCCTGCAAACCTCACTGATGCTTTCTTACTGGTATATCGAAGCTGATTTAGGAATTTAGATATTTAATGGCCTGCATGGAAGGAAAAAACAACTTGATAATTCATGAAAAAAATAAATTAACAGTCTGCCCTTCTTGTATCTCATTATGCTCAGGCAGGAGTCTGCTGAGCCGTGCTGACCCCTCCAGAGCAGCATTCTGTAAGTGAAAATTGCATGCAAGGGTGGGCAAGGGTGCCACACAAAAACATGGAGGACCACTTTGACTTTGATTTCTTTCTCCTTCTCTGACTGAGCTCTCCTTTGAGGAGCTCTTGTGGGCATTAGCCAGTGTAGTTGCAGTACTCTGCTGCCCCAGCACTGTGTAGGGCTGCCAAAAAGATCCTGGTGGGTTCTGTTGATATTAGCTCAAGAGATAAAGGCCAGTTGTCTGGCGATCCTTGAAAAGCATTCAGAGGGATTCAGCTCCAGCAGTTACCCAGGAGGGACGGACAGGAGCAGCCTGCAAACATTTCTCAAAGGAGAGATCAGAGAAGGAGCCTGCAGCTGTAGAGCAGGGAGGTGCTCTGTTATTGCTCTTGCTATTTTTCTTTTTTCTTTCCTTTAAATAAAGTAGATTATTATTCTTTTAAGTAAATCAGGCTCACCCATGTTAGTCCTTGTTTAAGCACTGAGTGTTAAGTTAGAGCACTGTGCTGAAAGTAAGGCTGTGATTTTCAAAAAGTCTAAGGACTTTGGGCGGACATAACTCAATTAAAGCTAGGATATTTTATGTTTGCACCTTTTGAGTGATTTTCACAGTGGTGCAGATGAAACACTCCAAGCTTGCAGAGAGACCTATTCAATAGCTGAACCATATTCCCATTTCCCTGTACTACTTCTTCTCCCATGTGCTGGAGAAAACAAACAAAAGAGAAGAATCATGCTGCATCAGATAATGTTCCTCACTCTCTTCGTTCTCCCTCAGTTTCTTCTGTGCCATTGCAAGAGTGAGAGGGAATGTACTCCCAACACCACATCCAGGCTGGAGCAGTCACATCCCAGTTTTTGCCCATGGTAGATAGGAAACATGCAATGAAAAATCATGGGGTCACAGGCTGAGATCATGCCTGCAGACATGTTCAAGTAGGTTTATAGGCTTTCCTCACCCAGACATTCCCTACCATGCCAGGGAAGCTTTGCTTAACAGCTCAGTCCCACCAAGCTGCACCATCTGTGTAAATTCATGGACACCAAGGTGAGCAGGAGTGTTGATCTGCCAGAGGGCGGGAGGGCTCTGCAGAGGGATCTGAAAGGGCTGGATCTACAGGCCAAGAGCAATGGTATGAGGTTAAACAAGAGCAAGTCCTGCACTTTGGCCACAACAATCCCTGCAGTGCTACAGGCTGGGAACAGAGTGGCTGGAAAGCTGCCAGGAGGAAAAGGACCTGAGGGTGCTGGCTGAAAGCAGCTATACAGTGTGTGCCCAAGTGGCCAAGAACGCCAGTGGCATGCTGGCCTGTATTAGGAATAGTGTGGCCAGCAGGACCTGGGAAGAGATTCTCTCCCTGTCCTTGGCACTGGTGAGGGGACTTGGGGTGCAGTGTCCAGTTCTGGGCCCCTCACTTCAGGAAGGACATTGAACGAGTCCAGAGAAGGGCAGTGGAGATGGTGAAGGGTCTCGAGCACAAGTCTGATGAGGAGCATCTCAGGGAGCTGGGGCTGTTTAGCCTGGAGAAAAGGAGGCACAGAGGGAACGTTATTGCAACTCTACAGCTTTCTGAAAGAAGGGGCTAGTCTGGTGGGGGTCAGACTCTTGTCCCAGGTAGCCAGCAGCAGGATGAGAGGACATGGCCTCAAGCTGTGCTAGGAGAGGTTTAGGTTGGACATTAGGAGGAATTTCTTCACTGTAGTTAGACATTGGAACAGGCTGCCCAGGAAGGTGGTGGAGTCACCATCCCTGGAGGTGGTTAATGAAAGACTGGACATGGCCCTTAGTGCCATGGTTTAGTTGTGTTGGGTCATAGGTTGCACTTGATGATCACAGAGGTCTCTTTCAACCTGAGTGCTGCTATGATTGTGTGCCACATCACACCCATTGCACTGTATTTTCCTTAGGAAGAGTTTTGCATGAAGGATGCTGCAACCAGACAGTAAACATAGGTAGTTTGACTTTACAGTGTCTCTGACTATTGTAAGAACTTTTCCTTAGTATAGATAGGCACCATAGGTTCCCCCACGGGAGGTAATAACCAGCAAGAGTTAATTCAACTTCTAATTTCTTAGCAAAATGGCAATGAACTTTCCTAGCAAACTTTCCATGTCATTTTGGCAAGCCTCCAAGTCCTCTCCTGCCCCAAAGCCCTAATCATTTTATCTGGGGGAAAAAAACCCCAAGAAATAGAAAGGAAGAAGTATTTTTCTGATGAGTTTGTGCAGTTAAAAATCATAAACAGTAAAGAAATCTACATTCAGGTTCCAACAGAAACAGAGACTTGGCTGACTTCTGTAATCTGAATTTTGCATTAATTAAGTGTTTTGAATTTGATTAGAATAAACTAGCCATCTCATTTGGGCCATCATATGCCCCTTTCCAGACTTTTTAAAAACATATACGAGATGATCCAGGATTCTAATTAACGTAATGAGAAGGGAAAGAGGAGGATGAGGAGTTGAAGGCAGAAAGATAAGCAGGAAGCAGACAGAAAAAAACCTAGTTTTCATCTGCCCAGGACTTGCATTTGGATTGAGTATCTATTTTACCTTGTGAGACCCACACAGATGACACTCCCATATTAATCCTGAATTCACATATTTTATATATGTATTTTTTTATTGCACTGTAATTATTTTCTGAAACTAAGAAACATGAAATAAACATGGTAACAATTATTGGTGCCTTGTTCCTGCTTTTGTTGGATCTTGGAGAGGCACTTGACAACCCAGACCAGGGCTACTTTGACAATGTTTGAAGAACCAGTTCAGCCATAGGTTGATGTCAGCTCCACTAATCAGAGCTCTCTCAGCAGATAAATGTATTCATATGTTGCACTGCACTGCTCATATGTGCGTGGCAGGCTCCACCCGTTGCACAGGCTACTCACCATTAGCTTTCTTTTCAAGATAATTTGTCTTGAAACTATTAATTCTGCTGTGGTGTCACTAATTTTTCCTTTAAACGCTCCTTCACCAACTCCTGATAGCACATGTAGAAATGTGACTATCCAGATGCCATCTGGATGCCATCCAGAGGGACCTGACAGGCTTGAGAGGTGACCCAGTGCAAACTTCACACTTATCAGGGCCACGAGCAAGGTCCTGCACATGGATCAGGACAATCCCAAGTACAAATACAGCACGGCTGAGGATGGATTGAAAGCCCCGAGGAGAAGCTCTTTGGGGAGCTGGTGGATGAGAGACACAAACGACCCAGCAACGTGAGCTTGCAGCCCAGAAGGATAAATGTGTCCTGCTGCACCAAAAGAAGAATTCTGGGAAGTGATTCTGCCCCTCTACTCTTCTTTCCCAAGACTCTACCTGTAATACTGAGTCTAATTCTGGGGTCTCTCTGTAGGAAGGACGTGGACCTGAGGTAGCTCGTCCAGAGGAGGTGCTCAGAGGATTGGAGCATCTTGGCTATGAAGACAGGGTAAGGCAGTCAGGGCTGTTCAGTCTGGGGAAGAGAAGGCTCTGGGGAGATGTTTTTGTGGCCTTCCACTCCTAAAGGGGCTACGGGAGATGGAGAGGGATTTGTCACGACATGAAGCAACAGGACAGGGAAGAAGGTGTTCAAATTGAAAAGAGGGTGGGTTTAGATTAGATAGTAGGAAGAAATTCTTCACTAATAGGGTGGTGGACACTGGAAGAGGTTGCCCAGAGAAGCTGTGGATTGCCCCATCCCTGGACGTGTTCTAGGCCAGGCTAGATGGGACCTTGAGCAAAGTGGTCTAGTGGAAGGTGTCCCTGCCCATGGCCAGAGGCTGAAACTAAATGACCTTTAAGGTCCATTTCAACTCAAACCATTTTATGGTTCTATGCCTGCTTCACTCAATGTGAAGCCTTGGAGAAGAGTTCATTGTTACACCATCACAGCCTTGTAAGTATAGCAGAGGTACAAAGGAACAGACCTGGAGTTCAGTTTCCCATCCAGCTACAAGGAGCCTGAATCCTCAGCTCCCATTTCCCAGCATGCTGAACTGCAGGCTATGCACCGCTCTTTGTTTGTGCAAACATGTGAGCATGTACACACAGAGAGGAAGGGGAGAAGGTGTTGAAATCTGTTGTGACACAGCCAAGAATTCAAGATTCATGGGGCCAGACAGACACTTAACCAAGTCTGATTGTGTAATCTGCTCAGCGACCCACAGTCCTGGGAAGTAGAAGCAGTAACTGCTGATTTGAATCCCCCATTCTGACTTTGTATTTTAAGCGTAGCTGTGACTGTTATGCCCCATGTTGGATTTACCATTGCCTATGCACCAGGCAGCTCAGGAGCCACGTGTTATTTTCTTGTGTAAAAGCTATACAGCCTTCTGAGGACATGCTTTCAAAACATTCAGCTGCTGAAAAAGGTGCCTTAAAGCACATGCTGCAGCCAAACTGGAGACACTTTAAGCTTTTACCAGAATACTTCAGACCTTATAACAATGCCAGCTATTATTCTTGGATTTAGGTGTTTCACATCAGTTGTGTTCTGGGCAACTTCGTATTATTCTGGATCACATCTTAGACATCTACAACATAACTGATCTTTAGCTCCTGCTGTTAATTCCTGCAGCACACCAGTGCTTTAGGTTTTCTCCTGAGTTGAGCAGAGACATGTCTGAACTGAGTCCAGCAGTTTCATTACTGTGTCACTTAGGACGTATGTGTTCCTGTTCAGGAATTTAAACATTGATAGAAAAATTGGGTATGTTGAAATAGTTTGCTGTTCTTTTGATCATCTAGAATATTTTTCCAAGTGCTATATGTCGTTTGAAGACCACTGCTATGCTAAAAATTGCTGCTTTTTGTTGTTTTTTAATCCTAGCCTGGAACTAAGTACTATGCAGCTGCTCTCTCACTGCCCCTCCTACATAGAGGTGAATCAGAAAGAGGCAAAACCTGTGGGCTGAGAACAGTTTAATAACTGAAATAAAATATGATATAGCAATAATAAAAACAACAATAAATAATAATTATAATTAAAAGAGAGAAGATAAAAAGAGGGAGAGAAATAAAACCCATGGGAAACAAGTGATGCTCCATACAATTTCTCCCCACACCCTGACCAATTCCCAGCCCATCCCTGAGTAGTGACTGGCAGCTCCCAGCCAACTCCCCCCAGTTTTGCACCAGCCATGACGTTCCTTGGTATGGAATATCCCTTTGGCCAGTTTGGGACAGCTGTCCTGGTCATGCTCCCTCTGACTTCTTGTGCACCTCCTCACTGGCAGAGCGTGAGATGCTGAAAAGTTCTTGACTTTGGGTAAGCACTACTTAGCAACAACTACAACATCAGTGTGTTGTTGACATTATTCTCCTGCTAAATCCAAAAAACACAGCACTGAATAAGCTAAGAGGAAAAAACTTAACTCTATCCCAGCCAAAACCAGAACATATTTTCAATGCAGAAGTGAAACAGAGAATCTGAGTTTCCATTTCAAATAAATAGTGAAAAGGTGTGCTGTCAAAAATTGTCATTAAGTTGTATTAGGATCTTAGTCATGGAGTAGTATCACTTAAAGGCTCATCTCACAGGAAGCAAAAGAAACCTGTAAGCAGGGGAAATACAGTACACTGAGCAGAAATCTGTAATAACATCTCTGTTGATTCACCAAATTGCCCACTTGATCCCTTTATATGATGTTGTGACAGTGGCAGAAGAAACAAGGTTTCTCCAAGGTTTCTGACTCAGCCACGTCTCTTTCTTTTCTGCATGGACCTGGAGCCTGGAACCAAAGCCCACGGTCCCAGGAATTTCAAAGACTAGATGCAGTTTAGCTTTTACTATTTTATTTAATCAAGTACATATATTTTTATCACACCATGGCTATGACATGCCATGATCCTAACTACAGTTCTTGTCCTGGCCCAAGGCTCACATATCAGCGAAACTACATTTTGTTCAGTAAGCCTTACTTGGGTGTATCTCACTCTGAACTTTTTGTTTACAAGACAAAGCTCATGACCCCAGTTCTTTACTTATCTGTATTAAGTTACTTGTCTTGTTGCTACACAATGAGGAAAATTGCCATCAGTCAGTTTTAAATGGATTGCTCTAAAATTGTAACAGACCACAGAAAGATTTCTGAACCTTCTGTTTATAGCAACTAACAGAAGTTTTGTTTCCACCCAGTATTTTCCATGACGTCTACAAAACACCGCTAGTGAGAAAGCTCAAGTGCTGAGATCACTGTTTGCCATGATGACCAAAATTACTTTAGTTTCCCTGTGCTTCCTGTTCCCCCATAACTATTTGTGGTCTCTTGGCTTATAACCACACTGTAAATTACTTCAGGTTTCTTTTCCTTTGTTTTTTACAACACAGCACAATGGGATCCCAAGGATCTAAAACATTTCAGTAATACTGCAACTAATAATGAAATCATTGGGGTTTAGTCCAGTGTGGTTTAGTTGCAAATCTGTAAGGATAGAGAAAGAAAATAATTATTTTTAGGGTACATTTTTCCACCTCCTTTTCATATTGTTCATCCAGCTCCTATTACTGATGTTGGGATGACTACATAGTTGGTCCAGCAGTACAATTCCTTCAGCAAAGTTATCAGGAATGATATGGAATATGGTCCTCTAGTTATGTTTATACATTTTTTTATTTACTTATTTGGGGATACCCACTCATAATAAATTAACTCCAAACCACTCCCAAAGATCCTCTTCAATACCAAAAGTATGAGATTACACCCGCTGAGTGAAAAGAAAGCATTCCCTAACTAGGAGCAGATTTCCACATGGAATGCCAGAGAACAAGTTAAATGACTCCCTCTCCTCTACTACAATGGAAATGTCTCACTTCCAAGATTTCAAGTGGCCAATGCCTGAGATGAGAGAATCTAGAAAAGTTCTAGGTTACACTGAAAAGGAAGAAAAGGCAAGTACAACATATGTGTAATATAACCATGCCCCTCCCACTCACCCACTGCTCATATTAGACAGAAATATTACTGGGAAATGTATTTGGAGTGGCTGCTGTGAAGCAAAAGGAGAAGAAAGCAGGGATGATGCAATATTTTGGCAATTGGATGAAGAAACAGGAAGGGGTTTTGAAGTTACAGTGAAGAAAGTAAAGACAATAATCAGAAGAGAAGTTTAAAAATAAGAAAAGTAACACCAATTGTGTGAATATAGACATTGGTGAGCAGGTGCTATTGCAGGTGCAGACAGGCGGGAAGGCAAGTGAGTATTCAGGTTTTGGTTAATCCGGCTGTGAGGATGAAATGTTTCACTGACCATGTAAAAAACCAAAGTGGGTTAAAGAGAGGGAGAAGGACAAGAAAGAAGGCTCTGCAGTGCTACCTGGAGAGGCAGAAGGCAGAAAAAGGGAAAGAAGGGAGGGAAGGGGAAGGGGGACTCCGGTGCTCTGCGGTTTCTTTGTTTGCGCTTTCTGTCCTGAGGCAATGTCACTCTAACGGAGGTGAACTGTCGCCGGCTCCTCACACAAAGCACTCTGCTGCTATGTTTTTCT
>JANRMJ010000066.1:100979410-100998034 GCA_025584955.1 Alethe diademata | reverse complement strand
ACAGGTTTTGCATAAATTTATAGCACTTTTCTTGCCCTTAAAGAGTACATTTTTTATCCTCTACCATATATGTGAAAATACATGGGCTCACATGAGCTAACACGCCATAGGATCTGTCCCATGGATATTCCATGCCACTCTGCGTGCATCAGGTCTGAGCAGCACGTGATACATGGCTCCCAGGGGATATGAAACACATGTGGGTCTGATTCTCCACTTTGTTATTCCAACTCTACACCCTTGCAACTCTAACAAAGTTACACCAGTGCAAAACTGTTGTACTGAAGTGGAGGATTAAACCCATATGTGTCTCTTTATATGAGCCAAATTGACAGGACAAAGTTTTTCAAATGCATCCAGTAAACATTCAGACTTCTTCAGAGTTCTATACCTCTTTGGTCCTCAGACAGTACTTTTCCTGCTCAAGGAAAAGCTTTACCTTGAGGACAGCAACTGTTACTTGTTAAAAGGCTGTCAGTAAGAATCTGAGTTATAAAAAAAAAAAAAGGCAAAAAGATTGAGAAGATTTGCAATCTACAAAACACTTAAAACAAGATGGTATTTCCTCAAACTCAGTAAGCCATGATTAGAACTTCTTTTGCCTGCTTAGATGCATATCTCTTTGTAGAACCACAACCGATCACCATTTGAAAATTATTATGATTTCATTGTGCAACTTTCGAAGAGTTTCTCCTGGCCTCTTTCCAGACCGTACACCTGCAAATTAGTTTAGCAACATTTTACTGCAATAGTAAATTAACTAATTCTGTTTTATTGGATTTGTATACAATTCTGCAAACTTATAAGCTATATGCTTATATACTAAGTCAGACAGATAAAGATACTCATTAAACAAATACTGATTGATTCTCACAAAGTGTACTTTAAGAACAAGGATCTTTTCTGGTCCTCTGAGGGTACACTACTAGTTCAGTTTAATGGATAAACCAAAAAAATTCAAATTAGCTCTATATCTTCACAATATTCCACTGTATTAAAAAAAATTGAAATTTCCTTCTGGCTGATGAAAAATTATTAAACACGCCTAAACAATTTTGAGAGCAGATTTTAAAGCTATGCCAAAATTACAGAGGAAATCTAATAATGATGAAGATAATAACAACAAAAATAATTAATAAAAATAATATGATTTTAAAAATCCTGATATATTTTTATTTCAACCAATTATAGTTCAATTCTGACTCTATGTTCTAAACTATTTTCTTCCAGGAAGTCTATTTGCTCAAGGCAGTAATTTATTTGTTTTGTTATGTGTTTAAAAATTATTTTATACCTGCAATATGATTATCATCAATAAATAAGCTCCATGAACACTTTTATATTTAGCTATGATAGTATTACATACTAATATAGTTATTAACATAGTAACCAATAAACAGTAGTGACTTCAGTTATTGAATATCATAAGTAATATCTCATAAAATATTATTAATGGTGTTATTATGTTAGAATCAGAGGGGCATATCTAAATTTTAAAAGTTCTGTAATCAAAATACATTTTTGTTTTTAAATAATTGTGTATAGACACTTACTTAGGCTGTGATATCTCACACATTATTCTAATACTAATGAATATTCGGAGGTTGTTTCAGCCATCTAAATTTAAATGTCACATACTTGGGTGAAAGGGCTGAACACGTAAGGGACAGTAAGTGACCCACAGAACTGGCAGCTCTGATGTACCATCAACAATTTTCTAGAGCAGCAGCTGGAGGACAGTCACGAAACAATAATATTCCCATTATAATCTGAATTTCTAGTTCAAGCAGTACAGTCAGTGGCACTGAAACAGCAATTCAACTCACCTGGCGCCCTTAGGGTAGGATCTGGTTACTTAAACAAAGGTATCTGCTGCCATTGGGAAGCATGAGAGTCCTCTGGGTGAAATATCAATTCATCCCATCCTAACAGACATATGCACCATAGGAAAGGAGGTAATCCTTCCTCTTCACTGAAAATAGAGACTGTCATAAAGCTGAATTACATGGCCACTTCTGGGATTTCCTTCGTTTGCCCATGTGTCTAGTACCATGTAAGGTTTGTTGTGTCTCAGATGACCACACAGTGATGGATGTTCAGCAGCAGCAGCACCAGGGAGGAAAATGAACCTAGATCTTCTGGTGAGATCCGGGCATCAGAAGCTGTCTTAGATGTCATTTTAGATATCTGAAACTTCTGACAGGTATTAAACAGAATGTACAGAAAAGCCACACCTTCCACCAACTGAAAGTCAGGTGGGATCTCACATATGGTGCCTCATGAATCCCATTTATACAGTCTGTCACCACTGTTCCACCCCTACTCTGTAATTTGACCTGTAGATCAAACTTTCTACCAAAGTACAAGCTCTTGGTTGGAGCTCAGCTGTATGGGAATTTGGTAAATTGACTAACGAAGCCTTTTCACCTCCTCCTTCATCTCCTCTGTGCTCTCTCTGGGATCATTTCTGCTTCTAGCAGAATTTTGCCCCCAACTTTATGGAGTATGAGTGGTCACTTCACATGTACTACTACTTTCCTGAACATCAGCCTCATTGGATGACATTCTGCAGTATTGTCCCCTTATGGACAAGATCTTATAAGTAATGCTGCTAGAGATGCATTAATTTTGTGTAGTTTTGATGCCTTGAGAACCAAAGGCATCAGTTTCACCTCTAAATCCCATAAACACTGAGTCCAGGATTTGATTTTGTGGTTCTTTTCCCTACATTTCCAACACTTCAACATTTTTATGTAAGACAATTAAGCACCATTCCAAGCACAAAAATGTTACAGAAATGGGTAAAGATAGCAAACCTTTGGACTTAGCCCAGAGAGGAAAAGAGGATGAAACACTATGAGTATTTTTTCTATATCTGAATATGTATCTAACATCTGAATCAAAATAATTTCTACTTAAAGAAGAATTACATTACAAATACTTTTAATAATGCTGCACATAGCATCACAAAATACAAAAGCCTTCATGATGCTTTGGAAAACCAACAGGAATTTAAACAAGATACAAACCAGGCATCTTCTAATCCTTCTTCAAGTTTTGTTCCCTCTTTTCTTGTTCACAATATGACTCAGAAGGGCAGACCCTACCTGATATAAAACAGTCCATCCAGCTTTATCAAAGTCAAAGTAGTTACAGTCACACGAAAAGAAAATCTGGCATGAGGCATCTAAAGTCCAGATTTAACATTAACTGTGACTAATTGTGAATGTTGTAGATGTTTCTTCCTACGCAGAGTGATGTCTTTACCTGAACATCTTTCTGCTTTTTATTATTAGGCCTAAATAGGACATCAAAGGTTTTTGGTTTTTTTTAAATCTTCGTGGAAAAATGTCTCTCATTTCCATACAACTTCTCCTTCTTACTTTAATTTGCTTCTGAGGACTTCAAAACATCTTATTGTCCGCAGCAGAAGAAACAGCTGTTGAAGTCATACATAGTTTATTGGCTGGACTCAGTGATAAAAGACAGCATAGAGACTCACCAAAACATTTCATCGTTATCAACGTAAAACAAAATATTAAAAAAACAAGCTTTTTTTATTTTCTTTTTTCTTTTTAATAAGAGAAACATGGGGAAATTTTTGCATGCCAAATAGACAAGAAAACTGTGATTTTAATTCATTAAGCCTCACATGAATGGATTTTGTATCCCAACCAGCAGAGGCCTAACTGCACTAAAAAAGCTGCTTTTTAACTAGCTAAAAAAGAGAAACAATTTATGAACAATGGTACTTATCTCCACAGGATTTCCTGTTTAGAGGAATTGCTTTCCACACTAGAATTGATTTTTGCTCTTTTTACCTACTGATCTGTTTTACCACTTGCCTAGTGCAGCCTGATATTAATTATTGCTCTTTTTTTTTGGCATAAAAGACCAACAAGGCCCCAACATCACATTTCAGATCTAAGCCAGCCTCCTAGGAGGTGAGGTGGGAAGTATATGCAATGAAATTAGAACTGCCATATTTTTTCCCTTTTTCATTAGTCTTCCCCAATCCATGAGCTCTCCAGCTTAGACGCAGAGAATTTGAGAAAGAAGACCTGGCAGGTTTAAAAAAAACTGACTGAATATTGACATGATAATACAAAGGCAATTAGCTTGAATAAAGCTTCTGGTGATGAGGAGGAATAATTGTGAGGTGGTACATTGAAAACCTCGTTTCACAAAATACACTTCTTGTGTAGGAGCAAGGAAGACTGCATCATCAGAATTCGATACAATTGTCTATTCAATTTCCATCTACTTGCAGGTCTTCAAGCAGGTTCTAGTGCTTCTGCTCAATTATTCTTTACTCTTTCCTATTTTGCTATTCCATTTCCTTTTTAATGGTATCTTACCTACTTTTTCCTTTATATTTTGGGTTGTTTTCTCCCTTACACCCTAGAAAATTAAAATGTGCCTATTTTGTCAGTAACTTGTTTCATCTTTTCCTTTTGCAGAATCTCTCTACTTTCCACCATCTTCCTTACCCTTATCCATAATTCTGCGTGAATCATCTTTTCTTCCTCCTGATTCCTACTTGTCTTCTTTTCCTATTAGTGCTATCTATACCATTTTCTCTTATTTCATGTCCAGTTTTGTCTAGTTTCTCTTATTTTCCTTTTCCTTTCTTGTCTTTTTTTCCCCAGGTTCTCCGTTGTACCTGAGTTTCTGTTGTACACACACACTGGCATTAGAGAGCATGAAAAAAGGCAACAAATGAAACAAACTCAGCTGAGGAAAGCATTAGAGATCTGGTTGTCACTTACATATTTCTTTTCTTGCATTTCTTTTTGCTTTTTCTGCATTTACCTCAAGCTTGATGATCGTTTTATTCCTCAATGTCCTTCACACTTTTCCAATAGCATCAGTAGTTTTTGCTTGAGGTAAGCACTGTTTATTCAACAAAACATGTTTTTCTTCTGCATATACAATTGTGGAAAAGGCATAACTGTTAAGTATGGATGAACAGATAGGTTTTGCCTTTTTGAGCCAGATTTCTTAATTCCAAGGTCCAGAGGTTTATGACTTGTTTTTTGTAGTTCCAAATCTGCGGTCAGGATGCCCTAGCACGCAGCTGGAAGAATCTATGGCTTCTTTAAATATTTTTTGTAATTTGTGATTTCACAAAACTCTGTAGCATTTATGTCAAACATCAATATTTTTAAAAAAACCCATAAGGATCTTCTTCATACTTTTGGTTTTTATGTTTTTTTTTCTTTTAAGCAGGTAAGCACTCGATCTCCTTTAAGGAAGCTGCAGACTATTAGAAGAATATTAAACATATTGGGATAAATTAATGATTCAGAGTAGAATATTTCCATAATACATTCTAAAAAGGTAAAAAGCAGTATGTTATAGATACGTACAAAGTCAAAAGCAGAATGTGTAGTGAAGAGTCATTGCTACTTTTTCCTACTCAGAAAAGGCTGTTTCTGCACTTGGCTGCCTTTAGAGAGAGAGGTTAGAAACAGCATAGAGATGCTTTGTTTCCATACCTGAGTTTCCAATCTCTTCCCATATCTTTGAAAAAAGAAAAAAAGTCTTAGGATATTACAGATTTAAACATAACAAGATTATATTCCTTCTCAGAGATGCAGACTATGATAGATCTTTTTTTTTAAGACGCTTATGGGTACTTCCATTCTATGTAATGAGCAAAATATCAAGATAAATGCAGTCAGAGAACGTAGCTGTATTTATAATTTTACAGGGAATTTTTTGAAGTTACACTATTGTCTTTTCTATAAAAAAGTTTTCAAAGTAAAGCTTGGCATCATAAGCAGTATGCCATGTTTTTCAGTGCAAATTGTAGAATTTCTGTAGATTAACTACCTACAGCTCTACTTGCTAAATTGAGCAGCCACAAATTCTTCTTTCTATGGCCGTAGTCTTGCATATAGGAAATTCCTAAGAATGCAGACCTACTATATTTATGGCTGTTATGGTGATTATCAAGCACACAATGAGCAACAGCAAATAGATTGGGTCAGCAGTCAAAAGGTAAAATAATGCAACCCACCCACTTGCTGCTCCAACAGAGAGAAGGTTTTGCTGAAGAAATCAAATCCTGAAGGGACTGTATGATCATAATGGTAATGGGAGGAGTTATTATGACAAGTAAATATATAACTAAGTATAAGATTCCTTTGAAAAAGAGAAATCCCCACATAGAACCATTTCACCAGAGCTAGGGATACTTGGGAATGTAAACTAAGTAATTTTTGTCTACTAGTTATTGCCATTTGACAGTATCTCTATAGGCTGTGTAAAACAGAGGTGGTCTTAGCCACCTCCTTAGGACTACAGGCCATAAAAATTCATTTTGTGCTAAATACTCTTTCCAGAGAAAATGATTTGACTCATCTAGCTCTATGGCATATGGCAATTGTTAATATAAAGGAGTCCCATGCCATTTCATATGCCTTATAGAATCTTCTCTGGCCTCCAGATGGGTCTATTGTACATTGCTGGCTCCAGGTGGCCATCTAGAGTACCATAGGTCACAGGCATCAGGAATTTATAGTTTGGCAATTCAACAGTTGCCTACATCATCAGGAAAGGAATCTTAGACACCCAGCTCACATGCAGGTGCACAAATATTGACAGTTATTTAGGTTTCGACTCTGAATTTGAAATTATTTCTGAATTTAAAGCAATTTGAATCCTATCCCTCAAATTACAGAAGATTAATTCTACTCTTCGTGTTATCCTCCACACAGCTGGCTGCCACAAATCAATTCCTTGATTGCCATTGCCTCAGTATAGCTCCACAACCTTGTCAGGCACAGTGGTGAGACTGACTGGCTTGTAATTCCCAGATTTTACTTTTTTACCTTTTTTTAAAATGGGAGTTATGTTTCCCCTTTTCAAGCCAGTGGGAACTTCACCATAATGCCACAACTTCTCAAATAGTGGCTTAGTGATTTCATCTACCAGTTCCCTCAGGACCTGTAGGTGAATTTCATCTGTTCCATGGACTTGTTGCACCTTCAGGTTTCTTAGATGGTCTGATCATTCCTTACAGCAGGTGCTTCTTCTCCCAATCCCTGCCTTTGCCTTCTGCAACTCAGGCAGTGTGGTTGGAACACCTGTTGGTGAAGACCAAGGCAAAAAAGTTGTTATCTCAACCTTCTCCATATCCTGAGTGACCATGTCTCTCATTTCCTTCCAGAGAGGGTTCACATTTTTCCTGGTCTTCTTTTTATCGTTGAGGTACCTACAGAAGCTTTGCTTGTTGCCCTCGATGTCCCTGGGCAAGTTTAATTCTATCAGCTTTCCTAACCTAATCCCCAGTCTTCAGAAAATTTCTCTACATTCCTCACAGCCTACCTGTCCTCACTTCCTCTCTCTTGTAGATTTTCTTTTTGTGTCTGAGTTTGTCTAGGAGCTCCTTGTTCATTCATGCAGGCCTTCCAAGGTTTTTGCCTGACTTCCACTTTGCTGGAATGCATCGCTCCTGAGCCTGGGGGAGGCGTTCCTCAAATACTGACCAGCTTCCTTGTGCCCTTCTTCCCTTCAGGGCTCTATCCCATGGTACATTACCAAGCAGATCTCTGATGAGGCCAAAGCCTGTTCCTCTGAGTCCAGGGTAGTGAGTTTGCTGTGTGCCCTCCTTGCCACCCCATAGATCTCAAACTCCTGTTGCAAGGAAGTTGAACCCCAGTCCATTTGTCAATCAACCAGATTTGACTTTCAAACCTCTTCATTGTGACTAAGAGGATTGATGAAAAAAATACTGGCTTTACAAAGTTCCTTATTGTTACTCTGAGGGCTCTGTAATCCTTCCTGACCCTCCTCAGCCTGCTCCTGCCTGCATCACTGGTGCCCACACAAAACAGCAGCAGCAGATAATGCTTTTACAAGGCTTGGCAGTCTCTCTGTGACATCCCCAGTACCAGCCCCCAGGAAGCAGCACATCTCTCTAGTAAGCACATCTGGCCAGCAAATGGGTGCTCCTGTACCTCCCAGAAGGGAGTCACCTACTACTGCAACCCACCACCTTTTCTTATTTACACTGGTTTTTGTACAGGGAGAAAATTAGTTTAATTGCATCACACAACGCTTGACCAAAGAATTAACAATGCTGTGTTTGGTCCAGAGCTGGTAGCCAAGAGGAAGACTATGCTCTTAATTGAATCTCATGATAGTTAAATTGTTTAAATTATTTAAATTTTTAAATAATTTAAGCTAAATATTTGTTATTAAAATATTTAAATAAATAAATCACTGACCTTGCTGGGGTCAGAATTATTGCTCTGTTAATGAGGATTTGCTATTGGTGTTTCCTTGATTGCTGATGGGTGCCCTCAACAAACAAAATATCACAGGTAGAGCAGCTATTTCTGCATGTAAAGAAGTTGACAATTCCAGTGCCTTATACAATCCCATGCAACAATGCTCTAATATTTGGCTTTTCAGGTAAACACTGAATTCAGGGAAGTCAGAAAATTACAGATATTCCCATTATTTTTGACTTCTCAATTGACATGTGCTTCGAGTTCCTACAAGGAACACTGATTAAGTGTTGGAGGCTTATCTATCAAATGTCTTATTATTCATTAACCTCACAAATAACCACTGCAATATTCAGAGCTGAGTAAATACAGGATACATACACAATTCACTGAGTTTACTTCTCTGCTTTTATCAGTATGGATCCGCTTTAAAGACTACCTTGAACTGATCAGCCATGTTATCAGGATTATTTGCTCTCTGAAAATGTTAGAGATCAATAAGGACTGAAATCCCCTTACAGCAGGCACAGTGCCTTCTTTCCTTTAACAGCCAATCTCTGCAGCAGTGCTTCCAGACTTCAAAGGTAAGATCAGCTAACTCTTCTTGTTAAACAGGCCAAAGTCTTCCCAGAGGGTGCAAAAACGTGTAAAATTGGATACAAACTGACAAGGCCTTCAGATGTACTGTACATAGTGAAAGAACTCTGAAAACCTGAAATATGTGTCTGAGGTTGGAGCCTGTAAAATTGCTGCGGTTTTGCCAACATAATATTCTCCTACACACTTGGAAACACATAAGAAACTTAAACATTATAGAACAAAGATGGATAAAATGAACAAAAAAAAATTCCAGATTTTACACACTTTATGGTGAATTATATTTTTAGGATCAATCCAAATGATACATTTCATAGATTATTATTATACAATGAAAGGGTTTCTTCTCAAGTCAAGCAATTAATTAGCCAAGATGGTGGGTTGGCCCTGGCTAGCTGCCAAACACCCACCCATTCACTCACTCATTCAACTCCTCTCTCCCCTGGCACAGTGAGAAAGCAGAAGGAAGGTGAGAAGACTCACAGACTGAGTTGATAACAGTTTAACAGGGAAAACAAAGGTTGCACATGCAAGAAAAACAAAGTAATGAATTCATTACTTCCTATAGACCAGCAGATATCCAGCCTTTTCCTGGGCAGCAGGGTCCCTAGACACATAGTAGTTACTTGGCAAGACAAATGCCATAATTTCCCCATCCTCTTCTTTCTACCCATTTTTATTTCTGGGCACAATGACATAGAGCATGGGATATCTCTCTGGTCAGTGGGGATCAGCTGTCTCCCTGTAATATTTTGCCCTACCCCAGCCTTCTCACTGAGGGTAGGCATGCGGGGAGAAAATCTTGATGCTGTGCAAGCAAAAGCCAAAGCACTGATGTGTTACCAACACTGTTTCAGCCACAAAGCCAAAGCACAGCACCTCACACAGGCTGCTGCAATGAAAATTAACTCCATCCCAAGCAGAGCCAATGGGAAATTAGAATTTGTCTGAGTGGTTGGATAGTAAATACATAATAAAGACTAATTAAAGCACAATTGGGTTGATGAATTGTGGATGGAAGAAGCCATGTAGGAGAGTCAACAACTATTAGCAAATAGACACTTGACCAAGGATCTCTTAAAACCACACAGAATCATACAAAAGTTTGGGTTGGAAAGGGACCTTAAAGATCACCCAGTTTCAACCCCCCCTACCATGGGCAAGGACACCTTCCACTAGACTAGGTCTCTCAGAGTCCCATCCAACCTGGCCTCAAATGGTTTGCAAGAGTTTCAGTGATCCCACACAAAGGGTGATGAGCAGAAAGCAAAATGTTTCATGAAGGTGGAGGATCTCATCCTCATGCAATATTACAGAAACAGCATAATACCCATCCTGTGGGGAGAAAATAAGGGGATGTAATGCAAGAAGCATAAGTAGAAGTCTAAAACATTCTCTTGAAAACGCTGCAATGTGAACAGTCCATACAAATTCTTTCTTCTGATGGAAAGGGGTTACCAAGCCAGCAAGACAAGCAAGTTATTTCAAAGTTCTTCCAGTTTTGAGCAGTTTCCATACATCTAGGCACAGTCCCTGCTTTTTGAGCTGTTTTATGAGAGAAAGTGGTGGTTTTCTTTACATTAGCATTTCCCATAAACCTAACCACAAGTAACCTTACGCACCCACTTGTGCAAATGGAAGTGGATTTTCAAACCTGATGTTTCACAGAAAACAAAGGTTTGGAATTCTGCTTTGGCCTGGAATCCAACTGTCACTGAGCACAAATTTTTTTCCGGTAAAAAAAAAGACAAAAAATCATTTTTTCTTTGACACTCTGTACCTCAGATCATTCTCTTCAAGAACTTGGCTTACCCTGTTGTCAATACACATTGTTAGGTCACTGTTTTGGATTTCTTGCTATGCACAAGAAGTTTTCTCACTATCTTTCGTAAACTCTTCCAAGAATTAATCTGGCAGGGTGCTAACCATTCTGGCCTGATCCAGAAAAACACTTAAGGCTGTCTTCAAGCACCCGAGTAGTTCTAACCAGACTGAGCTCATAATACCATTGTTTTACAAGATGGTGAAATATCTGTTTACTCATTAAAGTCTGAATATTAAGATTCAAGATTGCTTGTTCTATCCATTACAGATGTTTTCTCCTCATAAATGACAATCAAAATTTCATTTGTTTGAGGTTTATATCTTTGTTCAGTTTTCCACTCTATTGAATAACTCCCAGTGAAAAATTCCAGGCTCTTCTCGAACAATTTATTGTTCTTTTCTTTTTCTTTATTATTATTAATGGGAAATTCCAAACTTTGCAGATAAGATTTATATACACTTTCAAATAGGTCAAAAAAAGGAATATCAGAAAAGTTTTTAAAGCCTGTTTTGCAATTTATGGCTTTATTGAAAAAAACAAAACAAAAACCCCAAACCAAAAAACAACCCCAAAAGCTTCAACTGTTTTAAAAAGTATAAAATTGCCAAAACCTCTGTGGCTAATGCAACACAAAGGAATCTGTCTTGCAAACATTTATGTGCCCAATTAATTTTAAGCACATGAGTAGCTTGTAACCCTCACTGTACACTTTCATTAATGACCTAAATAATAGGAGACAGAATATTACTACTAAGCTTCCAGATGACACTATGAGAGGAGAAATAACAATGTCCTGTTGCAAAAAGAGTTGGGCTTTATCTTTGCTGCATAATATTAGATTTACTTTCTTTCCAAAGGGATTTTTCTTTAATTTAATTAAACTAACTAAACTCTTACCTAACTTAACTCTTTTTTTTTTTTTTTCTCTTTGGTAATCATTCTCTTAATACAGATAGAAAAAACAATAACACGCTTTTCCAAGCAATCAGTTTAGATTCCCCTGTAATTGATCACCTTCTCATCTTATTACCATGACTGTGTTCCAGATTGTGTGTATTTTTCCTTAACACATGTAACTTGAAACATAGTGTTTCAAGCAAGTCAAGCAGTTTCTTTCTTCTATGACTTTCTGATTCTCCCTGCCCTGGGAATACTTACCATCGTCATGTCAGTGGATTTTAGTGGAAATACCCACGTATTTCTTCTGCACTCATGGATATGGTTTGCTTTGGAGAGTCATTTACTCAAGGAAAAATTATTTCAATTTTTTTCCCCTGGATCTTCAGGTTTATTTTTGTCTCTGGAAGGAACTGAGGGTATTGGCTTCTGGATAAAAAAAAAAAAAAATTACTTTGGTCATGTAATGCTGATAGATATCACCTCCCTTTATAGTGTATTAAAAATGCAGCTTATTTGCATGTCCTGACATTAGAGCATGCAGTTAAAAACTCTAAGGTCTATTAGTAGAGTGGCGCTATTGGTGATACTTTTTGTTCTAAGACCCTTCATCTTTTTTTACTCACTTTTGAGACAAGGTATGACTTTTTGTAAGACTGCTTAAGATTTTTCTAAAGTTTTTGGCTGTGCCTTTTTGAAAAGATGACTGTATTGAGCAGAACTAGAATAATTTTTAACAAACTTATTATCTAATTGTGCTGTACAGTCTACAGTACTAAAAGCTTCTGACATTTGCCAGTTGAAAGAGTTCAAATGGGAAGGAATGAAAAAGACTAAGCCAGACTCCTCACGTTGTCATCAGCTGACAGGATGAGATGCATTGAAACACAAAAAATTCCATTTTGAAAGAAGAAAAACCGTTGGGTTTTTTTTTTGTTGTTGTTTTTTGTTTTTTTGGTTTTTTTTACTGTGGACATAATCAAACACTGGAACAGCAGTAACAGTGGTTAGGAAACTTTGTGGAGACTCTGTCCTGGGAGATGCTTAAAATCCAACTGGACACAAAGCTCTGTGCAAGTGGCTGTAATTCACCCTACTTTGAGCAGGTGGATCGGACTAAGGAACCTCAATGATTTTTGACAACCTCATCTGCACTGTGAGTGGATGACTATGAAACCTGACTCTTCACTGCTGACATTGAAACACCCATCTAGGATGTGGACAGCTGTCCTTTAAAAACTACAACAGTAGAACATTTGGTCATATTAAAAACTGAAGCCACTCTAACAAGAAAGATTGATAATGAAACTCAAAAGCTAAGAGGAAAGAGCACTCTGCTGGGATAACAGATGCTGACACTGGGCTTGTTGTTTATCTCAGTCAATGGACAATGTAAAACCAGTTTCCATATTGTTAGCAGTGAAAACTGAGTAAACTTCAAAATCAGAGTTCCTCGTGCTTTCTCTCCTTCCAGACACCATTACTTTCTCATATGTAGGCACACAATATTTTAACTTCAACAAGAGAGGTAAGGTATTAACCATCTTACTGCTTTTTTTCTGTCTTCAGCTGACAGATAGTTTCATGGTTAGCAAACTTCCTTAGACTATGAGATAACTTTTCAGTCTCTATCTTATTTGTTAGGTACATATCTTAACTATGAAACTGTGAAACTTCTATACAAAAGACATTGCTGCTACTCTGTGGGTTGATGCATAGGGGCTTAAGATATTAAAATCTAATTGTGTACTGACTAAAGAAGTCTTTATTCAACCATGACTCCATGTTTAATATCATAGCCAAGTGCTCTTGAGCTTTGTTCTGATAAGCACAAAAGCTTATAAATCAGTTAAGGTTGGGGGTTTTTTTAAAAACTATTCTCTACTAAGTGTATATAATCCGGCAAAGAAATTAAGAGTTCAAACACCAGTCATAGGTAAATGAGATATAGCAGGCATGTGTATACATAATTATAGTTTGTGTCCTGTAAAGATAACCTTTCTTATGGAACAATGAAAACAAACATAGAATCAAAACCACCAAAAATAGGAAAGAAAGGGTAGAGAGGAAAAGATAACAAGAAAGATTAATGTAATCTGCAGTATATTAGTCTGTTATCTCACACTCAAGAGTGTACTCTGTAACACTGAACTGATCTGACTCGACTGATCTGATTGGAACAAAGGAGTCTATCAGTCAGTTTGTGATGAAAAAGTGCAGCTCTTATATATTCAACTTATTTATACTCGGCAGGTCTTCTGTACAAAGCTTTTAAGTTCTGGTAGAAAATGTTAACATTGCATCATAAACCAGTTCTAATAACATTAAAAGCATAATTTTGGTAATATTTGCAGAGTGCACTTAATATTATTTACAAAAAGGATAGTAAAAGAAATTGAATATTCAATTTCCCAATTTCTTTTTTGCAGGCATCACTAGCAGTCTTCTAGCATAACATTTTTCAGAAAACATTTACCTTTCCTGGTTGTTAAGTCTTCCTTATTCAAGAATATTTGTCAAAACATGTCTGGCTACAGTCACAAGACACTGGGTATCATTTTCCAAAAGGGCTGTGCTGTACCATCCTCCCAGCATGTTTGGAAACCACTCAAGAATCTCTAGTAGGGCACTGTATAACAATGGCACAACCCTCAACCTAAACGTGTCACCTTTGAAAATAGGACTAAACTCGGTTGGTTGGTGCCACTAGAGCCTCTACTGGAATTTTGGTTTGTTTTTTTTTTTTTTGCATTGCAGAACTGTAGTGCAGATAGAGAATTCTGTGGCTGAGAGCCCTGTTATTCTCCTGGAGAAACAGTGGAATTTCACAGCTTCCAGTATAACAGTCTGATGTCACAGTCTAAATAGCATCATCACGACATGCTGTCCTGAGGATCTCAATATATCTCGTTTCATGCAGGGCTCTTCAATACTGCCACCTCCCCAGCTGGGCAAGGAGCTCCCACACATCCTCATCACATCTGCATCAGAAGCAGCTGTCTTAAAAGCCCAGGGGCATCTCAGGTGGCATCAGAGACTCAAGTGTGGACAACCGGATCAAGGCCATACAGTTTGTTCACTTGTCTAGGTAATTCATAAATGGTTGTACTGTAGATAACCCAATTCAGATGCCTGCATCTGAATCTGAATCTAAATCCTAAACAGAGTTTTCACTTGGCAACTAATATTAAGCATAAATTTCCATAACTGGGAAGAAAGTATTTTCCAAGTCAGCATATTGACCGGAATTCTAGTACAGAAAGCTTAAAGGAAGTCAGGGGTAAAATTCCTGATTTTTAACTATATACATAGAACTAGACATATAGAAGCTTTGCAAATTCCAGTGTTGCATATCTATGCACTTCAGTATATTAAGTGACCATTAAATGACCTGATATGTGAGCATTTGCAAGCACAGGGCTTCAAAAAATCTTCTGCATTCTTCTGAATAAAATGAATTTTACAGTAAAGTAAATACATTGGCCACAGTAGATAGTTTTGGTGAAATACTTCAGAATTTATAAGCAAGAATACTGACATGATGATTGCACTGTACCATTACGATATTGCAATTACATGCAAAACAGGGTTTGTAGATCTCAGTCATTATATTAGTCACATTTATCCTTAGATTGATTTAACAACTTTATAAACATTTATTAAAACTTTCTTACAGTACATTAAATTATCCCAGAAAAGACATGTTCGTATTTCGAAGCATCAAATTTATTTTTAAAAACTGGTTTTACATTCTAAGAAAATATTTCATTTTTCTTATCACATTTTAGAGAAGTACATTGCAATAAGTAGAACACTGAGATTCTTCTTCACATGTCAATGGCTGGCCATACTTTTAGTTTTCAAAGCAGAAAAGCTCTAATTAAGAAACAACTGTGCACTTATAAGTTAAAAGACAGATAAAACTTTGCAGGAAAACAGAAAAGGCAGCCCACTGGGTTTCTTGGATTTTTCTTAGCAGATTTCTTTGAAGATTTTTCATTTTGGAAGTTCATCACTTAATCTGTTTTTTCATCATACAGACTTTAAAGAAAATCACCATTATTTTCAACAGTCTATTTATTGTACTACACATCACAATTGGTAATTTAGAAAAATTAACAGTTTCTCTAGAACACATTATCAAAGAACATGTATAACTCTTATGTACCAAAAAGATTTTTTTCTCCCACAAAATCCACTGATGCACATCCAAGAAACCCCTGGACAGAGCCTGCTGAAGATCTTTTGCACTTAATGTATAAGACTACTCAATTCAAATAATGTGTGCAACGCTGAACCTAAGAGGCATTAATGCCAGAAACAACAACTGCACCGTATCAAGCCCAGGAAAAAGTAATGGGACTAGAAAGGGAGATTTTCCAAAAATCAGAGTTTTTATTTCATCTGTAATATCGTTGATAAATGGAAACGCTACCATGCAAAATCTCAGCACTTTTTTGGCCGGAAAGGCACTCATGCTAATATAATGAGTCTGGATAACAGAGGTTTGCCAAGCTTAGATCATGTATAGATTAGTAATGATGCCTTTTAATGTCTTAATGACCTCTTAATGAAATACATTTATAATGCTACAATTTGGTGAGGACTCACTAAATATTTTTCATATCAGAACATGATGTTCAAAGCTAAGTTCTTAATAATAATTAACACATGTATTGTGCTTTTACTCTTCAAAGTGCTTTAAGAACATTAGTAATTAGTTAAAAACCCGTGTGCTGGATGTATGTTATCTGTTTAGGCTCGAAGAGGCCCACAGCTATGAAACTGGAACTAGCCAGTAAAGTCCAAGCAGAAAATAGTCACTTCTTCTGTGTTCTAAAGAATTTTAGATCAAGGCAGGAAAGACCTGTCACAAGATAAATTAAATGCAGGTGGTGACCACTTCATACAAATAGTATTAGACAAATAATATAAACATAGACTATACTTTTTAAAAATGTACCCAGAATATTAAAGCTTAATTATTTTTTTCTAAAAAACAGAGAACGAAAAGGCAATCTCTGAAACAAAAAACTCCCCCAAACCATCTGAAACTTCATTTTGCTAATTTATGTTCTCAGCATCCAAATTGAGCAATTTTAGCATAAGCAATGGGAGGCTTGTGGTGCTGATTCAAAACTTGCTAATACTCGTTACCTGTGAGCTACAACAGGCCCCAGGTAAATCACACCCATTTGCTCCTGTGACTGACACATGACAGGGCAGGGGTTAAATGATCAAAGGTGGGACTGAAGACAGCTAATTTGCAGAGGCTTATCATCTGCTAGACCAGTACAAATAGGAAAAGAAATCAGAGGTAGCTGCAGCTAAGGAAAACTCATCTTGAGTACCCAGAGAACATTGCTGCTTGGGAAGAGAGGTTTCCCTTCTCAGGTTCACAGGAATATGTCCCCCAAACCAGGGAAAACTTTATTCTGATAACTTTCCTTCAGGGCTAGAGGAAAAGAATTGTTTCACACCATTATTCTGCTTTAGATGGAACAATTAAACACTGCATAACAATGGGAATTCAGAGACTTTGCTTTTTATCTAGAATATTATAGAATTTTTATTTTAACAAAAAATTCAAGTACATCTCTGAAAACTCATGCAAGAAAACAGCTATACATGAAAATCTTGTTCCATTTAGGCTAGATTTTAAACTGTTTTAATACCTAACGCAATGATGTGTTTTTTTCTTAGGAGAGACAACAGCAGTTCCTACATTACTAGGGATATTGTGAAGATAAACATATAAAAGATTCATCAGCAATGACATTGTGTGCTTAAAATAAATCTGCAACTAGATTTAGTCAGTTGAAGTTGGGAAAGATTTGGCTGTCTGCTTACGATCTCAGCTTCAAGGAGAAAAAATGCTTATATTTAGTTGAATTTGAATTTCAACAGTTCAAAACAATGTTACTTTTTATCCTAACTTCCTTTGCCATTTTTAGCAATGTAAGAGTTAAAGAGATACTCCAAGCTTATTTAATTTGAAGCACTCTTAAAAAAATCTAATATTAAAAATCTAATATTAAACCCAGTATGCTTTAGCAAAACAGACATATTTTTTATTTTAATTGAGAAAGGAAGAAATTAGGAATAGAGGAGAATTTGGTGATTAGAAGAATGGCATGAAATATTCAAATAATAAAGAACTGATTGTAACAAAGAAAACACCTTTAGTAAAGGGCAAGAGCTGAAAGTCTGATTATTTACATATTGCATTCACTTGGATTTCTTCCAGCCATATGCTGGAATTTCACTTTACCTTATGTTAATTTTTTGGCAAATGGCAGTGTGATGCTTGTGAGGTCTTCAGAAATGTGACCTAGAAAAAGCCGATAGCAAATTCTTGAACACACTTGTTCTACTTAAATTATAGACAGCACAAGAAGTGAAGGGGAGAAGGTTCAAAAATGCTATGGGATTTTAAGCTGCTGACTTCTGAGTCTGAAGAAAATGTGACCAATTTCCATTCTTTTTCTTGGAAGGCACAGGGAGGCCAAGTTTATGGAGCAAGCCTTGCCCTACTGCAGCCACCTCCCTCCTGCCTGCTGAAGAGTCAGTCTCCCAGTAAAGCAATTCCAATAGACCTCTGAAATCCAAGGCAGGAAATTCCTTTCAGCACCGGTTTGAACAATGAAAAGGACTGTCAAAACATCTTCCCAGAGGATTACAGGGCTCCTGCCCAGAAACTAGTGGAGAAAGTTCGGCACTTACATGAGTACAATGCCCCCAGCTCCAGTTCATGTGTAACAAGAGCAGCTTTAATGCACATTTATCCTGAGGCCAGTTAACACTTTCAAACTCAGTGCAAGAATGTCACTTTTGTAACATAGAATGTTAAGAATTTCTAAAAATACATTAAATATAGTCCTCTCTAAGTGTGCGTACTTCCCTGTTTGCAAATGGAATTGTTTTCTTAATTAAATACTCTTTTTTATTTCGCATCTGAGTAATACATAATTTTATTAAAGACCTTTTTATAGTCTTCCCATCAACCTACTGAATATGCAATCACATTACACCTGTACAGGTATGCATACATGTTTCTTCTGCTCTCTT
>JANRMJ010000066.1:100936881-100979310 GCA_025584955.1 Alethe diademata | reverse complement strand
TATGCAATCACATTACACCTGTACAGGTATGCATACATGTTTCTTCTGCTCTCTTCCCATCAACCTACTGAATATGCAATCACATTACACATGTACAGGTATGCATACATGTTTCTTCTGCTCTCTTTCAGGCACAGTAGCTATAAATTCATTGGTAGACTTGGAAATGTTGTTAATTTCAGAGACTTTTTAAATATAATTTGTAAGGTGGTGCCGCTCACTGGAATTCATTCAATGATGGCTGATTGCCAGGACAGGATTGGGTTGCACTAACACCTGAAAGTCTCAGCCAAGATGTCACTGAGATGCTCAGACACCAGCTGCCAGACCAGGAAGTGCCTGATAGGTCCTGTCTCTCCTGTGCCAGACCCCTACATAGGTCTTAGATGCATAAGAACACGTCAAATAGCACTAGACTGCTATGTTTTTATGTATTGCTATGTTTTTAAGTATTACAGCTGAATCCAGTTTCCAATGGCTTTGTAGTAGAGTGACTAGCAAAACTGGCTACAACAGTGAAACAGCTGGGCTCAGTAGCTCCAGTAACAGCCTAATCCCACCTTCGCACTATTCAAAAATAATCTCACAGAAAATAGCAATTACTTGAAATGTTACCCCCCCTCCCCCCAAAGGAAACTCCAAGAAAACCAAAACCCCAAAATAATAGGTTCCCATAGACTATAATGAAAAACAGTCATAGAATATCACAGCGTAGTTCTCAAATAGAATTGTCTGGGTTCATTATTTCAATGTACCTTGTAAGTTAACAGGAGTTTGTTGTCAGTCATAGAATCACCAAATCCTAGAATAGTGTGGGTTGAAAGATCCTTTAAAGGTCTTCTAGCCCAATCCCTCTGCAATGTGCAGGGACACTTTCAACCAGATCAGGTTGCTCAGAGCCCAGTCCATTCTGACCTAGAACGTTTCCAGGGATGGGGCATCCAGCACGTCTCTCAGCAACCTGTTCTACTGTTTCACCAAGTTCATCAATAATTTTGCTCTTAAATGCAGTCTACTCTCTTCTTTTTTGTCATGTGCCAGCAAGCCAAGTCTAATATTTGTATCAATATATTTTTATATTTTTAAACAGGTAAGTAGCAGAGCAACAAAGACCACAGCCTCGAGCTCCTCCTCACCCTTTCCCCCAATTACCTAGTAATTGCACCTGCCTTGGACCCAAATGTTAAAACCAGTAGAAAATTGAGGGATGTGTCTGTCTATAACCCAGAAGAAAAGTCTGCCATCTTTTAGAAGCCTGCAGAGAAAAAAGTGTAGTAATGTTACAGAAAGCAAGATGAAAACTCTGCAGTCTGTGCCCATGCAGCATTCTGGAGAGAGGCATGCAGGAAAAGCTTCTTCTCTACTGCTAACTGACCAAAAATATAATAAGCCAGAATGAGGTTCCCTTCTGTGCAGGGGAAAATAATGCCCTGTGAAGTCAGGAACACAAGCACAAGATGAAAAGGCAAAAGAATTTATCAGAAGGTGAGCCATTATAGGCACTTTCATGGAAAATGTAAGAAAATCTGATGTGCTGCAAACTGGGAAACTGTCAGAAATCATGGCAAAAAATCAACAACTGCTGTGTTCAAAGGGCTGTAATCAGTGGCCCCAAGTTCAGTTGAGGCCGCTCACTATAAGCATAGCCAGGGGTCGATAGCAGGACCAGAACAGTCTAACCTCTGCATTCATGACCTGGACAAGGGGCCAGACCCTCAGCAAAGCTGGGAGGAGTGGGGTAAAGGCACTGCCATGCAGAGTAACCTCGGTAAGTTGCAGAGATGGCCATAGAGGAACATCACACTGTTCCACAAGTCTGAAGCTCTGCACCAGGAAAAGGAATAATCCCACACACCCAAGCAGGCTGGGGACCAACCAGCTGGAAAACAGCTCTGCAGAGAAGGACCTGAGGGTCCTGGTGGACAAGTTTTACTGCAAGCCAGCAGTGAGTCCTTGCAACAAGGAAGGCCAACAGTATTCTGGGGCTGTGGCAGGAGGAGCATTGCTAGGAGGCTGACAGCAGTGATCCTTGTCTTCCACTCAGCAGCGGTGAGGCTGTGTCCAGTCATGGGATCCCAGTGCAGGAGAGACATGGACTCATATGGGCAAGTCTAGCAAAGGGCCACAAAGATGACTGAGGGACAGAAGTAAGAGAAGGCTTAGAGAGCTGGCCCTGTTCAACCTGGAGAAATCTCAGGAAGCTCCGACCAGTGTTAAGGGGAATAAAGATACCTAATGTAGGGAAGTAAAAAAGTGGGAGCCACCTCTTTAGATGTGGGCACAAACAGAAATACAGGAAATAAAATTAAAAATTAAAACACCCCAAACCGTCTTTCTTAGGGTGAGACCAGTCAAATACTGGAAGAGGTTGTCCAGAATACTTGTGGAGTCTCTATCCCTGGGGAGATTCAAACTCAAATGGTCACAGAGCTCTTGAGCAACCTGCTGCAGCTGACTGTGCTTTGAGCAGGGGAATTGATCTAGAAAATCTCCAGAGTCCCTTTCTATGTCATCCTTCCTATGAGTCTGTGTATCTGTAAGTGTAGCTTAAAAGAGCAGATGAAAAGGCAGAAAAATACCATTTTGGTTTGTCTTTCCTATGCTTAACTTCTAAAGTGAAATTATAACTATGTAGTTACACTTGTCCATGTACTCCATTCACCATTTGTGCTAGACTCAGGAGCAGATGGGTTGACCTCTCTTTCATTTGATGTCTAAACCTCATGTTTGTTTTGGAACTACATCACTTTCCAAAATTAAACAAGGGAATAGAAAATCAAAGTTATTCACTCTGCCCTATAAAGTACTATAATAGCAATATAATTGTGACAGGAAAAGGAGAACAAGGCTTCTAAAACATTAAAACTTTCTTTAATGTAACACTGACAAATGAAATGAAAATTATAATACATTTTTAAATTAAAATTAAGTCACAGATTTTACTTCACCAACCATACAGTTTAAGAGTATAAAGAATATTGCAATATCAGTTGCATTTGATGTATATTGCATCAAAGATACAGACAAAATGCACATGACATTTTAGGGGATTTAATGTAGCTAAACTTATGCAAAAGCTGTTGTAAAAAAGAACAATTTAATACATTTAAAATGGCTGAAGCAGAAATAATTTTAATTTACTATCTGCATTGGGACTTAAGCCAAAACATTACTACAGCAGCTTTTTGCTGCATATTGACCTCAAGGGCAAAGTCTCATCACGAACAAGAAGGAAATAGTGTAGAAAGGTGTTTGGAAAGTTCACCACTTTCTAGTGATGTGTATTTCATTGCTGCCCTTTAACTCTGCATATGGGTCTATGATTGCTTAAAGGAAGACCACATACAAGTAATCATAAATTACAGTTCAGAATAAAATTCAGTATTCTGCAAAGGCTAAGCAAAATTGTGATCCATGCTGTGGAGGCAAAAGGTTGGGCTAGAGCTGACTTTTTACAAGAGACTAAATTCTGTACCTGAGCTGAAGCCTGCACCCTCTGAAACACCAAAAAAAAATCTCTGATGAAGATTCTTAGCTAAACATGGCTGCGATTCATTACTAACAGTTCTCATGGTCAGTTTTAGACAGCAACAGGGGAAGGCAAGAGAAAAAAGAAACCACAAATTATTTGACGTTCTCAAATGTACTTATAAATGGAATTTATTTTCTTGAAATTCAATGTTTAATTTCATTTACAGTTTGAAGCTATTAAATATGAGGCAGTTGCTGTGTGAGTTGTTCCAGTACACACAGCTGCAGTAACAGCTAGCTACAAACACATTTTACACTAATGGGTACTTTCAAGAACCAAATGTCTCTTCAGGAAGTTTTACCAGCAACTTTTTTTCATGACCTTCTGCAGTTCCAGTGAATTCTGTATGTTGCTTTCCACATACATGCACTTTTTTCTATCTCTGCTGCCTTAAAACTAATTTCCACTCATCTGTGGGGCAACACTAACAAAGACACTTCCATCTGTTCCTTGACAGGATTTGCTATCCTGTAACTGTTGACATGTAAAGGGCATTTTCTATTTTGATTGGACATTAATTGTGCTTTCTTTGGATTAAGCATTTAAAACTGAGCTATGAAATAGCCTGAAATATATAGGTCATAGCAATTATTGTGTTACTTATATTACTAAACAAGTCTGCAGCAGATGGCCTTCAGGGCTCTGGCCAGAAGAACCTATCTCCTGCAGATTTATTTGGTGCTTAGAGATACTACCAACTAACTTCTCAAACCTGCTTGAATGCCATTGTGCCTTTCATTTGATGCCAGCAAAAATATTCCAGGCTTATTTGTTTCAGCACCAATATTCCTCAAGGCCTTCCTGGTACCTGGCTATATAAAATGTTCCTACTTGGGCCTTGTCAGAAGCCATGCCCCTGCAGTTAAATGAAGCAGCACCAGAGACCCTTAGCCAGCCAAGGGGTGCAGCCTGGCCACATCTACACTTGTTAGTACTTGGCTCAGTTCTCCTTTTGGAGCTGGGTGGTACCACTGTGGCTATTAGAAACAACTGTTATATTGTGTAGGGGTTCTTTCATTCCCAAGTGCCTGAAAAATACAAAGACTGCACTGCAGCCCTCCAGGGTGATATCTCCATTTCACAAAACATGGGCTGGATGCAGTGTGACGGTATGGGCTGGATGAGAGGGCAAAGGCTGCTAGGACAGCTCTGGAAGATCACATGAGGTGGAGAACATCATGTTTGGTGGAAGCTTTTTCACCCTGACTACAGAGCATGGCTTCTGGTGCAAGTCCATGCACTGGAATGCACCCAGGACTGCTCACCAGAGAGTTCACAGGCCCAGAACAGTGCATTGCCTGACCAATCTGAACAGTTCAGCACTGAAGGACACTCACTGGTCCTGTTCCATGTAGCAGTAAAAACAAAACCAGGGAAGCAATGCCAAAACCTCATGAAAATCTGACCTTATAAAGCATCACCTCAAGCTTCCATAATATAAATTTTATTTTTTCCCTATGCCTGAATTAAATAAGTCCTTAAATGTATTTATTATATTCCACTCTGATCTAGCAAAATTTTTATGCACGTGAACCACTTTAAGATCACTGTTTTCCAAGATGCTGTTTGTTTAAGCAAGCCTATGCATGACCAGAAACTCTGGGACTATTGCTCTATGTTAGATCATTCACATGCTCAAAGTTTTGTGTTTGCAGTACTGTGCCTTCATATATTTTAAAAAATAAGCACGTGAGATCAATACTATATATATATGTGACACATAAAATATACAACCTCCAATCAACTTTTGATTCCAAAACCTTGCAGTTGTCTTTTTTTGTCTTATAATACAGGATTACATACTAAAATGTTGTTGCTGCCATTTATGATAGGAACATAACTCAAAGGCACAAGGTCTGCACGTACTGACACAATAGGGCACAATGAGACAATCAGCACTATGTCAAGTTCACTTTTTTCCAAGATGTGGAATAATGACATTTTCCTACTTAAAGCTTCCCTTTGCCCACAAACCAGGGCAAAGTGCCTCTTCTACAAAGTGAAAGATCTTTTTGTGTCTTCACTGCAGTAACTTACCAAGTCCAGTTAGTATCAAATGAAATACATGCATTCATTATTTTAATATCACACATGAGCTAACATGCTGCTAACAGATCAATTTTATAAACAGTTTAATAAAATATACTCTGATCAACAGTCCATCAAGCACCTAGGTGGTTCTCGTATATATTCAGCGCACATTAGACAAACTGAGTTCTGGAATAAGAAATGACCTGAAGGATTTGATGTGAATCCTAGGAAAAAAAAAAAAAACAAACCAATGTTAGTTGCAAATAGGAACATGAAAACTGTATCAAATTCAGCCAAAAGTCCATTCTGCCTTTGACAGTCTCTGACAGTTGTGCCAAGGAAAGGGCAAGAATATTGGACTTCTTCCCTGAAGCTCTGACAGAAGGTCAGCTCTCAGGGCTACCTAAGCCAATACTCTACAGAGTATTCTCCCATTTAACAGTCCCTCATAGATTTTCTTTCCATAAATCTGCTTTATCTTTCTGCAAATTCCTGTGAAATTTTAGGAATCTGTGACATTTCCAATGAAGTTTAAGCCTACTTTAAATACTTTTTGTTTTGAAACTGCTGCCTATTAGTTTAATTTGTTTTCCAAAGGTTTTGCATTAGAAATTACAATGAGGAATCACTGTCCATTCAACTTCGCTTCACAAACCATTGTCAATATTTCCCCAAGGTACTTTTAGCATTAGCTTGTCTTCCAACTTCAATTTTACTTTCTACTTACTATGTGGAGGAATTTCAGATGTGTGAAAAATTTTGTGACATTTTCTGTATCTTTTGTAGATTTACTGCACCCTTTCTGCAGTCCCCATCCAAGCAGAGAGCATGTCACCATCACACAGAGCAAGAACCATGGTATTCACTTCCCAATGGCTACTAAATATTACCTGATTTTGGAAGCATAAGGCTTTATATTCCATTTAAATACTCAGCTTTATCTCACATGCCAACACTTCCATCATTTTATTGCGCTGTAGGAATCAAGAGGTCCTTCTGCAACCTGACAGTTTTTTAAAATCTAAATAACTCAGTGTGAACAACAGATTTTACTACTGCACTGCCTGCCCCTTTTCCCAGACTATTTATGCCTGTGTTGAACAGTACTGACCTTCAGACAAACTCCTTTTAAGTCCTGCCTTTTACACAACCCATTGAAAAAGATGATAACAAATTCCCAACCTTTCTTTTCTACTCTATCTTTTTACGAAGTATCCACCCATCAGAAGCTTGTAATCTTTACCTCATTGACCTTGTTCACCAGTGCATACCATCAATTCACACACTGAGGTGAATGAAGTATTCCAGTTTTTGTTTTGAGTTTGTGCAAAGTAGGGAGCTTGGTGCTAAGACACAAATGACTGGCTCCCCAGTCATCAAAACTTTATTTATATGTTTTAGCCAACAATGCCATTAGCATTACACAATTTTTTCATTAATTAGTGCTCAAGCCCCCTGTATGCTAGTTATAACTCTCATTTCTCATGATAATTAGTCCACATGCACAGTTCTTTCCTCCATTTGAGCTGGGGGTCTGTTTAGAGTACGTGGTCAACGAGTTGATGATCATGATCTCCTACTGCTGGACTTACCTTTCCTCAGTTACTGCTCATTTCTGCTGACTTCACTCCTGGTGGCCGTCATCCAGACAGCTTATTTATCTTGGGATTTTCTTCCCTTTCCTTAAAACAACAGATTAGCCAAGCATGCAATGTTCACAATACAATTGCTTAATCATAACTGTCTAGTCATAGCTACTGATTAACAACTAAACAAGTTGCAGTTTGAGTCAAATCCTGAGGGGCTCAAATCCTGAGTGGCTCAAAAAATGTGACTGCTGAATCTTCTAAAAACCTTTCATGAAAATTCTTGCCCAAACCAGGAGGGCCAACCATGCCTAGTGCACCACAAGTATTGCCAGCTGATAAGGGGAGGTAATTGTCCTGCTCTGCTCTGCGCTGGTATGGCCTCATCTTGAGTCCTGTGTGCAGTTTTGAATACCACAATATAAAAAACATATAAAGATATTAGGTGTCCAAAGGAGACTTACAAATATGGTGAAGGTCTAGAGGGAAAGCCATACGAGAGCAACTGAGGTCACTGGGCTTGCTCAGCCTGGAGAAGAGACTGAGGGGAGACCTCGTTGCAGTCTTCAACATCATCATGAGGGGAAGCCAAGGGGCAGGCACCAATCTTCCTTTCTTCTGTGACCAGTGACAGAACCTGAGGGAAGGGCAGGAAGCTGTGTCAGACAGGTTTAGGTTGGATGTTAGGAAAAGGTTCTTTACCCAGAGGATGGTGGGGCACTGGAATAGACTCCCCAGGGCAGTGTTCACAGCACCAACTTGACACAGTTCAAGAAGTGTTTGGACAACGCTCTAAGCACGTGGTGGGATTCTTGGAGCATCCTATTCAGGGACAGGAATTGGATGTGATGATACAGATGTGTCCTTCCAACTCGAGATATTCTATGATTCTGTGATTCTGTGCTCATTGGCCTGGTTTGCCTTGGCAGATGAGGTCACCTGGCTCTTCCAAAGAGTCCCACAGATTTCTGAGGCACCATGGCCCTTTACAGAAAATAAAGCTAATGGTTCTCAAGTGCATCATACCTATTCCTATTCCACTTCCTCTTGTGTTTGTTATTTTTCCCATTGATTTAATCAACCTGCATACCAACCTTAGGGACTCCTTTTGAAGCTGTCCAGGTTTTGGCTAGAGGCAGTACTCCCCAGTTCTCCAGTGCCTCCTGTAGCAGGTGATTACACATCCAGCTGCTTCATGCCCAAATCCCTGTGTAACTCCTGAATAAACACCATTCAATCTTGCCAAATTCCTACTATTCAAATTATTTCTTTTTACCTGCTACCCTGGCTTCAACTGGAAACATACCTGTCTGATAAGCATGGGGTTTAGTTTATCCATTATATCTTCCCTGAGTTCCTTTCACACCTTACCTAGCAGGCATGCAGACTCTGTGCAGGTTCCTCGTGCTTAGCGAAAAAATTACTGCTAGTTTTTTTTATCTTCACAGAATCAATTAGGCCGGAAAAGACCTCTGAGATAACTGAGTCTGACCTATGACCTAACAGCAGCATGTCAACCAGGCCATGGCACAGAGTGCCACGTCCAGTCTTTCCTTAAATGCTGCCAGGGATGGTGACTCCATCACCTCCCTGGGCAGCCCATTCCAAGGTCTAATCAACTTTTCTGTGAAGAATTTCTTCTTAATGTCCAGCCTAAACTTCCCCTGGCACAGCTAAAGACCATGTCCTCCTGTCCTGTTGCTAACTGCATGGCGTTCTTTTGCAAGTTGATCCTCAAAACTTCAAAACCTTTTTTTTTTTTTTTTTTTTTTTTTTTTTAAAATGGGGAGAGGAATGTGTGTTGCTACAGTCCAGTGCTTTGGCCCAGTTTCCTCATTTAGATGCAGCTAAGGGAGACATCCCTGGGGGTGCTGGATGACAGCCAGCTCAATAGGAGCCAGGAACATGCACAGGTGGCCAAGAAGGCAAATGGCATCTTGGCCCATATCAAGAACAATGTTGCCAGCAGGACTAGGCCCTGATGAGGCTGCACCTCCAGTAGGGTGCTCAGTTTTGGGCCCCTGATTTTAAAAAGGTCACTGACATGCTGGGGTGTTTCCAGCAAAGGGCAATGAGGCTCGTGAAAGGTCCAGAAAACATTATGAAGTATGCCTTATGAGGAACAGCCGAGGGACCGCTTTGCTCTCCAAAACCTCCTGACAGGAGTCGGTACTGAGGAAGGGGGTGGTCTTTTCTACCAAGCCTACAGTGAGAGGAGCAGAGGAAATGGCCCTAAACAGTCTGGGGAGATTCAGATTATATACTAGAAAAAAATCACTGTCAGAGTGGTCAGGCATTGGATTAGGCTGCCCAGGTAGGTGGTGGAGTCACCGTGGTTGGAGGTGTTTAAGAGTGTCTGGATCTGGTGTTGGGTTGCTGTGGTTTAGTGGTTTTGGGGTTGCAGCAGCAGTGCTGGGCTGATAGTTGGACCGAATGTTTCAACCTTGGTGATTCTACAACTCGAGCGTTCAAACATGTTGAAGGATAAGACTGCACTTCGCTACCTCTTTCTCTGCCTTTTTTTAGGCACCCTAGCTCATTTTGCTCTTTCAAAACTACCTATTCCTTTTCTCCTTTGCCAGAAGTCCCAGAGAAACTGTGAGGTTTGAGAACGAGTGAATGACACGCAGAAGGAAACTCCCAAGACGCGCGCCCCGGGATGATCTCCCGGGTGGCGGGGGCCTGACGCCGGGTAGAAAGGCCCGGTGGAAGGGCTGGGTGGAAAGGCTGGATGGAAAGGCGGTCCCCTCCCTCACGGGGGTCGCGGGCGGTGAGGGGCGGGTCGGGCCCGCCCTCAGAGCGCCCCGGGGCCCGGCGGAAGGAGCGGCCCGGCCGCGCCCGCCCCTCCTCGGCGGCTGCTTCCGCCCGCTGTCGGCAGAGACAGCGCTGGCCGCCGCCGTGCCGGGAGCCGGGGAGCCTGCGGAAGGGGAAGGTACGTGCCTGCCCTGCCCTCCCCTGCCTCCCCCGTCCCTGTGCCGGGTCCCAGAGCCGCCCCGAGCCCGCGGGCGGTCAGCCCCGCCGCCCTGCGGGGCTGGCCCGGAGCCTCGCCCAGCAGGGAGGTGCCGCCCGCCCGGCTGTGTCGGGTGTCAGGTCTGTAGCAGACCTGTTCCGCCAAATAACGCTGCTGATACCTAGGCGTGCGGTTGAGGATGGTCTGGCATCCTGTGCAGGAAGAAGCGCTTCGTACGTGCTCCCTTGACTTGTTTTGTCATGGAGGAGACTTCATGAAACGAATGCGAAGTGGTGTCTCCTTTTCCAGAAAATAACTGAGGTGATGCTATTTGTAGTGTTTTTACTGTGTGTTAGCGCTTGTTCCTGTGAAGCATCTCTCGCAGCTGAGTGATACTTGTTATCTTGGTGGCGTGTTATAAAACAAGAAACGGAAGAGAAGTCTGTGACCTGAAAGGCCTATAAATAGGAAAAGACGAAAATAAAATTATGAATTCTTAAAAGTTACAAGCGAGATGAGATTTTTTAAGTGGAAAGAGGCGTGCTTTAGTAGAGGAGCTGCTGTTTTGGAAAAGCAGAGAGTCGTGCAGGCTCACACCCTCCTTCGGGAGCTGCAGTCTGTCAGGTTTGCTGCCACTGCTGGTGCCAGGGCAGCATCACTGTCAGCACCCACCTTCACACCTGCATCTTCTGCACAGGAGAGGAGGTGCCTGTGCCAGACAGGGTGAGCAGCAGGTTCAGGAAACAAGTAAAAGCTGGCATGGAAATGTGCAGTGAAAGAAATTAGGATAATGATGAAGAGCTATTTGAGGCATGACAGTTGCTGAGAGCTTTCTTAGTGGTAAGTTTTTTGTTGTGTTGCAAAAATGAAGAAACACCTTATTTTCTTGCAACTTAACTATAATGTTAAAGCCGCAAATGGCTTGAATTATGCAGGCTCTTATTTTTTTGGGTGTTGTATACTTCTGGCCCTCTGGGACCAGTTAAGGTCTGAGAGTTCATCCACATGGGCCTATGTCAGAATCTGGATATAAATCTGTATTCTGTGTGTCTCAGAGACTAGAAGCCTTCTATTACTAATTGTGATTATTGCAGCTTCCTATTTTTTTGTGGCACTTGCTTACGATGTCATTGAGGGAAGTGGTCACACATTTACAGACACTAAGACTTTATACTTTCCATTATGGAATTACTACAAGGATTATATCAAAGCAGTCAAAGTCAGTAATTTTTTATGAATCTTGGACAGTACCTTAAGCAGATGCCTGTGAAAAAGGCAAGCATGTATGATTGTACTTCACCTAGTCCAACTCTATGAGTGTCCACAAAGTACAGTCGAGGAACTTTCTGGAACAGATGTGCTGAGGTCTTAAGGATCCACTGTGGATTCCTCCGTCACCTCATCTTGCCTTTGACCCATCCAGCCTCAGGTAGTTCTGTTGGTCAAAAATCCGCTAACTCACTAACGTCTGTTGGTTTTCAACACACTTTCTGCTACTTCTGTGTAGTATTTCCTACTTTTAAAATTAGAATAGGCAGTGGTAGATTATTACCTGTTTATTTGCCTTTTTGATTCACAAGGACAATTACAATAAATAGTGTATGGGTAATGGTAAAACAAAATTTCCAATATGACTGCCAAGCCAAAAACTTACCAAGTAAATTTGACAAGGTTTACTCTAAAGCTTTCTAGTTGCACTGGGGTTTTTTTTTGTTGTTTTTTTTTTGTGTTTTGTTTTGGTTTTTTGGTTGTTTTGTTGGTTTTTTGGGTTTTTTTTGTTGTTTTGTTTTGTTTTGTTTTTTGGGTTTTTTTTGATAGCTTTGAATTTCTTTTAAATGAAACATTTTCCATTCTTGTGGTTAATTACAGTGAAGGCACCTTGTCTGGAAAAAGGTGTGAACCCCATTTTGGATGATGTCTGGGTTATTTTTACTAAGTATTAGAATCAGAATTTCAAGGTTTCATCTCTAGAGCATGCTAAGCATGCATTTGTACAGAAGATATGTTTGCAGGATATGAAGGACAGGTAATTTTCACTTACTTAAATCTGGTATGCTCTTAATAGCAATGTGGCTGTGTTTTCTCTGCTCCTAACAAATCATTGTGTAGACACTGAATTCCCAGTAAAATGTTTGACAACATTGGATTCCAACTTACCTGTTGAATGATGACATTTAGATGTCTTGTGAGGGTTATAAACAGGTTGTACTGGGGGAAGTAAATTATTCTGGTAGAAGAATATTCATAATAGGAAAAAAAGTGTACGATATGAAATGTCTGAGCTTAAAGAGCAATTAAGTGTGAGACAAATCAAGTTTTCACACTGAATACAAGCCTGACTACACAGTCACCGGTGAAGTGAAAGAGAACTGCTTGTTTGGCTCTCTGGGGTTGCACAACCACCTCATGTAGTGTGACAGTGCCTTGTTACTATATGCTAGTGATGCTACAACTTCAAGTTTGGCAGGGTTTCTTTCATCATTATCCTTCTTTCTTTCTTTCTTTGCTTCCTCCTGCTGCTACCATGCTGTTCACTTGGTTCTTTCCTTTTTCCATCTCATCTCTGGCTTCTGTTTTGATTCTGTTCCTGTTGTCCTTTGTTTAGACCAATTCTGTATTCAAATCTTTGGTTTAAAAAAAAAAGCAAAACACTTGTGATACAAACTTTTTGCAGAAGTCTGACTCCTCAAATATTACCTCCTGAAAGAAATTGTAGCACCAACTGGGAATGAGTATCAGATGATAACTTAATCCTTGTTTGAACCTGTGATGAGCACAGGCTTTGTTTCTGTATGTATTTGTTCATAGTCACGAGTTATCAGGATTTAGCGGAGTTATCTTGATGGGAGAAGCTGGGCCCTTGTGCAAAATGCTGTAAAGAGTAACTTTGGGGGTTACTGGTGTGGTGAGAACAAGCTGCAGTTTTCCCAGCATGGTAAATTGTCTTTGGATCTTCTTGTGTCTAGAAGTGTAGATCTGTATGTCAGAGCCCCAGCATGTGCAAGCCTTCCTGCAGCACTGATTCTGGAGAAACCTTCTGGTTCCTGCACCATTGTGTCCAGCCTGGCTGTTCAAGTCCCTGTCCTGTCCTCCTGATGAGCAGAACCAGTGCTTCTTACTGGCAAGGACTCCAGGCCTCATATCAGTAGTACAGACAATTATATTGCTGTAGTGACTCAAAAGGGATCTAATGCTACCTGGTGTTATTCATTGTCTCCTCTTCATTGATTCTCTTGTTTGACTTTGTCCTTTGCACAGAGCTCCATACAGTCTACTTCAGCCTGTTTTCATGTCTCTGCTTGCAGTACCTTCCTAACATGTTTAGGTGAGTGGAGGAGTATCAGAATGTACAGCTGCTGCAGGAAACATGAGGAGGTGGTAAGCAGCAAGCACGGGTTGAGGGGTTACTGGAGAATACAGCTGTGACTAGTAAGTTGGTCTACTGTGAGTAGATGGGATTTTGATTAATTCTTTTATGTCCTCATTAGAAAGCCAGAAAACCAGCAGCAGCTGGAGAGCTAAGCTTAAGGTGTGATAAACACTTGATGTAAGAACATATGCAGGTTGAAATAATAAAATGAGAAGAAAAAGGTGTGTTGAATTTGGAGCATATTTTAGGTTAAAGGAGAGTAACTAACATAGAAATGTGGAAGAAACAAAGAAATAAGGGATAGTTCTGTGGGGAGATTTATGCTGAACAGCGTAGGAAGGGATGGGGGAAGCCAAATCAAGGGTAGTGTGATTGCTACTTGTGGACTTTTTTTTTAAGATTTAATATCTGCTTCTTGCTAGTATTCATTATGCTCTTTGAACTGCCCATTACTTGGCAAGACAAAAGAAAGAATAGTGCTCTCCATGAAGTAGTGAATCTTATTCTCATAGAATGAGGAAAAGGTATTGTCGAACATAAGATGAAATAGATTTGCTTTTTTCTGCTTTTGCCTGTTATTATCGCTGCTGAAAGATGGACGTTTCTTCAAATGCTTGATTTCTGAGAGCTGTGGTTTAAGTGATTATGTAGGTTGCTGTTACTTTACATTGTTGCATTATTATGTTTCATTGAATGTTGGGCAGATTACCTGTATTACTTAAACAGCTGTCCAACATAAATGTCCGACCTGTAGTTCTTTAGATGCAGGAGAAAAAATAAGAGTATAGAACATATAGTTGAAGAGCCAAATAGTTTTTTGGCTTTTTTTTTTTTTTTTCTTTTGAAAAGGTCTCCTTTTCCCTAGGAATAGTAGGAGCCATAACGAAGCATTTTTGTTTAGTGAGCAAGTGGCTTTTTTCCAAACTCTTAGACCACAAGCAGTCTTATTTGCATGTATGTTTCCTTTCTCTCAGTGCTATTTTCAGTTTCTTCTTGTCCATGTGTCCTTGATAACCTGTTCCTTCACTCTTTTTTTTCTGCAGTATATTTTGATATTTCTCTCTTCTTTGAAGCAATACCCTGTGAAAGGCTATGTCTTCTCCCCCATAATTCACATAACTGTTATCTTTTGAACATGCTTTTGTTTGTGTGGTGATTTGTGCTGAAGTTTAGAGACCATGGATGTTTCTTCTCTCTGTATCCAAACATAAGCATGGTGGGTTCTTGTTCATGAAGTATAGCATTCCCACCTCTAACTTGAGCCAAGTTTAAACCCAGTCTGTCGTCATGCTGTTACATTTCAGTTTTGCCCAGTGCCTACTAAAATACTGATGTCCAACATAATTCAAATAAACAAATTGCATACTTTGCAAACTTTACTGTATTTGTGAAAATTTTCTCATGCTATCCATTCCAAAGTGATTTATTCTCCCTTTGACTTTCTAATGCAGTGGGCAGCTGGGAAAGTTTATTTACAAGGTTCTCTTGACATGAGTCTGCTCCGTCTTTGAAATTTGTTGGTCAGAAGAGACCTGGAATAGTTTTTCTCCCTGGAAATGTTTCTTACTATGTAGACATTGTACTTCAGTAGCAGCTTTTTATGTTTTTTCACATAGATTCTCTATTTGACTGAGACTTTGCTAACATTGCAATTTAGTCTCAGAATATAATGTGTATTTATTATACCCATATGTTATTCATGCCTACCACCTTCTATTTATTCCTCTGTGAGATTTCAGTTTTAAAAGGCCCATTTTTTCTCTGGATCCAGTACTTTAATGCAGTATTTGGAGGGGAATCTCTCTTTGAAAGTTACTTTATTTCACCAGTAAATTTCAGTAGTGTGCACAAATGAACAACTTTTTCTTCCTTTGAGACTAAAGAGTTTCCCAAAATCACACCTTCTGTTCTGAAAAATGCTTCATATTACACCAAATTAAGCTATCCTGTTTACTTTAATGCAAATGAAACCATCATTACTTCCTTGAGTAGATTTGTTTCTCTAAGCAGCAGCTTTCTTGCTCATTTCATTTTAGGTCATGGACATTCTAAGCTTTATCATCAGGCCTGCGTATGACTGGGAAATTGGGAATTTCCTGGGAGAATAGCTAGCGCTTTTGTGTAATCTGTGGGATTCCCAACCTTAATTATGCTTATGAAGTTACTTTAAGAAAAAACAAACTAAAACAAAAAACTTGGGCTCGTTTGGGGTCATTTTCATGTTGGTAGCTCTGAACAGTTCACTTTTGAAAAATTGAAGGTTACCATCTTGGGTGTGATTAAATAGAATGATAGGACATGATATGCAGGACCTCTTCCACTGCATCTTGGAATGTGTTAGATGAAACATTCTCCACTTTTAGAACGCCATGTCTTTATTCTTTTGGATACGTTCATGGTGGCTGGTATTGTATGAAGCCTCAGGGACCCTTGGCCACACCAGGTAACTTCTCAGGGTTTCCTTTACGTTTGCTCTCACTTCAGTGCTCTGTGTTTCTAACCCAAGTGTTAAACGAGGACAGCAAATGGAGAAGCTTTGATCTAGCTGGTTACAAAGGACATGGACTCTGCTCTTGGACCACTGGGCGAGCATAACTGGGGTTTTGTGACCTTTGTTAAACTGAGTGTGTGTTTGCCAAAGGAGAAAGAGACCAGGCATCAAACTTGGAGTGTTTGTAGTGAAACATCAGACCCGCCTGCCAACTGTTAAGCACTGTAGACCAACAGTTGATGCTTTCAGAGGTGTGACTGCTTTTATAAAGGTTGTCAGTTTGCCTGATTGCTATGGAAGTCTTTAATTTGCTTTTTCACCCTCTTGAGAGTAGTGGGGAAGTCAAGGCCAAAAGTACTGTAGTAATGTAGTTCTATTATGAAAATTAACAGAAGCTTTTTTTTTTTTTTTTTAGTCATCAGTACATGCTGAATTTTTCAAAGCTACAACTTGTAGTGACATGTAAGGATTGGTTAAAAGTTATGGTGGGCCTTCCTAATCCATTTCCCCAGGGTTTTGATCACCTTATCTGTTTAGTAATTTTGTGCCAGACCAATGTATCATTGTGGGATCTGAAAATGTTTTCCAGTTTCTTGATTCCCTAACTCAAAAACTCTTTCAAATTATTCATTTCAGAGCAAAGCACCTTTTTGGAATAAGGTTGTTGGGGAATGCATCTGTTTCCGATTTGACTCCTCAAATGGACCTTTCCAAGCTAACAATTTTTTTATTTGTGAGTCCTGTCCTGCTTTGATCAATAATTGCTTTTATAATGTTTGGTAATGACAAGGGTCTTGTCTGGTATAAAAGGGATACCCAGAAGTTATTTTCCCTGCATTGCTGGTAGTGCGACTGTGCATACTTTCTTGGTTGTTGCTACAAGATTATTAATGGTAATACGATGTTACAAGATCTTGCAGGTAGGTCCAGTTCTTAAAACTAGATTTCTCCCCCTTAGGTCTTTGCACAGTTCCTGTATGGTGTCTCTGAACAAGATTCAGACTTGAGTGATTACAGTTTTTTTTCTGCACTTCAGCTTTTTATCATTACAACCCTAAACATGAGTAAGCTGTACCCCACTTCCACATGTGTCACTGATATTTTTATCAAGTCATCAGTGAAATTCTCCTGGCTGTTTTACTCCTTGAGAGAGGGGCATAGGGGGAATGACACAGGAACAAAACAAATTGAAGGCATTGTATTGCAAGCTCATCAAGTGATCACTAAAAACAAGGCCTCCTAATTACTTCACTGGTTTTAGAGGAAAGCGGTGTTATTTTGTATAACTACATTGCTTCATTTGATATGTCTGTGGTGTTAATTTTTTAGCTTTGTTCGTTTTTACAAATAATGCCTAACAGTTTTTATTTACTAAGAGCTAGTGTGAAAGGGACTTGTATATGACTTTGACAGAGAATTGTACTGGAAAGTACAATGAAGAAATGTTTCATTTTTATGTGCTACTGGCTGCTGCTGCTTTTCTTACACAGAATTGGTCAAGATTTGTGACTGATGTCACAACAGCTTGCACAGTCTTTGGCCTGTGTTTGTTATTTTCCCTGAGAAAATCTGGCATCCATTGTTAGTTGTTTGTCCAAATAAATCTTCTATGAGATCTGTGCATTGTATGTCATGTTGTACCTCATCTCTCCCATCATGTAATCCCTCCTTTCCGCTGTTCCTCTTTGCAGTTTTCTTACCAGGTCGGTCAGTCTGTCCCTTTCTAGTTCCTCTAGCTATGAGCATGTAAGTTCCAGTGAGCAGATCAAAGAGCTTGCATCAGGTCTGGATGATTCTCCTGTGGCAATAACGTTGTAGAAATTGTCAGAGCCTTAGTGTAGAAGGCAGCTGAAGGAATCTTGTGATTTTTCCCGTTACTCTTTTGCATTCTAAAGTTAAATTCAGTCACATAAAATCACCTATTAGGGCACGGATTCTTTTTTTATTTAAGCTGGTACAGCTAATCAGTACAACATACCTACTTCAGTTTCCTGTATTTTTGAGGGACTGGTCTAGTTTAGTTTTTTTTCTCTGGCCTAAATACTTAGGTGTTGTCATATACCATGTTCATGAAACTCCCCATTTACTAAGTACTAGAAAACTTGAGATCTTTGTTGTAACTCCTGCCTTATTTTTTTCTGCTGTTTTAGGGCCATAAGAATTGTAAATTGTTGATTTATGGAAAACTCTGGAGAAAACTTAGTCCGTCTTTCTGTTGAGATTAGAATTACTGTTTTGTCCAGTCTTAAAAACCTCCAAGAGAGGTTCTGCTGCCTTCCTAGAGATCATCCATTGCCTTCTTAGCAACTAGTTTTTTATGATGCCTTGGAGTGTCAAGATAAAACTTGTGGCTGTTGCCTCTTGTTTTACCATCTTCCATTGCAAAGAAAGGTTTGGCTATGCTGCTTTTGCAGGTCTCCTTCAAATGGCTTTAAGTTGCGGTTTGATTACAGCATGGGAGCCTGAAAAAGCACTGTTCTTAAAGCTTTTCCACTAGCCTAGTTATTTAGTTAACCCTCCCAAGTTTCCTTGTGTTCTTGATGTGGTGGGGTTGAACAGAGCTGGGCTCAGTGTTGCTCAGTATGTTTCTGATGAAAATCCTGAGTTTTATAGGCTCCAGTATTGACCCAACATTACTTGACAGCTGGCAGACAGTAGCTGATTATCTTTTAAGCTTGTTCAGTTACTTTTCAAACTGTGCAAGTCAGTTTATTCAACCTGCATTTCCTTGGCCTAGAAAGGAGAATGCAGTGGGAGACAGGGCCAGAATTCTTAATAAGGCAGTGTGCAATACAGTTACATATTTTCTTTCATTCTTGTAGCCAGGTATTTTATAACTGAGGGCATTTGCATTTCTTGAGCATGATTTGCTCTTGGCAGACTGGTCTCTTATTCTGAATTAACATCTTTTCCTTTATGTAAATAGAGGACCTTACACAATACATGCTCCTGTGATTTTTCCTGTGGATTCAGCTGAGCCAGGTCTGCCTATAGAGCCTTGGATGCCCTTTCTTGCCTTTTTTAATGAAAAATGGCTATGATTTTGAATACCTTTTCATCCTTAACCATCAAGGCCTCTGCTGATTTACAGTGGTTTTTGATAAACAGCATCCTTGCACTTGGGATGTTATGGTGTATCTAGTCCAGTCTCATGAATTTACATGCATCCAGCTTTATAGGTTATCCCTCAGATGTAGTCCAGGTCCTTTCTCAAAAAGGTCAAAGTAGGTCAGGTTGCTGAAAACATTGTCCTCTTGGAGATTGTCCTGCCTTTCAGGGCAACTTCCATTATTTGCTAGTCCTAATTGTGCATGTAGGGGAAAGCTTTGTTATTGGAATTTCCTTCATTGCAACTTTTGACTGTTTTTCCTTGACCTTTGGACATACATCACATGCTTCAGCATCCATATCATCTAATTGGCTTTTTCCAGTATATTGATGTCTTGCTTGTCTGAGGAGTCCAAAACTGGACACAGTTCTCCAGATGCAGTCTTTCCAATGCCAAGCAGCAGAAGATAAGCACATTCCAAAATTGCAGGCTATTCCTTGAGCTTGATGGTTAAAGGGGCTCATTACTAACTCATTTTCAGCTTGTTAATAATTTGTGTCTTTTTGGAAAGCCACTTCCAAAAGCTTTTGAGCCCCCAGCCTGAGTTGCTGAACTCTTGGTGCAGGACTTTCCATTTGCCCTTGGCTTTAATTTTGTTCCCACTTTTCCAGCCTGTTGGTTTGTCTTCCCCTGACATTTTGCACAGCCCTTCTGAGAGTAGTTCCGGTCCTCTGTGCAGATGTTCAGTGAAGACATAGAACATTATTGACCAATGCTGATCTTGAAAGGCATTGCTGGTATGTTTCATGTGGTTGTGGTTGTTTCATGTTCTTGGGTACAACTTCGAGAGGGATTTTTTTTTAATGTAACTTTCTGTGAACTGAGGTGAGTTTGACTGAACTAGAGCTCCCAGGACACTCTAACATGGGCATGTTGGTTGCCTTTTTTCGCAGTTTCCAGATACATTTCCCAATCATAGAATTGTTAAGGTTGAAAAAGCACTCTAATGTCATCAAGTCTGACTGCTAACCCAGCACTTCCCTGTTAATCACTAAACCATGCCCCCAAGGGCCACATCTACAGGTATTTTGAATGCTTACACCACTCTCCTGACTTTTTCCGATGTCATTGAGACCAGAAAGGATAGAGAGTGGCCTCACAGTAGCTTTGGCCATGGACACCTTGGGTTGTGTCTCTCATATTTTGTGGAACCTTGTATGTCAAATCTGCTGCAGTGGTCCTTTCTCCTTTATTTTGGTTTCACCATTGTCTTATGCAACTTAACTTTTACCTTGTTACCATTGCATCTTTCACTGCAGCATCATACTTCAGAATAGGTACACCAACCTGTTTGTCCTGTCTCGTGATCGAGTATTTTATATGCCAGATATCAATTTACTTACTCTGATTACATTAAGTGGTGCTAGTCTGAGTTTGTGATAACTTTCACTGGACACTTTTAAGCGTAGATCAGATTTTGTTATTTCCAAGTTATCTTTTAAATAAAATGTCAATTCCAAGTAGTAGTGTAGGATGGAGCTGTTAAAATATTCTATCAAGAAAGATGCATAAATAATTAGCCTGATGTTTGCAAAGTTCACTTAGCGCATTTTACTTTGAGGTCAATTGAACCAAAGATGAAAAGAATTGGTACTATGGCAGAGGTAATCTACCCTTCGTAGATAACTCTGTTTCCAGATATTTCTGTCTGAAAAAATGACTGTAGATGGCTTTTGGATCAGTAATGAGATACCTAAATATATGTGTTGGTTTGCAGGTGCAAGTGTATGCCTTCATATGTTTTTTACTACACGCTTTCCTAACCAGGAGAGGATTTTCCTAATCTTGAGGTGGCAACCAAGAAGCTGATCCCACAATTATTCCCCTAATCAGTTCATGTATTGACACATAAGGCTTTGTATCCTGTAATAGGAGTTTGTTTTCTGGTAGATACCTACATTACAGGTGTGTTAATCTAGAGCTAAAGCCCCATGAATTGAAACCTGTATTTCAGTATTCTAACAGACATTTTCATACTTGATTAAGCACTCTTGGCAGAAGCTGAATTTCTTGTAAGACTTTTCCTGCACAGGTTTAGAGAATTCATGTTCAGGGGTTGAAGAGAAGGAAGAAAATACTGCTTGGCATGTAATAAGGTCTGATTTCCTAGGTAGCTGCATCTCTTTGAGTCTTGTTACTTTTCTCCATGATAACTCGTGAAATTCCCACCAGTCAAGTTTATCCTTCTATCTCCTCAACATTCTAGGAGCTGCTGTGGCACAAACTGTGCTCCTTCTGAGGGCTGACTGAGCCAGTGGGAGCCACATCTCTGGAGATCTCCGCCTGTTAAATCAGTTTGGAAATTGATAGACCATCTAAAGATATTTCTAGGGGAAATGCAGGCAATTTATGCCAAAGATAGATGCCTGTAATACAAATACTGTTCTTCAAAGCTTCATTTAGGAAGAAGGAAGGAGATCCAGAGGTATTTTTGGCTGTTACTGATTTCATCTTGAAACAGGTCTGAATAGTATTATGGGAGTATATCCATTATCTTTTCCTGTTTTTCTCTTCTGTCTATTTTGTTTACCAAGGGCCATAAAGTTGCAAATTAAAAACCTAACAATAAATGTATAAAAATTCACTCAGATATTACATAGAGAGAAGCGGTTTGGGATTGTCTCAGGCAGTTTTTAAGATAACCATTTCTTCTCTAGTTGCAGTCTTCCTTCCAGGTACTGCAACACTGTGTGTTTCTGAAATTAGAAGTTAAAGACCAGACCAAAGCTACCACAGCAAGTCTCTGTGAGCCTGAAAATCCTCCCATGCCAGTCCAAAATGTATTGCTGAGTTCTCTGTTCTCATTGCTAAACTTCTGACCTTGATGATGGAAATAGTTCTTTTGTATGAAGAGTTGTTAATGGCATTTCCATTTAGATTTGTTGGTCAAGACAATTCAGAATGAAAATATGCAACAGGTTTTATTGGTTCACAAACTTTGTCCAAAACCTACTTTCTTGTGTAAGAAATAGTTACTTTTGCTTCTTCAACTTTAAACACGTCAGAAAAGGAGTGACAAGTTATGTTTCCTGTGGTTGTCGATGTAACTGGATTTTTTTGTTGAAACTGCTCTTGGTTTCTTTCAGCTTTAAATAATGACTAAATAAAAGCAGGGATAGTGCATTAAAAATGTATCTCTTTATAGTTTGGCAAAATTCACTTTACTTACCTTTAAGTCACAAGTTAGATAATAACATGGCAAACAATGAAGTAGTAAAGGTCTCTGCATTATCATTAAAATAACTTCTTTTTGGGGATGCTGTGGTGGAATAGGCAGATGGAGGTACAAGGTTTCATCCAGAGAATTGTGCTGTAATTGATATTATTAAAGAACGCTTCTCCTTTCCTTCCAGGTGTGTTTTTCATTTGTACTATATTCAGTTTTTTTCAAGGTAGCACTTGTTAGTTCAAAACAAAACATTTTCTGTCTTTTCTGCCTTGGTCGTTCTTTACCTTAAACCTTTCAAAACCCCAGCTTAAAACTGGGGAAAGTAAGGAAATGTTGTTTCTTCAAGTGTGCTATTCTAATGATGTCAAGTGTCATTACTTAAAATTTCAGTCAGATCTGTTCCTTTTAAGTTATGTAGCACTGACAATTTTCCAGTGGCTATTAGTGAGGGTACTGCCCCCCACTTAATAGTGCAGCAGACCCTGTAGATCTTCCAGGCTTTGGTTTACATGCCTGATATTTCACAAACTGACTAGGAAATAGAATTTGTGTCCTTGTACTCAAAAATAAATGGTCCTTTTTCACTGAGCAAAAATAGTTGAAAGAACTAATGTTATTTTTAACTATGCTTTTGATGATTAAAGTTTATTGTGTTATGCTGCAATAACCAGTTTATTATGCGGCACACAAAACTTGCAAAGACATCAATGCACTAGTTCTGTTTGGTAGTTTTTCATTTGTTTGCCTTCAAATGGGTTTTAAATGAATCTTATCAGTGGACAGTATGAACAAGAAATTTGAAATTATTTGCCTTTAAGGCAGAAGAGAACTTATTGTCCAGTTCATCCTTGTATATTGTATACGTGGCAGAAACTGAAAGATGCTTTCTCTCATACAATTGTAACATGTATCAACTTCTACAGCCACTTCAGGCATCAAATACTGAACTGGGCCTCAGATTACTGGATATGACAGCTGTTGGGGGTGGGGTGGTTTGGCTCAGTTTTTTTGCAGTTATTCTGGGGTAAGGCATAATAGCAAAGAGACAACTCTAAGTATTGACCTGTTATAACAGTATTGTATTCTGCTTAACAGCAAACATGAGGTCGGGGTCAGAAGAGCCAGTCCCCTTACATGAAGAATTTATCTACTGCTGTGGAGCTGCTACCCATGTCTTAAAGTGCGGGCCCTGGATTGACCTCTCAAAAAATGAAAGTAAAAATCTACCCAGGCTCTTGTTCATGATTATTCCAGGTAAGGATCTTTCCTTGTTTAAGTCTAGAAGTTTGTTGATTGAAAGGGGTATGTCGAGTTTCATTTTCAGAAATCTCACTATGTAAGTGGTACATTTTGGCTCATGCACATGGCCAAAAAATCAATAATAATGCAGTGGTGAAATTTTTTTGTTACATTTGATTGTAAAATTCCAGACTGGGTGCCGTCTGGGGTGCCAGAACTGATGCCTGGAAAGGCTGACCTGGAACAGAGACTAGACACAGCAAAAGGAATAAAACAGGTATTTATTGAAGGGATGTACCTTGGGCAGTGCAAGAGCCTGGCTGGGGCTTTGCCCAAATCGAATCCAAGATCCTAGTCACGAGTTTTTACACTTTTACAAGTTTTTGTTCATCTCCATGTTGGGTTCAATTGTCCAGCCACAGCCCCAGGCTATGAAGTATCAGCCCTCTGGTTGGCCCCTTCCCTTTGACATTTTTATGCTTTTTGAGTAGTGGATGTCCTTGATTCTCTAGCTGGAAAAGGATTGTTTTGTCTAACTACCCTGTGTAGAGAACTTAGTAACACCTGATATGAAGTTTCAGAGTTACACACCAAGCAGCAGAGAATCTGAAAAATATAAAAGCTAAAACCCAAGGCATCACTACTGCTACCTTTATTTTTAACAGTGCCAGGAGGCACTACGTAGAAATTAGAATGTCTTACTCATTTACTTTGTGGTTGTGGTTTACTGAGAGCATTGTGGGTTTTTGTTTGTTTTCATTGCTCTTCTTCCATTTATCTCTTGCACCTTGAAATGTTACTGCAATACCAGCCAACGGACAGTTGTGTGCCAACTGACAGATAAAAGTTACAGTATCTGAGGAAAAATCTAGATCTAAATGTTTTTGGTTTTTAAATAGTAAAAGTTTTTTAATTTAGATTTTTGAACATGAATTTTTATGCTGACCCTCTTGAACTCAGTGAGTATTTTACAGTTCTCATTATATTTAAATGTGCCTGTCTTAAAATGAGACCTCTAAAGTTGCATTTGGCATATGTTAAAATGAATGGGGAAGTCCTGATTTCATTGCAGTCTACCAATGAACTGTAGAAGTTCTACCTTTAGCAAAAGTAGAGCTTGAGCCTACTCAAGCACAGATACTATGACTCTTTCACTGCCTTACAGTTTGCAGATTTCTAATGCTTTCCATAGTTTATTTGAATGTACTGGATACTATTGTTGTTTCCCCCAGAATGAGTGGTATAAATCATGACTTTTCTGAGTATCAACAACTTTGGTTCACTGTTAGTGTACCTAGTTGCTGTTTATGGGACTGTGTGTGGCTTGGTCTTTACTTAGTGGTGACAGAGAACATAGGTGCAATATTTCAGGGTTTATTTTTCAGTGTTTTGGAAGTTCCATGGAATATTTTATGTTCATTTCCTTGGGCACAATGGTTTTATGCCTTTGCCTCCAGAAGCTGAATAGTAACTTTTTAAGCCAGTGACAATGAAGTTTAAGTTCTTTCCTTAACTGAAAAGAGCCAGCATTCTATGAGTGCATCTTGTTCCTGCTTTGTGAGGAATAAACCTATTAAACCAAATACACTATGCAGAATCTCTTTAGTCCCTCTCTGGAGGTACAAGCCTGACTTCATGTTTTTCAATTGCTGCTTTCTCTTCGTTAAGGCATTTGTGGAAGATTTAATTGAACAGCTAAGTTGAGAGTTTCTTTTTCCCACAAGTTCTGGAGCTTTCACCTGTCTTCAGGTTGGTACCTTCTGTTTGGTATGATAGTAGAGCCTGTAACAGGGATAAATCTAAAGCTAGATTATATCAGTAGAGGGAGGAGCACAAAAGTTAAACATTAGTATCCAAGGCATATTACCTCTACAAAGCATGTAAGTAATTCTGTTCAAAATGTACCAAGTCACATACATTGCATAGTCTCCATATTCATCATAGGAAACTTTTAATGCAGTAAAATGCAGTGGCAGGGCTACATGGAGCTGGTTTCCTGTAGAACAGTTTTGTGAAGACTCTTTAATAAAAACATCTTTACTAGTTAGATTTTCAGAATTAGACATCAGTGAAATGTTCAGTGTGCTTCTGTCATGGTCTTCAGGTGTTTCTGTTTTTTGTTTTTTGTTGTTTTTTTTTTTAAAGCAGCTGATTTATGGTTTTGCTCTTATTTCAGAATTATGTTGGTAGCAAGCTGGAAGTTCTCCCACTGCAAAAACAATTTAAAACCTCAGCAATCACTAGAATGCTATCTTCACTTTAGGTGCTCTCATTCAGTAGTGAATTAAGTTACCCAGGCTTCTTGCTATGGCTGGCAGAAAGCTTAGTGGGACCTAGCATAACAAAGTGCAGTTTTGCTTCTCATAAAACAAATCGTGGAGGTTTTTGCTACTGTTACATGCCTCATTTTCAGCCTTCAAGGGAATGCTTATCTGCCAGTGAAAAAAAACAACAGCCTTAGGAGAGATCCGGACATTTGGGTCATCTGGCAATGTGTTCATGTACCTAAAGAGTCAGGATTAGATAGCATTCCCCTTGTGCTTTTGTAACTTCCTGAGTATGAAATGTGGAGCCCTTCAGGAGTCCAGCAATTTTCACACTTGAGAGGCATGTATCCATGGTTGAGATTCTTTATGGAATGAGGGAAAGGGTCAAAAGGACAGCTTGGTGCACAAGTCAAGGAAAGCAATAGCCAGACAAGGGCAGCTCTGGCTTTAAAAAGAGAGTATGCACAGCCAAATGTTGAGTGATCCAAAAGCTGAAGGTGCTTAGTCCTGCTGCATGTGTTACTCTTCATGTAATAAACTGCTCTGGTACATACTTTTCCAGTCCTAATGAAATTCAGTCATATGATTTTGTTGACATGTAGTCAAACCAGAGTTGTGCATGGGTATTGAGAAAGATGACAGAATTCTCAGCTTCTGCTGGAATTGAATTGTTGCTGGAGATTTGATAATAAATCGTGTATATTTATTTTCATTTTGTGTTTTAATCGTGTTACTTCAGAACAGGGAGGATTCCTCTCAGGTCCAACTTAGCTTTCTCCCTCTCTCCACATTTAAAAAAAAAAAAACTCCAAAACATTCTTCTACTCTGAAATCAATGGCAAAATTCCCACTGACTTAAAATGAGGCAGAATTCTGCCTCCTGAGAACTGATAGCTCACTGTACTTGAAGCAGTTGAAAAACAGAACATGCAGCAGAGTTTAATCTCATTTAGCTGCAACAAGCTAATTTTTTTTAATTAATGGCAGTGTATGTGAACTTATCATTTTAATAAAGCTTTACTATATTAATTGAAATGTTTAATACATACGTTTTGTTTCATAACATTTTTTCTTGTGTCCACGAAACCTCTGAATAGGAGTAATAATGTGTTTACTGAAGTAACTACTATGTAGAAGGTCCAATTTTTTCTCAGTCCAGAATATTTGCATACACTTGTTTGACTTTCTTAATATGAACTCTTTTCTATTAAAATTGATGAGATTTACTCATGAGAATAACATTAAATGTGTACAGTTGAAGAATCAGGTCCATTGTTTTCTGGAAATGTAGGTGTTATGGAAAGGACAGGAATTACTGTTTTTCCTCTTGTGTCCTAAAGGACAGTTTTCATTTTTACACTGTTTGTTCAGTGTAAAATTAGCAATGAAATACAAAATCTACTACAGCAATATTTAGCATTGTTTGTGTTCATTGAAAACCATAATCCACAAAATCTATGAAGTGTAATGGAATTTTTTTTTCTGCTTTAATACTGTCTGTCTATTTGAGCCTGTGTATTTATGAAACATTTGGTATTGTAAATAAATACAATTTTAAAACCACTGTGCTGTTTAGCTCATGACATTGTACTTTTCATCAAAGTTTTCCTTGCATTTCATTGCAGGAATATATTTGGATACCTTTGTTCCAGGCTTCCTATAATTTGTGTTACCGTTGCTGTAAAGAAGGCAATTTCGCAATTTACAATCCTGTACTTGGGAAGCATATATAATGTAAATAACATTTTTTTGTGGTAAATCATGTTACACAAGTTTCATTCATTAACATACAGAAGTAATTTCAGAATCTAGTTCCCTGGCCTGTGTACAGAGTACTCCCTATACTTTGCCAGGTTTCTGGATCTGCCTGTTTGCAGTTGAATCGCTGCTGGGTTTTCGGGTCCTCTTATTGTTTTACCACCTCATACTGTCACTTGGTGATGTTTAAGGGCTAGGAGGACTTAAAAAGACACTTTTTTCAAGTATAAAGATCTTTCTTCTGAGCTAATTGTCTGAGTCAAGAATTGCTTATGCACAACAGAAATTCAGAACTTGGATTCTCTTCTTCTCCTAGGAGTAGTTGCGTGTACTTACATCAACAACACTTTACTTGAAGACTACTGAGCTATTTTTCAGTAGTGAAAACAGTGCAAACAATTTGCCTGGATTATGACAAGTCTTTAGTATATTCTCTCTTGAGATGGGAGATCCTGTTAGTTTTAAAGTTCCATTTTTGACTGTAACATAGGGAGTCTGAAAAACTTTCAGTACATTATCTGGCTTTATCTCACCTGCTGTTTTACTTAATAGTCATCACCCTCAACATTTGCATAAGAAGATTTATAATAAGAATCATTGTGTTTTAATATTTTGCAATAACATTAATTGTATAGCCCTGAAGCTTAGTTCCTTTGTGTTTTGTTTTTTGGCTCCCACCAAACCAGCTTTCTGAAAGTTATTAATCATTCAATCTTCTCAGCAGTTACTGGAATGAATTGCTCTTCAGAGGGTCTACTGTCACCACTGAGACTTAAGGGGTAAAAAAACTTATTTCCTCATTTTGCAAACTGTGTAAAGAATGTTTAATTCTCTTCAGTTTTGTTTTAGAATGGGCGTTGATTTGTACAAAATTTATATGACTAAATGCCCTTGTTGGTACATAATCTTTCTGTTACAACTCGGTCTGCAACAACTTACTTGGCTCTAGTAAGGACTCTCAGTATCAGCAGATGAGGTTGCAGTGTGTAGCTTCTGGCAACCCTAACCAGGATATAATCTGGAATCCTGTATGGAATCTTGGCACCTCATATGGGTGGATCAGAACTGTTCATGTGAAGCAAAATCTGATTTTGGAGTCAAGACCATTGAGTTACTCGGGGAAGGTACTTTATCTCCTCAGACACTGCTTTCCAAGTCAGCAGCCAGGGTCTCCTCCTCCAGCACATAGCAATGTTCACGGTTTGCCTTTGAAATGCAACTGAAGGGACGGGAATCTTGCTGGCAATGGACAGACATATTAAGTGGAAAACAGATTTCTTACCTCCTGGGCAAGGGGAGTTCTGGGTCATGTATGTTTTGTGCCTACAGTCACTGAATGAGGTCCAGCAACAGTTCTGTGAACAAAGTTGAGAACCTGTTCTGTCTGAATGCATTAGGCAGTTTTGTGGTTGGTTGTTTTTATTTGTTGGGTTTTTTTTTTGTTGATGGAATAGTACCAGAGCATCATCCAGGAAAAAAGTCTGTCCTCGTGTGTTCTCTGCCGGTTTTTCTCTATCAGCAGGGTTATGAGAGCTGTTATGAAGTTTGGGTTGGTTTTTTGTTTTTGTTTTTTTTTAATTTGTTTGCTTTTGTTTGCTTTTTGCTTGGTGGTTTGTTGATTTTTTTAAAATTTTTTTTTTGGTGGGGGGGGGGGGGTGGTGATCAGGTTGAGTCCATGACATGACACCTGGTTCAGAAAGGGGTTCTAAGGCCCGATTTCATCCAGCCTGATACTAAACAACTAATTCAGGTGCAGAAGGAAGGAGCATAAATTTCTGGGTAGTTTGTAGAACCAGTAGGTAGGGATGGCACTGCCATGAGCGTTTCTGTCTTCTGAGGGGTTAGGTTGCCCTGGGGTATGAATCTCCACTTGTGGAGGTAATCAAGACTTGGCTGTGTGTGCTCTGACTGCATGAGCAGGGTGGGGTTGGGCTCAGAGATCTCAGATGATCCCTTCCAAACTCAGTGATGCTGCAAATGTGAGCCCTGAACTGGCCATCCAGGCTCCTTGTCCATGTGTGGATTCTGGTCTTGGTTGATATTGGGATACTTTCAAAAGGTACTAAAGTCTATGGATAATCTCAGATAAATACTTGATAAGAATTAGTCATCCTTTCAAAAGCTGTAGTTTGCCTTCACAGCTGTACTGAACAGTGAGAGCCTTAACAATGAAACTGGGTTTGTTAAGGGTTGGGAACCCAATAGAATTAAAAATTGGTAAGGAATGAAGCTTGCTACTTAAATACAGTATAAGCAGAGTATGCCAGAAGAGGGAGCTGTTCTAAAGATTAGAAAAAAAAATAGTGTGTTTTGGCAAAGTTATTGCTATAATAGCCAGATATACCATACTACAGGCTTCAGGCTCTCCTCTGAATGCACAGGTAAACACTGATTGATTCCCTACTGTATTCTTTTCAGAAAAAAATTATTCGTTTTATAAGACCATGTGACAGTCATTAACTAGTTATGTTAGTTGTTGAGAGTCATACAAATACTTTTTATTTGCGTTAGGAGGAGTGAAATAAAGCAAGTCAAATTAGAGCAAAGAATATAAGATTGGGAGTGCTGGGATTTCTGTTCCCACCTTTGCTTTGGGTTGCTTCTCAGTAGATGGCCACTCAGCCTCACAAATTGTGTTCCAAAGCACCAAACAAATCTTCACTGACATTTACACTATTTGTAATTATACAGTAACCTAAGCTTCTAAGCTACCATTCACTTACAGTCAGCTAACACCAAGTAAACACCAAGTAAATAAATTAACATAAAAGCACAGCTGCATGGAGTAAGACAATAAATGCTTCTTCTCCTGGAATGTTTAAATCATTGGCCAGCTCCATGGGCAGCTCCTCTCTCACTGTGAAAAATTCTTGTGCCAGGGCAGGTATCACCTTCCAATGTACAGCAGAGGATATACCCAAAGGACATTATAACTCATCACTTAAAAGTACTTCACGTCTTTTTAAAAAGAATCATTCATTTAACTTTGGATTTTGAGGGTTGAATTAAGTAATGCTTCTACATGCAATGAGAATTTTTAGGTGAAATTCTGAAAGTGTAACTACACTTGTACATATGTTGAAAAAAGCTATGGAGGTCCCCTGTTCATACACTAAATTACACTTTTCTTAATCCTGGATCATGTAGTTCTGGTGACCTAAAGCTGAGGTTGTTTTCTATGTGGAAGTTTTCCATCATATTAACATTGTGCTTTGTGTGTTTATCATCACCTTCCTCTGCTAGTATAAGATAAAAGGTTTCATGAGTCCTATTGCCTTTGCTTATTTTGATCATACCATCCCAGGGAGAGTAGTGCTTCTGTTGTCCATCCTCAGCTGAGACAATGGAGCAGAGAAAAAGGAAATTTTAGGTGCTCAAAAATGAAGATGTTATTTAACACATCTGGTCCAGGGAATCAACTTTAAAATCTTGTTTGAATGGAGTCTTGGCTCCCTTAACAAGGCATGTGGACGGTTATGGAGCTCAGAATGGCATCTAGTCCAGCTGGCACACTTGAGTCACATGTGGCTAATCAGCAAGAACCAAAAAAAGTCTGAATTTTGCGTCTGATTTGTGTCCTGATTATATGCTTATATGATTATATTATATGTTCATATCATAAACAGCTGAAAAGAATTCCTTGTGTATGTGCACAGATGCTGTATTTATTTAGGAATTATTTCTCTTTTACATTTTATCTTAGCAGCAGCATTCATCCATTCTGTGATATTTGTAGTGCTTGAAATTAAACTTAGTTTGGCAGATACTGTACTTGACTGGATTATTTACTATAAAACATTGTTCCTTACTGTGTGGAAAGAATGGCTATGAATCTGCAGTCCTTTCCTGCAGAGAGGAAAAGAAATGCTGTCGTGGCCTCACCTGCAGCAGAGGGGTTGAAGCAACCACTTGATCTTTGAATGTATTATTTGCCTACTGGGCTGTTCATCACACTGGCTCAGAGAAAACTACCTGGTGATCCTAAAATTTTCAAGAGTGTTTTTCCCTGTATTCCATCTGTCTGTGTTATGATCTTATGTGATCAGCATAACATAATCAGAATTTTCCTGGAAAGTCTGTACCATTACCTGCTTTTATTAGCAGGCAGCACTTAAGTAATTGAACCTCTCTTTGGATGTGGGCAGCCAGTGAAGAGACTGGGCCATTCATAGAGCTCTTGCCTTCACACAGCTGTTAGAACCATGGAGTTAGGTATAAAGCAGATGCTCCTGAGTGTAAAGTAGTATGGAAGTTAGAAACTGTTTGTAGAGTGTTCATTAAGACTCACCAGACAATGGAAATCCAAGAGATTAGTGCTTGGAGCACTTAAAAAACTTCCTAAGGCCATTATTTCGCAATTTAAAATGTTTGTCAACAATACTGGCATAAGGTATTCCTTTTCCTGTCATGCTGTGCCATTCCACCCCTCAGTTATGCCAGAACAATACTTGAGAGGTCGTGCTGTGAATTAACTAAATGCATACATTTATTTCTGGGGTCTTTTTGCAGCTGGAACAGTTCCCTGTTTGGGTTCACAGCAGGGCCCCTGCTGAACTGTGCCAGTGTAACAGAGAGGTGTTGGTAGGAGGGTGGGAATGATAGTCAGGGGGGAAGGTGGGAGTTCCTTCAGCTGGATTTGCCACAGAACTTTCTGCTGATAAATTATGGTGTCAGTCCACAGCACTCAGCACATACATGAGTTCACATGCTCTGTCTGGAGACTTCTTTGGCAGGAGCTGGTACCCCACCAGCCTCTCCAGGTGGTAGTGATTCTCTGAGAATGCCTCTCCCTTGAGGCTTCTGCTTTTGTTTCCAGTGCAGCTCCAGCTGAAGCTGCCAACTCTTTGCATTTTACCCCGAGTTCTCAGATTCTGACGTGGAGGATTTGTATTTTACATTGTAATGAATTTTTTTTTTCCTGAGTAAAAAAATTGGCTTTCCTACTCTCCAGTAACTGATATGTGGGATGCAAAAGTCATTATTGAGAAGAGACTACGCTGTGGAGTTAAAAATTTGTGCAGCATAACAATCCAGGTAGAAGTACGTAGTGTAAGATAAAATGTTCTTCCCTTTCTCTATGACTGGTCTTCTTATCAACAGGTAAGGAAGTAAGAGCACAGTTTCCTATTTTAGTGAGACATAAACACTACAAAACAGTTTTTATTCTTATGCTTGTATGGGATGTGTGTAACCATATTTTGTGTATTTGCACTTTGAACAGGAGCAAAAGCATGCACACAAACCAAGAAACAACCCACCCATATCTTCCTGATATTTCCAAAGGCGCTTCTCCCAACTTTTCTAGCCATTTCTTTATCTCTAGCACAAATATTCATGATTTAATTACAAGATCAGCCTTGTTTCCTCAGGTGGTCAGGCATGTAAAGTGCTGTAAGCTGGAGTTCTTTGTGCATGAGAATTAAAGTATTACTAGCCACTGATTATTTGGTCTGTTTCTTATTTATAAAATGTGAATAAATTTCAAATGACCCTCCTCTTTACTTACTGAGTTAAATAGTTTGACTTCCTGAGGGCATTATTTATAGCAGATAATACTCATATGTCTGTACCTATTTGACTTCTGTTTTCAATCCACATAAAACTTTGAATATGTCGGTACATTTTCCCCAGGTTTTTTCTGAGACATAGTGGACACCAAAGGATACCAAAATTAAAGTTTGGCTAGAAGACATGCATGCTGGTAGAGTACCCCTTGAAGGAAAGGTGTGTGTTCTATCCCACATTATATATTAAAAAATTAAATTCTTAGGACACTGTTCTCCATTATTTTTGCTGCTTATGTACTACTTGTTTGTGACTAATATTTTAAAATATGCTGACAGTTGAGCTTTGTTTACTGGGTCAGCCCATGAGCTTCCATTGTCTTTAGAACAGAAAAAACCCATAGTTTTTCATTAAAAATAAAAACTTCCTCACGCAGAGAGGAGCCTGTATGTCAGATCTAGGCCTGAAATATGCCATTTTTGTTGAATTTCCCAGTGCTCCAGAAGTACCTCTGATGGGGGCTTGGCACAGTTGAGCTTGTTAAGTTTGAGAAGGCAGAGTAATGACAGGATGGTTGAGCATCCAGCTGTGCATGACAGTATTTCCCTCCACTAAATCTGGGTGGCAGATGTGACTTACTGAAGTGACTTACTGAAATTTCTCAATCCACAGTCTTCTTTTGGTGTCTTCTCCCTACTAATGAGGCGTTTTCAGCATGGATCCTTCCTTCCTGGCTGTGTGAGCAGCATCAGGGGAGGAAGTGGTCCCTCTCCTGCAGCATGCAGTGGCTCAAGTTGGCCAGAGTTATGGAAAAGTTATGTTCTAGGGTATTTTGCTTGATTTGAAAATTTTAAAAAGGATCTGTTTCTCTTCATGGGATGTCTGGAGGCAGGAGGGAAGAAGAAATTGCTTAGTGAAGGACCTACCTACGAAGGAAATTCGGTGTTTCTATGTGCATTTTGTACAAATAAAGCACTTAAAATGCTTAAATCTACAGCAGCAGTGTATAATATACTTGCTTTATGGGGGCTGATACAAGAAATACCTGACGTACCATGAATTTGCCTTGATTTAAAACATTTTGACTTAGTTGTATCTGAAAAGAATGAAAAATAAAAATCCTCTTTCAGATTCTAGTTAACACATGGCCTAATTTCAATCCAATAGTAACTCCTATGGATAACTGAATCTATTATAGAAATAAGTATGACCTTTTATGTTTAATATCTGGATTATGGAAAACTCAGTCATAACTCTTGCTCCTGTTTTCCTGTTACAGGCATGATAGAAGAATTTGATCGTTGTCTTGATTTCAATTTTTGAAAACAAACCTTGATTATCCTTGTTGGATTAAAAAACTCCCATAGTAAGAAGTAAATATATAGTGATACATAAATACTGCCTTCCATCTGTAGGTTTTACATATTTTATATCCATTATCACAGCCTTCTCTTAAGAGGCAGAAACTCTTCACTATAGGTCTTGAATGGTGAATGAATGTGCTTGTGAAGTGACTTGTGTTTTGTGTTTTCCTGAAAAAAGTGTTTCAGGTGAAGTGTTCATGGAGCATCTACTTAGGACCAGTATTAATACCCCAACTACAAGGCTTTTCCCTCAGTCAGAAATACAGTGGTGTCAATGCAAAGAGTCTTTCCCTCAGGATGTGGATTGATAAATCTTGGTTTATCCCTGTTCAGAACAGTCTATTTTTTATCTTGCATTTCTGAAGACTCAAGGCAGATGCAAATGCAAAATTCCCTTACAAAATCACCTTAGACTGTTGGTTTCAAATACAACATTCTGGAAGTTTCAATACACAAAAATTACAGAAAGACATTTTCAGCCTTTTTTCTGAAATTAACTGAATTGGTGTTCTCTGTTGCTATTTGTTTCCTGTCTGTTACTATCTTGTTAAAACAAAACGAGCAATAGCCAAACCTAATAACCCCAAAACACCCACACGTGTCTTTTTTTCTTCTTTTTTTATTTTTTAAATTCTCACCAGTGGTACAGCATAGGAAATTCTTTCTGGTGCCTATTGGGTTTATTGTTTGCTTTCTCCTTGTATATTATTCAAAAGTGATCAAATTTGCAGAGCTGTGTATCTGCACAAAACAAATAATTTGTGGTTATCTTGGGTTTGAATTATTTATGTTCCTGTCTTTGTCTTTTTCCTGCTGCTGTTTTCTCATCAGGGTTGTGTTATTCAGATGTTTCTGAGGCTTTCTTGTGAACCCATTTGACATCAAGTCTCGTGTTCCTCTTCATGCCCTTCCTTTGTTCTCCCTCTTTCTTTCAGAAGGAGGTTTGTTTTCTTCTTGTCCAATGCTGTTTCAGACCACGAAGCTGGCTGAAAAATTCCCACTGGGAATTCTAGACCCAGCACAGAACTTGCAGTAGCCTGTCTACCAGCATTGGTTGTAGGATGGATTGGATCAGACCAACCACCTCTGGGGTGTTAAAAGTGGTTATACTTGTCTTCATCTGCTTAAGAGGCTATGTAAGTGTAGGTGTGTACTAGGAGATCTAACTAAATGTTTTTATTTTTTCATTTACTATGGGGAAAATTTCACAAAAATTGTTTAAGTGTAAGCACTAGAAAATCCTGGGTTCTACCACTGAAAAGTGTGAAAAGTTGGCTGTTCCATTGGGAACTCAATTATTTCAGTTTTATGTCTCAGTCTTAACCCCCTTCCAAGTAACATTAGTTTACAGACACCTTAGAAAAAATTAAAATCAAAGCTTCTTTTGTATTTAAGTACCTCTTTTGGTTGAGATGGCAGAAGTAATTATTGAAAAACATCTGTGGACTTTATAACCCTTGCAATATTGCTTAATTTCAAAGTCCAGTAGGTTTGCAGTGGGTGAAATCAGCATTTTGGACTTCATATCTTATGTGCCTGGATAGATGCTGTTAATTATTTCCAGGGGAAGACCATCATATATTGTCACAATTTTTAGCTGGCAGTTTTAATTCTCAGGCTTCAGGCACTCTTGTCTCTTGGGCAAAAACAGCTGTGTTAGGTTAATTCAGGTTTATCAGACTGTCTGTGGGATTTCTTTAGAGGTGAATGAACTTGCATTTATCCTAAAGGTGAAACAGACAAGCTTGTTGGCTTTGCAAAATATATACAAAGAATGTGTATTATAAAACCCTATACATAAGTTTTATAGCTGTGTCAAACTAATAAGAGTGTATGTGTGTATGTATATATAGGAAAAAAAATGTGAAATGTTCTTGAAAAACTTCTCTAATAAGCTGTGTTACAGACACCTGGCTGAATCCTTCTGAGATTCCCTGTTTTCACAACCCAAGGAAATATCTTAAGGTGCTTTCCAGCCAAATTCACCATTCCAGAGTTAGAGAGGATCAAACAGAGTTTTCACATGTGTTTCTCTGTAACGTCCTTGTAATGTTTTGTTCCTTGGCTGATGCTGCTTTCCTGGAGTAGGGACTATAAAGGGATACATGACAAAGAATGCCAGTGCCTGAGACGTGCAAACAGGTGAAAGCTTCATTGACATGAGTTTATGATGGTCACTCAAATATTATTTGACATGTTTTATATGAAATCCCTTGACCTTGCATGTCAGAGAGACCTGTGTTGCCTTTTAAGGCCTGATCACCAGCCACGGTGTCAGATTCTGCAGTTTTCTCCCTAGTGTGAGAACATCATTGTGTTTTTTGCATGCTCCATTTAAATTCTTCTGACATCTGCGTGGGCTGCTTTCCATTCATTAACATAGGGGAGTTGCATCTTCTTCCATGGTGGCTGGTCAGACGCCAAAGGCAGATTGAGTTTCCTTGAGCAAGGAGCTTGTCACTGAGGCTCTTTGAGCTGGAGCTGGGAGCTTTGGCAGCTCTGTGAAGAGGCAATGAGAATCATCGCCACAAAAATGATTTTTATGTGTCCTGCTGTGCACCCCTGGATCTCAAATTTGATTTATAGCTACTCTTTTTTTTTTTTTTTTCTTTTTAGAAGCTTCATTTGTTTTTTCTTGAAGGAGACTATAATGTAAATACTGCGGCATACACTTAATTCTGAAACTGTAGATTATTTCTAAAATTATACTTATGGTAATCGCTGGCATATTTTCCAGTTCCTCAAAGTTCTCTGTAAACCCACTGCTGGCTGTGTATTTCCCTTCTTATATTCATGTAGCTGCCTTTATAGTCCTGCTGAGGTCCCAGAGCAAGCAAAAAGCAACTGCTGGAGAAGTGCATAAAGCACCAGGGCTCAGTGCCAGCTACTGCTCCCATGGATGTTCAGGCTCCTGGAGACACAGCTGGAAACACTGGGGAATGTCTCACAGGACCGTGCATGGAACCCAAACGCCTTTGTCAAAGCAAGGTGCAAGAAGCTTTGTCACTGTTTGGGATGACTTAGTTAGGTGTCAATTTTTTGTTCACTCTCCACCACTCTCGGCTTTTACTATATACTGCTTAAATAAATCATTCTCAATTCAGCTATCCCTTCCAGAACTGCTGAAAATTACCTAGTTTTATGTTTTAGTCTCAATTTCTTTTGAGCGAGGTGTGTATATTTTTGACTTCCATTTTTCTGGATGGAAGGCTTCTTCCATGTTTTGGTGAATATCTTCATTTCTAACCTGGAACATTTTTTGCTTGGGGTTATCTAATGCTAGTATTCTCTTAATTATGGTTTCTATTTGACATGAATGTGTTCTGTGGCTGAAGAATTCAAAATGCTTGACAATTTGTAAGCCATAAAAGCTGTCATTGCTTGCAAGGAATGGCTGTGGTCTGTGACTTTTTAAGTGAGCATAATGTGTTAGTTGTTTTCCATTCGTAATTAAACTGATTGAGTTGCACTGTATATAAGTTTGAATTTATCAAGTCTGAATAATTTATCTTATGGAAGTGGTACGTCTCAAATATTACTATTTCATTTTAAGACAGGCCAAGTTTGACTTTATGATGCATTGTATAGGAAATCATGTGAAATCAGGATAAAGGTTATTCTTTAGGAGTGATAGTCTGAGGTAAATATTCCGTTTGTACAAGTTGTTCTCTCTCCATTGCCTAAGTGTCTTATTAAGGAAGCAGATGGCATTTAAAATCTTGATTTGATGGGAAAAGCATTAACAGGAAAATGTTTGAAAGTGAAAGGTAGGAAAATGCATCATTATAAGTAATGTTTGTATTTCTACTTATACGAATGACTAAAGAATAGTAGTTCTAGTTCTTGGAAGCCTGTACCTGCAGTATAGAGAAGTGGAGAATATTTACCTCCTAAAATAGCTCTGAGTTCCACCTCTCCACTCTCAGTTGTTCTGTACTGTTTTGTGTTAGCTGTAGGTGGAACAGATCGGAAAAGGAAGCAGTGGGTTCCCGTCTCCAAATTAAAAATGGAAAGACTGGGCTTAATGTAGAATAGCTGGGTGAAATGTCATGTGTTACAGAGAAAAACTGGGAGTGTGGCAGGAGTCCTTTGGTTATTGCAGCTTATGGGTACATCAGATGAAGTGGTCCCGCTGTTCTCATTCATTGTATAAATTGTCCATTTGACACACTCTTTCCATGAAATGCTTATAAATCTTCTGCAAATGAGACAAATCCACAATGTATTACAGTCTTGGGTCTTTCTCTGTTATGGTCACCATTTACAGCTATTGTTTAAAAGACTTCTGAAACAACATAAATGCTGTTGAAAATTAAGCACAGTTGAGAGTAACTGCTTAAGATGTGCTTCATGGTTCAGATGACTGCAATTTGAGATTTGTTGGCATGCATGAATGATTCAGCTGCCCTGAGGTGTCTAAGGATTGATGTGGTATTCAAATAACTGGAGTAACCTTCAAATCATGGAGGTTAACACTGCATTTACTTATGGTTTCCATTTTTTGACACTTAGTTGCTGAGTGATACAGCGTAGGCAGTTCTGGATTACTGTACTGGGAAAGCCTTAAAAAGCACAAATGAGCACTGTGTTGCCCGGGTGTCCTTGTGATTAACCTGGTAGTTCTCTATCTATGAAATAAAGTAATTTAATTGAACACATTTCAGTTGCAAAGATCAGCCTAAAACATTATTGATCGCAGACTTCTGTACATATTAAGCCCCAGTTATTTCTGTTAGCTGTTACTATTATTCTGTTGTATGAAAAAAATCTTCATCAGTCCAGGTTTTTTTTTGTTTCCTCCCTATAAAGTATTCTGACAGATAGCAGCTAAATCAAAAACATACAAAATTAATTGGAAGGCATGTGAGATAAACATTCTCCACTCATAAATATTGTAGATGCCAGCTTTCAAGAGCAAGGACTATTAATCTGCATTTGCTTAGGTCAGTGCAAATCTGGAATAACTCAATTGGAATTGCAAGTTCAATAAAGAATAAATTTATTGGTGCTTTACACATGGTGATTTCTCTGTAGAAATTTTTTTCTGTTAAAATTTTTGTTGATTTTAATTCACTTGTCTGCCAGCAGTTCTCATTCATACCCTTTCAAGGCATTTTGAAATGCCAGTAGCAGTTCTAACAGCTCAGACCTCTCAGAATATCTCTTACCATAAGCAGATGCTTATGAGGACTTTTAACCCAGAGATGAGGTTTCATTTGCACTTATGGATTTTCTCTTTTACCTGCCTAAAATACACACCATATTTATCATGGGATAAAAGTCCCCTTTGCCTGAAAGAGGTATTAGAGTTTCTTAAGCTTTGTATAATATTTAATGCAAAGCCTCACTGTTCTTTAGCAGTTCTTACCTGACTGTTCTTCAACTGGTGACCAAATCCTGAGCAGATTTTTCATGTTAGGTTCACCTGGCTGACAATGGGAAAGAGCACCAAAATGTCTAAGCTGCTGTAATTTCTCTCCTATCCTTGTTCTGCATTATAAAAGAAAAGTACAAAGAAAAAATGCTGTGATTGAGATTAATTTTGTGATTCCTTGATCTCAAAACTCCTGATGGTATTATATTCCAGGATTAAACATAATGCAAAACATTATGGTCGCTAATACTACAAAAGACACAATTGATTTTGGATTGCTGCTACTTTTTTCCTCAGCCTTGCTGAAAGACAGATTTCCTCTGTGTAACATCAATCCACGGAACTTGACAGATGATGTCAAGATTATGTTTTATTGTCTCTGGGGCCCTTCATGTTATATATTTTTGATGTATGAAAGTGCGATGCAATTGTGTGAATGTATGAACCTTGTGAATTTCAAATTGTTTTTCTGTAAATCAACTTGCACAAATTTGGTTGTGTGTTCTGGAGCTTTTACAAAACAAGTTTCTTTTTTTTAAAGTTTTCTTTGATGGCAAGCTTACAAAGAGATGCTTAGAAACACCTAAAAACTGATAGTGGTATTTTGGGTTTGAGGATTTTTTCTTCCCCCACATCTGTGTAGTCCAGTAAAAATAATGTTTTTCTAAGATCAGTAGTTTTATTAAGATTTAAAAGCCCCTAGAGACACTTACCACATGTAAGTGAGGGGTGAAGTGTGTGAGATACATTACCTAGAGGGAAAGGCTCCCTTCCTGTGCTTATGCATCATCCCAGGGTGAGCCCTGGTATCACCTCCCACGCACGTGGCTCTGCTCCCCATGCCTCTGGGTGCCTCGGTGGCACTGGGCTCAGGGAGCCTCGTGGGAGGGTAAATGAACTTACTCTGGGCTACCTGAAGAGCAAAAGGGTGGAAGTAAAAGAAGAAAATATGAAAATACCCACTACAGAAAGAGAAGAGGTGGAATAATCCTTGTTTTTGTTTCCATGCACTGTTTTCCTAGGTACTAATTTGATTATAGGTCTAATTCTTCTTCTCTGTCACTATCAATACTTCCACAACTCAGCCTCTGTTATTACAATGAGACTGATATAGAGGAGTTGACAAAATATGAATGAAGATGTTTTTGTTTTGTAATACACTGGTGTTATTTTGGAATGTCTTTGTCTTAAAAAATGGCAGCCTTTTTTTACACAGTACTACTCCTGCTGCCTTTTGCTGTTGATGATATCCAAACTAAGAATTGTCTGAGGTGAGAGTTGAAAGACACATAACTGAGCAATCCCAAACATTATGGTGAGCTTTGCTGGTGTCTAAATGATAACAAAAAAATCAGTGTAACTACTCTGGAAAATCAATGAATAAATAAATAAATAAATAGGTATTATATGTTTTTATGTCTGTGTGGAATTTTTATGCATCATGTGTAAATAAGAAAAGTTCTGCTCCGTCTTCATACGGATTTCCTCATCAATTTATATCACTCGTCATATCCAAAAGAGAAAGAAAAAAGGAGGAGCAACGTGTAGAGTTTTGATTGGCAATCCAGATATCCCTTTCATGTATGTACTTTTATCTTTGGGACAGTATACCAGTTTTCACTTCAGCAGTGGTATATGACAGTTGATATTTTTCATGTTTCATAGTGGATTTTAGAGCAGGGTGGTCTGAATTCCCAGGATGAGCCATGTCCATTCAGACACCAGCCTTTTCTGAGAAATCCTCAAAAGCTGCTGGGACACCAGGAGGGAGGGCAGATTCTCCCATGGTTCTAGAGCACAATAGTTGAAAAGGGAAGAGCTTCTCCACTGGTGTAGAAAGGGACAGAGAGAAAATGAAGTTGCAAGCAGGAAAATATTTATTTGATCCAATGTGTTTAAAATAAAATCATCCATTATTTTAGCATCAGGACAGCCTTTTTGTGTAGCAACAATGTCACATATCTGTTTTGAAGTGGTAACACTGAGATATTTGGAGAGCAGACATTTGGATCAGGTGATACATGCTGTAGACTTCATAATGTTTTAATTTCACATTTCTGTAACTGGATGGGATAGATAAGCAAGCTGGTTGACCTCTGATGGAAAAAAAAATTTCACTTGTGTTGGACTTCAATTTTAGGTTTTGGAATTTCGAAGTAATTTTGTAAAATGCTTCTCATGAGTGCTGTTGGTCAGTGAAATTAAGCAAGTTGAATAGCATAGCCCATAACATTGGGGAAATAAAAACTGGAAATGTACTAGAGAAAATAAATTTAAAAATTGTGGTGTAATGCTGTTTAGTTTGTTTTGAAGCAGAATGCTTGCTGTTGGAAGGTTATTATTGACTGTGCTTGTATGTTTTGTTTTTTGGCAGGTAACCCTGGACTGGCAGGTTATTACAGGACCTTTATACAGGCCCTTTATTGTGGACTGAACCAGCAGTATCCTGTCTGGGTTGTGAGCCATGCTGGACACTGTAAACCTCCGAGTGGGATGGAAATGATAGAAGGTACAATACTGTAACTTGTGAATAAGATTTTGTACCCTTCTGATTTCAGTGGCAAAACTTGTGCCTGTTGAAAACAGATTGACATGATTTTTAAATACATCCATTGTACTTCCACAGAACAATTTTCGCAGTTGTATGAGAAGTTAGTGAAGTATTTTAGGTAAATTAGATTTGC
>JANRMJ010000066.1:100896587-100936781 GCA_025584955.1 Alethe diademata | reverse complement strand
GATGTTTGCAGGGGAGAGGTTGCTTGCTCCGAGCATTGTTAGATGGGGGGGAACCAGCAGTGAATCCTGTCCTGAAAGCTGATTAATGTTAGAAGTCTTCTGGACTTGGTCAAGCTGCTATGATGTAGCAGTAAATCAGCGTTTCTGATATTTTCTTCCTATATCACACTGTGCAAGCACCCCACTTTGGAGACCACTGACTTAGAATGTGCAAGCATTTAAATTGTGCACTTGACTTATGGCCTGTAAAGGGGTCTAAAATGTAGCAAACTACATAGGAATAATATGCCTGATTACATTTAGTTCAAGTAGATTTTGAAAGTCTCATAAAGACTAAAGCAAGTTTTCCAACAGCAGCCATCAATCACAGACAACTTCCTAACTGACTGGAGGGATATCACTTAGCAATTTGGAAACTGAACAAAGCTACGCCCTTCATTTCTACTTCTGTATGATATCCTTCAATTCAGAGAACTCTTGCAAGCTCTGCTCCACAGAGACACACATGTTAATTGAACATTTCACTGCTGTAATTCTGCTCACAGCAATCAATCCACTGTGCAAAACTATTTGAAACTTAATTTTACTCAGTGAATACAAGAGTTATACCTCAATTTCAACATCCTTATCCTCCTCCTCGGCTTTTAAAACGACCTTTGTTTTGACCATTGCTGTGAATGTAAAACAGGCCACATCAATCCTTAGGTGCAGGCAAAATTAGAAAAAGGAGAACAGTTTTCTAGTTCTCCCTTATTTTGTTTAAAATTGGCATAAAACATATGCACAGACAGTAGGTGTACATACATAGCCATGTTTTAGAGTGGTTTAATTCTGTGGACATCTGCTGTGGCTTGATGAGAAATAAGAAATAGAACATCTCAGGCAGAAATAAGTGTAGAATCATGGAATCATTATATTTGGAAAAGACCACTAAGATCAAGTCCAAGGCAACCAAATACCACCATGCCCACTAAGCCATATCATGTGACACATCTGCTTTTTTTTAGCGCTTCCCAAGATGGGGACTCCACCACTTCCTTGGGCAGCCTGTTCCATTGCTTAACCACTCTCAGTGAAGAAGTTTTTCCTACTTTCCAACCTGAACCTTTCCTGGCATAACTTGAGGTCGTTTTCCTTTATTGCATCTCTTGTTGCCTGGAAGAGACCAACCCCTGCCTAAGGACAGCCTCTTTTCAGGCAGTTGTACAGAGTAGTAAGGTCCTCCCTGAACTTCTTATTTCCAAGCTGAACACCCCCAGCTCCCTAAGCTGCTCCTCATCAGACTTGTGCTCCAGACCCTTCCCCAGCTTGTTGCCTTTCTCTGGACACACTCCAGCACCTCAATGTCCTTCAAGAAGATTGAAAGCTTGCTTTTGTTTGTCATTTGGGCTTCCAATAAACTACTTTTGGTAGCAAAGTAAGACTGAGAGTTATGAAAAATTAAATCAGAATTAAATTATTAATTTATTTGCCCTAATAGTCTATGTTTGCCAAGTGCTACAGAAATGTGGAACTCTGTGATTCATATCTTAATCAACTAAAGAGACAGTATTGATGTATTAAAATATTATATACCTAATAAGTAGCTAGTCAGTATTCATGACTTAATGATACAATATTTGGTCAAATGATAAATTAAATTCAAGATAAATCTCTAGAACTTTATAAATTGTACAGATGAGTATTGAGCTACACACAGTCAAATCAGCAAGGCATGTTTTTTCCTTCTGAATGACAGGAAATTTTGAGTGACATTCTTAATAGTCAATTTACAAAGTAAATTTCTATTTTGATCTTTTATGTTCTATGGATTGTAGAAGATAATACTGTGTCCTTAACATCTGCTAAACTAACCTTAGTTTATGGTTCTTGGTGAAAAAAGATAGGTGATGATTGATTTCTAGTCTATCAAAAGAGTATTTCCACAGCTTTCTCTTCAAACAGGGGGAGTAGGGCTTTCAGACCATTCTGAAACTGAATTACATCCTAAGAAACAGTATGGGAAAAGCAGAGAAGTGGTGAAGGAATAATAAATTATCTGTGAAGACCCTGATTATGTGAACCCAAAATGTTAATGTACCATCAGTGTGAAGTTTTGAACTGAAGTTAGGTTGTGCATTAAAAAAAATAAATTCTACCATTACAGGAAAATTTGGAAGTGGTGTTCAGCTTAAATTTATTTGATATATTGCTTCTTGGCTGTTGTTACAATTCATCTGAGTTTGCTTTTGCAGCCCTCTGGCTTCTAATGAAACTGCAGAATTGGCTATGAGTAAGAGTCTGCCTCTAGCTCAAGTGATATAAATCCAGAAAAAAATGACTGAAATTGTTTGGGTAAAATTGAATTTATACCTCACCAAGTTAATAATCTTTTTAATTGCTAGCTGGATGTCCACCAAATGACAGATAGTAGTGTGGGCATGATTAGCAGGTATGAGCCATAAGTTTTTACCATCATGATATGCTATGCTCGTGGGAAAGAGCCTAAAATAGTAGCCTGAGCAAGACAAAGAGTTTGGTGTTCCATAATAAGAGGGTTACTAATTATTTAGGACAGCGATTCCCAAACTCTGATCTGGCTGATCAGATGCAGTTGGCACTTTCGCCGCTTTCCACTTCCTAAGAGGGATGAATAGTAACTAAGAATTCTTTTCCAATAGCACTTCTGCGTAAGCATTTGCTGCAGTGCCCTTGGAGATCTTGTGCCACCATGAATGGGTGGTGATGGCAGGGAGTGGGATTGTGGTCTGCACTGCTGCAAACAGGAGAGGAGGAAGTCATGGAAGTTTAGTGTTCCAAGAACTGGGTTCTTAAAAATAGGGACTTGTGGTTGTGTATCACAGAATTATAGAATAGCCTGGGCTGGAAGGCAGCTTAAGTATCATTTAGTTCCAGCCCCCCTGCTGTGGAAACAGGCACCTTCCACTTCCACTAGGTTGCTCACAGCTCCATCCAGCCTGCCCTTAAACATTTCCAGGGACTGAAGTTACACAGACACAGGGACTCTGTATGCATGTGGTAGTTTTTGCTGGCTTGTGACTCATTTATTTTAAGTAGAATAGATGTATTTAGCAAGTGCTGATGATGGAAAATACCTACATTGCTGAATCAGGTGGATCAGAGATACTGGCAGTCTCTTTGGTCAGTACAAAAACACCTCAGAATTAATCTCTGTCATACTCAGAAGTTTTTTGACAAGCAAATCCTTATCTGTGCTTCAGCCCTGCTATAACAGCAGATATGTGGCCACATTGAGGTATGCAGTGATAGCTGTGTTTAAAAAGCATTTCTGTCTTGCATATTTATATATACATAGGGAGAAAAGCAGGAGGAAGGCAGCTGTGCTGGCATCTCACATGCACACTGGCATACTGGGCTGGCATATTTTAAGCTTATGCATATACACATTTAATTCACGTTACACACATTTAATTCACATGAATTTCTATTTCAACAACATTTTCTGCTTCCTAGGTGTATAAATTAAAATATCTGAGAGTCCCTGAAAGATGAATTATCTTTAATATAAGTTCCTTTGAAGTTTAGTCATTTATATTTCTATATTACACACCCAGAGATCTCTGTAGTCATGCTTATGGCCCAGAACACTTTAAAATTCTGCTTAACTTTAATACGTATTTATATGACACAATGTCTCCCAGTATCGCACTGTACATACAATAAAAACCCCAAGTTTTGAGCATGCCATGCCAGTAGAATTATGCTGGTTGCACAACTATTTCATACCAAGTTTTTTAATGTATAGAGAGGGGAAGGTTCCTGTTCACGGAGCTGGCCTTGGCACTGATTAATCACATGGAGCTCCTCACATGGTGTTTGTCAGCAGGGAGGGATCCCAGGTGTGCACAGAGGGACTGGTTCTTTTCACAGGATGGGACAGGAATTGTCAGGAACTGCAGTGCAGCCCTGCTGCCCCTCCTGATCCAGCAACTGCTGCTGCCCAGAAACATTATTCCTTCCTTGTCTTGGAAAAGGCAGCCTAAGGAAGGAAGTGTGTGCGCATGTGTAAAAGTTATTATGAGCCATTTAAATGTTGAGATTTTTGTCTTAGCCTGGTAAGATCTGAATTTTTCTGTATGGCTTTAATGCTAAATGTCTATTTTAAGGAAACAAATGGTCATTTCATGTTATGAACCCACTGGAATGCTTGAAATCTAGATGTGTGAAAAGTAAGCAGCCCTAGGGATGCTGCACTACTCCATTTACTTCTTTCTGTTAAACCACATTCAGTTAATTATTCATGGAGGTCCTGTAATCATGCCCATAATTATGCAAATACATCCTTAGAGTGAAATCCTGACATTTGGCATTGACTTTATCAGTCCTGTTTAATTTTAAGCATGTGTTTAAAAGTCTTGTTCCATTCAAAATCAAAACTAAGAAAAATAAAATTTTGCCATATATGAAGTATTTTTAAGTTACTCTATTGTTTTCTTTTCTGGCCATTCAAGATGTTAACATTTTTAAGTATTTATGTTATCATACCTTAGCAGCCATGTATTTATTTGTAAAGATCGCTTAAACACTATTAAGCTCGTTTTGTTACCACTTAATGTATCTCTATATCCCATTGAGTTTGAAGTAGAAGTGAGTAATTTTTGCTGACATTACAAGGAATGGGACTTTGTCTTTACATTTCTTATGAAAAATGGGTTCTCTACATTCTCTGTTTTTTTTAAAGTTTTCCACTAAGTCTGTTGATCTATTGGAATATTATTTAAAAGTGTCTATGTGGAGAGCTTTTTAATGCATTCTAGTACTTTATTCAACTAATTCCTTGGTTAAAAGAACCAGAATTTTTCATCTATACTTACAAATAAGATTAATATAATTCTGTTTTTAAAGATTTTTGAACACTGATACAATCATCTGGATCTTTATCCAGAAAACAAGATGTTAAAAAAAAAAAAAGGCAGAAATTCATCCATTAGGGAGCACAATGTCTTTACTGCATTCCAGGAAACTTTGGATGTAGGTTTTGAAATTCCTTGTGGGTTATTTTCTGCAATTTGTCCCATTACATAGGTATGTTCTCCAACTGATACCACCATTTCTGTTTAGATGCAAGTGGCTTTTAGTGGGGGGAAAAAAGTGCTCAAGAATGTGAACCTGTTGAATAGGTAACAGTTGCATCTTCTGGTGTCTGTTGGAAGGCAGGTCACTGTTCCCTGGGATGAGCAGTGCTATGGTGTTTCAGAGTAGCTTGTTTAAATGTTTACCATATTGTTAAAGGGAAAGTAAAACCTAATGTAATTTGAAAAAAACCACAATATTGAGAAGATCAGGTTATTTTCCTCAGGGAGAACACTTAGGAATCTTTTAATACAACTCAATTTGAAAGATATTCTTGCATCTGCTAACAGAACGACAATGAAGTAACCCCATAGCAGGGAATAATCGTCACATCTGAAGGTGTAAGTGGCCTGGATTTGTCTTTATAGTTGAGTCAAAAAGTTTGTTCATTGCACAGTTGGCTGCAGGAAGAAAGCTGATCAATAGTTTCATTTAGCAATTCTAATTTATAACAGGTATCTTTGATTTAATTTTGATACCCACAAAACTTGCAACAAATGATGGAGATCTTGATGGCATCAGTCCAGTGTTTAATGACATTTTTGTTTTTAATTGATAGTGATCTACAGATGTAAGAGTGAGAAACTATCAGTAATACAAATCATTCCAGATTCTAAAAATAATCACATTTGGAGCATAGACCCTTTCTGGTTTTGTTTCAGTTTTAGGAATTTCCCTTCCTTTGGGGAGCAGTGTAGGCATTTCAGGGAAATACAGGAAACTGTAAGGCAGAGTGTGCAGAAGGAGTAACTGCAAATGGCCTCACTCTTAAATAATCAGTAATGAATTACTGTTACCTCTAGTGTATCTTAAATCTGTAAGATCTAAGTAGAGGCAGAGTGCTTGGAGAAATGATAAAGAGCAAAATGATGTGGCACTGTGGATTCGGGTTGAATGAGGGAGTCTCATTGCCACTTGCTGGATGAAGTTTTTCTTTTTTTCGTTTTGATACCATGTGGCACTATTGTCTTTCTTGAAGACAGGCAAAGATAAGATATTCTTACCTTTCTAAAGGCTGAACTTGAGGTTTTTTTATTAATGCGTATATTCATATGTTATCTAATTTACTACGGTTGCTGAATTAGTGGTGTGGCCAGGCTGACTACTTAGTTGCCAAATAATTCCCTGTTGGGTTAAACGTAGTAGCTGATAATTAAAATGCTCAGGGATTGCCATTGTAGTGTCACTTTTTTTCAGAACAGAACTGTGATTTCAAGCATATTACTGTTGAGTTTGCTGTCAGAGACTCCACTGACTTCTGTGCTATTTGGGGGATTTTTCAGTTAATCACAAAGAAGGCAATACCGGTGTTCCTGAATACACTTCAGTATGAAACTACTTGATCATATTTGGAGCTGTTTATGTCTAGAGTGCAGGTAAAACTCAGTTGATGTCTTTATATAAATTATACTGTAAAGCCTCAGGCAGTTTCAAAATGTTTTTATTGAGCTGTTGCTTCAATGTCTGCTAATGTAAATGAGTGAGGAAACCAAACTTTTTACAACCATGACTCTAGAACTGCCTGTGGTAAACTGATTTACTTTCCATGTGGGACCTCTCACATGTGCAAAATGAAGTCCAGAAATCCCTTACTCATCCCCTGCCATGGTCTGAGACACCTTCCATGAGAGAAGGCTGCTCAAAGCCGAATCCAGCATGTCCTTGAGGGATGAGGCATCCAAAACTTCTTGGGGCAACCTGTTCTGGTGTCTCACCACTCTCATAGTGGAGAATTTCTTCCTTATACCTAAACTAAACCTACCCTCTTCCAGTTTAAAGCCATTTCCCTTTGTTCTATCAGTCCATGCCCTTATAAAAGTCTCTCTCCAGCTTGCTTGTAGCCCCTTTAAGTACTCAGTTTTGTACTGGTGGCACTTCAGTCTCTATTTCACCTATCAGGTAAAACTCCAAGTAGAATAAAGCCATCAGTAGTACCGTGGGCAGGTTGCCATAGTTGTAGGCTGGGCAGTTCAGGTGGGTGGCTAAGAAAGAAACTTTCAGCATTTTCTTCAGAAAGGTTAAAAAAGAAACTGCTATCTTGGTAACAGAGAATTAATTCTTAAACAGTGTAACAGAACACTGGAGAAGAAAAGATATAAATCAGAATTTAAAGTAGTCATTTCACAAAAATGTGTTTTTTCCCCAAAGATACAAAATTTGCACTGCACAGCATATGCAAATGGTTACTGAAAGCATCAGCAACTGATAAAGAAACCTGCTACATTTATATAAAGTACAAGGTGAAATTCTGTTCGCTCTCCTCAGTTTTACCACTGATTTTCATAAATGCAGACTTCTGCACATGCTGTTTTGTCCGTTTCTCTTTTGCCAGTGGGGATCAGTGCTGGGAGTCACTGAGCCGTGGTTGGTTCCCTTTGCTGTCAGGTCACACTCCTTGTGTGAATGGGAGCCCAGGCAGAGATTACAAGGCTTTTCAAGGCAGGTGGCATTTGGATTGTTGACTGAGTCCTGTGAGTAGCACTGCATTGCCGAATATTTTGCAGACATGCTGGGCTACAGCCCTCAGCAGTGCTAGCAGGGGGTTGTGTTCTCTGCTGGCATAAACTGATGTAGCTCTTTGCAGTCAGTGCTGTGCCACCAGTTTACAGCAGCAGGAAATGTAAAATAAAAATCTTGAAGGCTTCTTATAATCTGTCAGTTTTGAGGGATACAGATGAAAGATGGGGAAATCTTATGCTTGCCTAAGTGGATCATTTTCTTAAAAAGGATGCTGTTGCTACATAATTTAGATCTGGGTATTAAATTTAACATTTCCATGGACAAGTGAACGTAGAAAACTACACTTCTCTTTATACTTCTGTTGAAACAGTGTAATCTAAGATGAATATACAAAAGGGCGAAGAAAAAGTACTAAGTTTACTGTATGCCATCCTAATGCCCATTAGAGGAGCTAGTGAAACAGGAAGTGGATTAGTGTTATTTTGGTATTATTATGAAGAGTCATACTTAACTGAACTTGATATCACAGTACTGAATTGATATTCAGTATTGACCGATATCAATCGATTAACTTGATTGATATCACAGTACTGAATAAAATTTTGGGATGGATTTTCAAGAATTGGAACTGGCCTAGCAAATGAAAAATTACAGCTTGAATTCAGTAGAAGTATCAAACACTTCAGAAAATGTCACCCATCAATCTGTCCAATCACTGTGAAGTGCAGATTCTGTTTTGTGACTTGTGGTATTGTATAACTGCCCCTCTCAACTCCCTGCTTTTTCCCTTTTCCTTCTCATCATCATGGTGTGTACCTTCTCATTTTCTCTTACTTTGAAAATAATTCTTTTTATTTCCTCTCTGTGAAATAACATGGGTTGTCTTCCTTGGCCAACTGTCTTACTCTGCTCCCAACTCTGGCGCTCCCTTGTTTGCTCTCAGTCCTTCTTTCTCTATTTGTATCTGTTTAAACTTCCCAGAGTTTTGAAGTGGTATTTTCAATAGGTGTGACTGTTGGACTTGCCTACTGTGGTGCAGCACCTGATTTGTCATAACCAATGGAATCAATGCTTGTGAAGTGATACTTATCTATTTTTGTTCCCTTCAATACCCCCACAATTTATACTGTCCTTTCCTTACCATCTATGCTACATCTACCCATTCTTGGTGATGTGCAGAACATTATTATTCTGGTTTTCTTCTGTCATTAATCAGTGTAAAAGCAAGTTTTTGGAAGTGTGCAGTTTTGTTTGTGTGGGCAAGCGGGGAGCATTGACACAGCCTTGCTCTTGGCTTCAGTGTGTCCAGAAACAAGAAACATGGCATGGACAATCACCTTCCTATGGACCTCTTTGCTTTTTGCTCCTTGAGGTCATTTTATGTTGGAAGTTCTGATCCTATACTGTGATGGATCTTTAGCCTGTACCCTGCAAAGTGTGTGGGGTTTTTTTGTAAGTTTGTTTTGCTGTTTGTTTTCTCTCTTTATAATACGATGCTGAGAATTCTTACAGATTGTACTTCCTGCAGTTATTCAGCTTACTGACTGCAAAGTGCAGTCATTCAAATACGGAAAACTTTGCCATATACATTATGTAAAGCACCCATATAACATTTGCTTTATGTCCATAAAGTGCTTGGCATGGAGACACTGATTGGTGTAGAACTGCATAATAAAACACTTTTTAATGGTGTTTGCCTTGCCAAAATTGGAGACGACCAAGAAAATTCTGCTTCAAAGTTCATATTGAGATTTCATAATTTCTTGATAATAGTTACTCTGAAAAGAGGGAAGCAAGACTGGGAATGTAAAATAAAATAAGTTTCTAAGAGATAATTTTAAAAGTTCAAGGTACTCTAGTATGCTTTTAATAAAAACCTGGGGTTTAGTACTTGTCATGTTTATTAGTTCATTCTGTCAGACTACACTCGTACTAATTTAATTAGAATACAGCTTCCTTCGAAAAACATATTAGGTGTTAAACAAGTGTCCCAGCAATAGGTGTGTAGAAAGTAAAGGAAATCAGTAGTTCAATTTGTAAAATAAGGCCTTGTTATTTTTCTAGTAAAGAAAATAATACATATGACCACTTCAGTGTCTTGAGTAAATGGTAATTTATTTGTGGAGGATACCTTTACAAAAAGTAATTGCTCCAATAAACATTAATGAGTGGTCTGTTTATCTTAAAAGTTGCATGAACAGTTCCTGAGGGTGCTAGGGCCAGACTAAGGTCTAGGGGTTAATCTAAAACACAATGCTTTAAGACCTGGTTCTTCATGTCAGGAGGAGTTCTTCAGTATTTATTTAACATTCTTTCAGGGTTTCCATCCTGTTTCATTTGTTGCTTACTGATACAAATTATCCATGGATCACTAATCAAATGAAAGATTGACTGAAACATTGAGGCTTTGAGCAATATATCTTTGCGGGATGCCCATACTAGACCCACCAACCTTACGTCTCAATTTTTAAGCTTACAGTTCTATTTGAACACTTTCAAATGGCATGGTTCAGTTTTGAGGAATTACTGTCTTTTACTGTGAGAAAAAAACCCAATCAATTTATTTAATTTCCAGAATTAAACTTGATATTATGCACACCATTTTAACAGCTAATCTAAGTAATTCATTTGTAATTTCTGCCTGTTACTACATGAAGGAAAAGATAAAAACTTTCCAGGTTTGCTTCATCCAAACACAAGTTATTCAGTCAAAACTACTGCTCCTCCCACCAGTGTCTCTGTATGTGTTTGTAGTGGAAAAAGGAAGTGGTATATAAAGTCTAAAACACTTGGCCCAGTATGTTGGTTTTACTTGGGGTATTTAGTAGAGATACAGTGGAATTTATGTGTCCCTGAGCTACCCCACTAGTTCAGTCTCCAGACACTTCCTTGTCCTTACACTGCAAAAGGTCCAGTTCTGAAAATTCTTGACCACACGAGTTTTTAGAAGTGATTGATGGAAGTTTGTCCTTAGATATCCTGCTACCACTTCTTAGAGTCAATGGTCCGTGAAAAAGGAAGATACAGTGCAGGTAGACCAGTGGTTTTTACCTCCCTTTCCTTCATTATATGTAATTGCAGGTCACCTTTCCTCATGGTTCCTTACTTGTTCATGAGTAATTTGGAGGCCTTGTTTATGAGCTCATCTTCAAAGTCACTCCATGACGAGTGGACAAGTGTTCTTAGGTACTGAGCTCAAATATTCAGTCACCTGTTGTGACCAGGGCAGTTCAGAGTTTGGACATGTAAAATTGAGAAATTTGGGAAGTACAAAAGTGTGCAGAAATTTGAAGGTCCTGTTAGAAAGTCAGGCCTCTGGTATCTTTTTGAATCTTCCAGTAAAAAGAAGTCTGATTCAGCAGACTTTTTTATGAAGGGCTAACTTTTATGAATTGGCAGTCTGCTCATATAACTGCTACGTTTTTCTTTCTGCATAAGAATTTCCTTTGCATACACAGCAGAAAAACAAACAAACACAATTCTCTGTTATTTCCCTGAAAACCAAAGTCCTCTTTCCTAGCAAGATTAGCTTGTCAACTAATCTTAGAGCAAACATTTTATTTTAATCTGTCATTGTTTTCTGCCTGTAGTTTTAGCAGATGTTAGGAAAAGAGATTCATTAAAGTGGTGGTGCATTTGTTTTTCCAAAAGCACATCAGAAAATTACTACTTTGCCAAAAAAAATTAAAGAAATCCAGTATTTCTTTTAATATACTAGTTAAATAAAGTCTTAAAATTATGTCTTGGCCTAGATGGGGTGTTTGTAGCATAAGGTGCAAGTCATATAATTTCTACTATCTGAAAACTGCTCAAATGAGCTCTCCTTCAGCCATGGCATGTATTCCACACCTGAGGCGAAGTCACTCTGGTCCCTTCTTTGATGTAGAGCCATTGGAGTGCTGACTGCCAGTGTGTTTGTGCAAGTCTGTTTGCTTATACAGAGAACCCATTTAAACTTCTCCACCCAAGAAATTCATGTTGATTTTGGATAGTCCCTGGGCAATTTTTATTCTGTAAAATAAATAAATAAATCTTTTAGACTTGTGACACAGCCCAGCTTTCGCACATTTTGGACTAATGGAAGTGTAGCATTTGTGTTGAGGAAACATGAAGTGAAGCGAGGCGTGGGCAATTTTATATTTGTCCAGATGTCAAATAGTAACCCTGTATTTCAGTACAGGGTTACGTGACACTGGAGCTTCACCTGAGCAGTGTGGGGTTGGTCCATGATGAGAGTTTTGCATGGGGATTACCAGACCCCACACTGCATGCTTTCCCCAGTGTGCCTTCTCTGGGAATAGTGCCGAGGTGATTTGGTTTGGCGTTAGACCACTATTTCAGAAGAAAAGGAAAAGCTGTATTAAACAGCTGAAACAATTCTCTGGGGTCAGCCTTGGCTGTCAGGACTCACTTGCAGCCTCAGAGAGGTTCTCTGTGTGTGCAACACAGGCCAGCAGCTGAGGGAATCGGCATCCTTGCTCTGAGTGTCTGGGCAGGGCTGCACTGAGGAGGATTTGGCCCACAGTAGAATCAGTGTCCGTGATCATCATCAATCACAACTGACCCATCCAATTAAAAATTGCTTCTGCAGGCTCAACTCTCCCTGGCTCCCTTAAGGAAACACTGATGCACAGGCTTGAGTTGGGTGTTTTCGAGTCTGGCCAAATGCAAGGAGGAAAATGCCATTGTTTTCACTTTATTCTCAATCCCCAGCCGTGTCCTTCCTCAGGGTTCTTGCCCTGGTGACACAGCTGATTCTGAACAGGCACATTTCTATTGAAGTCAATAGCTTTGAGTATGTTGGCCAAAATGTCTACACTGCTATTTATTAGGTAAATAAACATTAAATTAGATATGGAATATCTTAACTAATTAAGAGCATTTGTCTAACATACATTTCTAAACTTGGAAAATACTGAGATGGGCCTAGATGGCCTCTGCTGTGCTATTTATTAATTTCATGCCAGTAGTCTTCAGCAGCTCTTTTAGCAGACGCTGAATTCATGTATGGAAAAGCCATTAGCCTCACGAGACTGAATAATAAAAATAAAAATTTGTCTTGTTTCCTGTTTGATTTCTGGGGTCTTGTGAACCATGAAAAGTTCTCTGGAAGATTTATGCATCTACTTTGTCTCCTTTTCCTTTACTCTAACTGGAAAATAAGCTGAAAACACTATTTTCAAGAATTGAAATGCAGTGTAAACCACTAAAATATGTGCTGATAAACTACTGAGATGGCAGTGTCTGAGTAGAACAGTACAGAAATGATAGCAAATCTTTACAAGGGACAATTGACTCACACAACCCAACACTATGCATGTTAACAACACATATATATTACAATGTATATTGTAATACATATACACTCAATATAATTACTCTTCACTTGTTGCTGTATCCAGTGGGCCATCATGTTTCTACTATGCTGCCATTTTTTGTGTTACATATACCTGTGATTAGACTTGGCATGTAGACGACTTATTCCTGCATGAAGCTGAGGTGCTGTGTAATTTAATATAGGTAAGGCAGCTTTTGCTAAAAGTAGAAACTAAATCTAAAAACAGTAGTTTTGCCTTAGGCTTTTACTTAAGGTTTTGGAAAATAGAACAAACTCTTTGTTTTCCATTACATGTAGAAAGCCTAATAAAGATCACTTGTCATCTAATTTTGCAGTCCTTGGATGTGTTTTGGTAAATCCTTTTTTGTTTTGAGTAAATTGCTCTAAATTATGCTGGGATATGATCATCCGTAGTTTTAGCAGAAATACTAGTTTAACTGAAGAACAACTTTGTTGGGACTTCGGTGATAATTATTTAAACTCAGAAAAGATCCATCTTGATCAATTATTTTGCTTCTAAATGTTACATTTCACACAGATGATCGAAAAGGTGATGTATTGCCAGCCCACTTGGGCTACCAATTAGTTCTGTCACTATGAACCTCCCAATAACTTCACTACAGCAATGTAGTAATCTTTAGTATTTGAGGTTACTGCCCAGTTGCCATGAAATTTACTGTGGGCGAATTAAACCACTGAGAGCCATAATTTGATAAATACTGTTCACAGCAGTCATAGGCAGTTAACTCATAGTTACTTCTTTCCTCAAGCAGGTGCAGAGCAATCTGAAACAGAGCTATGATTCTGACTTTCTCGTACAGTAGTTTTTCAATGCATTTCAGTCTTCCTAATGTACTTATCTTTACAGTGTCTTTACCTGATAGACACTTTCTTCAATATATATTTTTCCACACAGGGGACTGTTGCAGAGTACATCAAAACACACTAAGTGGGAAGTTAAACACCTTACTGGGCCAGTTAGTGCTGTGTGTGCACTGTTAGCTGCTCTGAGTTGTTGCTTTTGCCAGGAACCTGGGAGCCATCTGTAGGACTGTGGCTCAGTAACGAGCTGGTCCCCATTGTGTGTCCAAACTGTGCTGCCAGGAGCTTTAGCTTACTTCAGGCTGACACTGCAAGTCAGCCTATGCAGGGGTTTCATCTGTAGTATGAAACTGAATCCTGAGATAATAGCACAGATTTAAGAGATTAAATTATATTAGTACCACTCCGTCTCATCTAGATAAGATAGGGGCATACAATCCTTCATTCTTTGTCTCTTTTCTTTTATTCTTCCTTTTAGCATTTCTTCTTACAGTCATGCCAGTAGAGTAGTCCAGCATAAACTGGAGTGGTGTATCCTTAACTTAGTGTTTAGTTTAGTGGGTAAAGGACTTTTCTAGCAGATGAAAGAGCTCAGAACCCCCTTAGACTGGGGAGCTTCAGATACACCTCACCCTTGTAATAAACAATTTAAAGACGCCTGAATTGCTGTAGATTCTTACAGACACCAGTTCAGTTTGTCATGTTGACTGGCCAGGAAGCAAGGAGCCAAGTCCTCATCATGAGGGATTGCCCAAGTTCCTTGAGAAGGTCCCTGGCCAAACAGGAATGAAATTGTACAGTAATCTAGAACCATGAAGCTCTAACTTGATTTTCATCTTTGCAGCTGAATTGACAATGGTAAGAATCTGAATTAACAGGGATATTTTATATAGGTGCTGGTGTTCTGTGTTGACACATAGGCATTTCCTATTTTTCCTCATTCCATGGGACATTTTTGTGCATCTTTAAGACAGGAGATTTTGAATATCTGAAGGTTGCTAGTGCATGATGACATGTATAGTAGCTTGTCTTCTGTGACGAGGTACTCATTCCTGGGCAGTGTTGTTGTTGTAGGTCCTGATCTCTCAATGTAAATATGGATTGATTTGAGTTGATCCAATGCCCTGAGTTTGGTCTTGTTCTGGATGAAGGAGATCAAAATAGTAGATGATATGCTATGAAATCTCCATGTATTTACATATCATGTGTTGATTCCTAAGCTACACATCAGCTTTACATCCTGTGCATGTCACGATTTCCCAGTGGTGGTAAATTAAATTTTGAAGTCTGATTTTTTTTGGGGGGGGGGGTATTTTGTTGTTGGTTTGGTTTTTTTAATTAATACATGTTTTTATTTCAGTGTTCTACAAAGAAGTGGGGGGGGGAGAAGACATGCCTGAAATTTCTTTCACTGAACCAAAGCACTTATTTTCTTTTATGTTTCAGACACAGATATTAAGGAGCTAGAGGATGTTTTTGGACTTAACGGACAAGTAGAGCATAAGCTGAACTTCCTCAAAAAAAATGTATCAAAAGATATAAAGCTGGTACTGATAGCTCATTCTATTGGCTGCTACATCACCCTGGAGATGATGAAACGAGCATCAGAACTTCAGGTACATGAACCTTCTTGAATGGGAGTTGCTTTATTAGTAAAGCAGTGCACATGCTCAGCCTATGAGTAATGCCATGTATTTCCTGTGGAAACTATTCTGTTCTATACAAACAAAAAAAATAGCTTGATCCTAGTAACATATAATAAAGCAGATTGATGTAGTTCTGAGTCTGAATTTGGATCTTTAATACCCTTGGAGTATAAATAATTAATAATGGTGAGAAATATATTTATGACTTCCTTCTTCTCATCTTTAAATAATGTATAAGGAAATCACTAGCTATTTGGCAATTGCATTATGTGTTACACCAAAAATTAAGACTGGTTGTGATTTTTATAGTGGTTTCTTATCTTGATGCAAATGGATTGCTGGTTATACATGGGAAACTGCATGGGAATGAATAGTAATATAAATTGTGAGGAGTACTGGAAGACATTGATTTTAAAATTTAATACAAATATCACTGCTTCTGCATCTCAGTCTTGGTTTGTGTTACTCAATGAGCATGAGAGCTGTTACTGCATGTTTTGTATATCTGAACTTTTTTCTTTGTCACTGTGAAGCAGTAAGAAGGCTGAAACAGGACCATATCCTTGCCCTCAATGGCAAACAGTGCTCAGTAATAAGTCAGTCTGTTAGTGGCTGATAAATGGAGAATAGGACGTTTTTATTCTTAAACATTCACTCTTACTAAATTATTGCTTCCGCCTTTACTTTATAAAACCTACAATGGAAGGAAGTGCCATGTTAGTGGTGACATGAAGTCTGGGGTTAATATATGCATGTGGTTAATAAATGTAATATATGTGGTTAATATACACATATCCACTGCTTCATAAGCATTTCCACTGCACATCTAACTTTTTCTTCTTTTAAAGGAAAAAGGAACTAAAAATGTGAAACATGAGGATAACCTCATATATTTCTACAGGCGTATTTCACTTTGTGATTACAAACAAGAAAAATTTTTGAGAGAAATCTTACATATTTTGAGAAAGGAGCATTCTAGAAAGTATGTGCATTAATTTTTCCGAAAGTGCCAAATTTTTTTGGGTCAAAACCTGTAGTCTTTATTGCTCAAATGATTTTATCTGCTTTTAATTAAACTATAAATTGTTGATAACGTTTTTACACCTGGCTCACCGGATGCTGGCAGCTTTTCATCAGTATTTTGAAATGTAGGGATCTTTGGGACACTCAGACCTTATGGTTCACTGTGTGCATAAAGTTAATATATGACAAGCTACATTTAAGATGCATTCAACAATAGAAAATATTTGTGTAAGCCAGGGTATTGTGCAATTTTTGTCCCCTTGCCAAAAATAAGTTAACTCTTAGGTTTTATAACGTATGAAGTGTGATAATAACAAACTTGTGTTTCCATCTCTCCCTTTATTTTTACTGGAATATTTGATTCCCACAAGATCTTGAGCACATATGTGTATTTTAGTAGCTAGAGCATTTGATTTTATATTTGTGTAGTTCTTGGTGATATTTTTTTCATTATATGAGTTTTGGGTTTGGTCTTAAAATTCTCTGCTTTAAGAACTTTTCATTGTTCAGAGTTTATAATTCTGAGCTAGAGGTTAATTTGTTGTATTTTTTTATTCAAATAATCCAGTAAATATTTCTATTTGGAATGTATGTTTAGCAGATTTGATTTTTAGAATCACAGAGATGTAAAGTTGTTAAGTTTGTTAAAAATCTCTAAGGTCATCGAGTCCAATTATTAATGCAGCACTAGTGTGTTCAGCACTGAACCATGTCCCCACAGTGCCACATCCACATGTTTTTTGAACACTTCCAGGGACGGTGATTCAATCACTTACTTCTCTGTGCAGTCTGTTCCAATGTGTGACCCTGCTTCACTGAAGAAATTTTTGTTTCACAATTTAAAGCTTTTCTGTAGTCCAACCACATACAGACTAGATTGTCCCTCCCTCAGCATGCATGAAAAGGAGAAATGCATCCTCTTCTTTCTCCTTGGTTCCTCTTCAACTACCAGTTTTCATGGAATCACAAAATCATCAGGTTGGAAGAGACCTTCAAGATCATCCACTCCAGTCATCCACCCAGGACCACCATATTCACCCCTAAGCCATATCCCCAGGCGCCTTACCCAGTATGCCTTTTCAGCACTTCCATAGACAGTGCCTCTACCACCTTCCAGGGCAACTTATTTCTATCTCTGGCCACTCATTCAGTGAAAAAAAAGATTTCTAATAACTAATCTAAGTCTCCCTTGGTGCAATTTTAGGCCATTTCCTCTTATGTTTTCACTTGAGACAGGGCAAAAGAGACTGACTCCCACATCGCTGCAGCATCCTTTCAGTTGTAGAGGTCTTCCCTGAGCCTCCTCTTCTCCAGACTAAAAAACCCAGCTCCCTCAGCTACTCCTCATAAGACTTTTTATCTAGACCCTTTACCAGCTTTCTTGCCCTTCTCTGTACCTGAATGCTGCTGCTATCTAGGCCCCCTGTGCTCTACAAGTAAATGGGGTACTGTATTTTTTCCTTCAACTTGTGTGAGATAGTGCTTTCCTTTTTAATTAAGCCAAATGAAGGGGGAATTGCCAGTTTATTCCAGTACGAATTCCGTTTTGGAGCCCATCCCTATTTTCCCGTTGGTTGTTAAGAAGGCTTCCACTGAGGGTTCCTTCAGGAGAGCCATTAACCCAAACTTAGTCTTTGGTTGATACCTTTAACCAAGTCTGATTAGTAGAGAAGGGCACACAGGTTACATCCATACTTGTAACTTGAGTGGGCCTATGGGACAGAGTTTAGCATTGGGAAAGTGATGTTTTAAACTTGTCTTTAAGTGACTTTCTGGCCCAAAGGAGCCAGCAACACCCTTGCATGGTTTTGGGCTTGGCTGAAGTCCAGGGCCATTCCCAGTAGTTAGTTTGGATGCTGACATCCTGTTCAGAGGCAGGAGGAGATTCATCCATGTGAGCACAGACCATCTTATACTCTAATGTTCAGTGACAAAGCTGCAGAGTAATTCCTGGCTGGTCTGTTTTCTGGCTCATGAGTAACCACAAACACTTTGCAGTTGTCATGGTGGGCTTCAAGTCTTAACAACATTCACCTCTTCGTGGGAAGTAGAGCGTCCAGATTTTGCCAGACTGCTAAAAAATTTTGGCACTGGGCAGGAAAAAAATCAGCCTCACTTTCTGAAGATGGAGAACTGCAATAATTTACAGCTTCCTTGATACTTGCTCTTAACCTCATAATCTTCTTCGCTCTTTATTCAGGCAACAGAACTGAAAAATGAGGCTCAGTGACAAAATTATTTTCTCAGTTGTTGGAACATGCATCTGACTCATACATATGCGACATCCTCCAGACATTTTCTTCTAAAATGCAAATCCTTACTTGGAAGATTTCATTGTACTTTACTGGCAACATTATTGAGTGTTTCCTAAAACATGCCATTTGATCATTAATTTAATCAGAGATTGACAAGTTTCTGTGCTAGTGAAATTCAATCTCTTACAGCATTAATCTTTCATTTGCAGTGATGCTTTTGAAATGCTAGCACATTTGTGCTAGCATTTGAGTAAATTAGCTGTAAATTAACTCTTGTTAATGAGTGCAATGTAAGTATTGCTCTTCCTGTAACATTCATTGAAGAGGAAGAATTTAAAGCCTCTGAGTAGTATCAGTTTAAGCAAACCAAATTTCTGTAATGTGTAAATCAAACCCATGCATTGCTGCTATCTCAGTAGTGTGAAGGAATATTGGGTATTGCTGGAATTTGTTGATTTCATAAATGATAGCTAAAAACACATAACTTGGAATAGTTGTGCATAAAACACATTCCTAACTTGGAAACCCTGACACATAATTCCTGTGCACATAATGATTATTTTGTTTCAGTAGTTGAACACTTGATTGTGAGTATGGGAAGCACTTTCATAATGTTAGACAAGAGAAGAATACCATGTTTTAAAACATGGGTATTTCTACAAGAGAACAAAGTTCTTACTCTTGAACTACTGGAAATCCACAGAATCTGTGAGATATTGAGACTAAAACAGGGAGGTTTTTTTAACAGTACAGAAAGCATGTGTGCTCTTTGAGATAAGAGGGAATCTTTTCAGCAGGATTAAAAGAAGAGGGAAAGAATATATGAAAGCAGTGATACTTATTCAGTTTCTATTTTGCTGAGATTAGAACCTAAATATGTAATCCAATACTCGTGGTGTCACCATTACAGAAAACATCTTCTGAAAGGATGGCAATGTAGCAGGTTCTGACTAGAAGTTCTGGTTTCATTTGATACAATAGCATCTAATTCTGGTGTTGATTACCTAAATTAAATATCATGGTAAACAAAGTCAGTTTATGTAGCTGTTTCCTAACTTCCGATGGTCTCACTGTCCATTATAAAATATGCTTAGAAAAGCATATTTTTAACCACCTTAAATGCTCCCTTTCAAAAGTAAGCTTATCTCAAATATTTTGAAAAGTGCAGTGAGACTGCAAAAAATAGAGAAATATTGCAGAAATATATATTGAGAGAGAGACAGAGAAAACATTAATCTCTTCTTAGTTGCAGGCTTAAATGAAAAAGAGCAAAAAATCAACATAAAAATTAAAATGGGTAAAAGACTTACAGTAACACAAACTCAGTGACAATATTCGTAAAATTATTATGCAGGGAAAAAAAGAGATGCCTATGCTTAGCAGACTTCACAGGGGAATTGGTGCACATTTCAGATAAATGTGCATCTTGTGAAGAGAGCTGTGAATTTCTACACCATGATATAAAACTAAACTGAGGCTGGTGTACTTTCCTTCTTCAGTCCATCCATCCATATAAATGAAATACATACTAAAAGAACAAGCAAACAGCATTGGGCTTGTATACACACACCCACCTTCATCCCCTTTTACGTGTTGAGGACGCAAGAAAAGACATACTCTGACACAATTTTGCACAGATTTAAACATGAACCTAAGTTCAGCTGCCTTCAGAGTGTGTTAATTTAACTTTATGGATGTTTTAAATTGCTCTCTGAGTTGGATTATTTTAGTGAGAGGGGGAGAGAGAGAGAGGGAGAGTGATTTGGCAGTTCTATCAGTTCTTGGTGTATCAAGTCTTTGGAAGTATATACAAGGAAGCCCAGGTAGTCTGAGACAGCAATTTGAGTAACATTTACTTTAGTTGACAGTTTACAGATTACAGAGTGCAAAATCCACCTTGAAACCCTGGATGATGCTTTAGGCAGTATCAGTAAATCTGATGGAACACGCAGTAAAGCAGCCAGAGGAACGCAGGGCATATGCAAACTGAAGTTCTGCAGGTTGCTCACCTGGAAAAGAGAGAAGTAGTGCAGATGATTTATTAAATCTGAGCAAATAAATAAGATACAGTATCTTTGAAGAATCCAAGAACTTGCTACAGAGGTTTGTAGAAAGATTTCTTTTTTTTTTTTCCTAAAAAAGAGAATATGAAAAAACCTTCACATGAAAACCTAAGGCAAATACAAAATAACTTCTCTGTTCAGGTGGGAGGCAAAGTAAAGAGATGGGTTCATGGCAAACAAAGGTTTTTTAAGGGAAATACTAACTTTTGACTGTGACACTCATGAAAGGCTTGGATTTGAAATTTCAACAAACCTTGAGAACACCATCGGTAAAAGGCCGATTACTGCGGAATGAGGTTGAAAGTGTCAGGTCACCCAAGAGACTGCTAGCAGCCATCATTTTCACTGGCTTGATGACAGACCCTAACCTTCAGGGATTCAGTTATATTCTCTTCTACCTTTCCCCTTCAAAAAAAAAGCTTTAAAAAATGTAAATTGTAAGAAAATGCAGCAGTCAACAGGCAGACGGGCTTTTTTGTATAACCCTCCATTTGTCAGTAGGAACAGGCACTGTCCATTGCCATGTGCTGTGGAGGTCTGCCAGAAATTCCTTCACAGGCAAACAGCCCCACCTTGTAATACAGTGGACAAAAGAATGGGAAGAGTCTCAAGGATGCAAAAAAAAAAAGTTTAAGAAACTTAAAATGAAATGAGATAAACCCTGTGAAGGTGATACAACTTAAGATGTGACGTGGCTGAGGGAAGTCTAAATTTGGAACAGTTTGCTATGTGTATCCATAGTGTACCTTGTGTGGTTTTTGAAGTGGGTGAAGCAGGTAGGTATCACCTGCTCAATCCTAGATCTTTATGGAGAATAATGGATTACATATAGTTCAGTACTCTCCTGAGTCAAGAAAATTTGCAGTCCTAAAGTGTTGAGATGAGATTGGTAAATAGTACAGTGGCAATTTTTGCAGTTAAAAGACAGGTTTGACAAAATCAGCAACACCATATAAGTCAGCTTGCAATTACCAAGCAGATGAATAATAGCTTCTGTTTTTAACATTGATCACATTTTTTGGAGTGAGGATTCAGATTTGGTAACAGCATTGCCCTAAGATTTCTTTGTTTGGATGATAAGCCTGTGATCAGAAGGCCTGAGAAAAAGCTTAATTCCCAAAATTTTCTGTGAAAAATTGTGATTTGTTCATAATGTTCACTGAAACTTCAACCTCTCTCACCTTGTCTAATATACTGGTTTACTGCTAGGTTAAATATAGAAACAATATGAAAAACAAGATTTTGATCTGTGATGATTCAAAGAAGTAAAACTTATAATCAATCATTTCAATTTCAAGAGATTTGGTTTTTTTTAATAATGTGTTTATATCACTGCTAATGAAACACTGATTTCAAATGTATGTAGTCAAAATTCTAATGCACCTATAAAAATTACTTTTTCTAGGAAGTTAAAAGACATTAAAGTAGCCAAATGTACAAACAGAAAAGAAAGAAAAATAAACTGAAAAGCGGAATCTGTGATCATTCATCAGGAATCCAAAGTAAAACATAAGAATAAGGCGGAAATGAAGGGCTAAAAATAAAAAGATGAAAATAGTAAATGGTAGAATAACAGGATTTACTAAGTACTGTGAATTTTTACAGATTTGTTAATAAAATCTTGTTATTTTGAATCTCCAGAAATTTAGATTCATATTGTAATAACTAACTGCAATGATTGTGTAAAAATGAGGGAATCGAAAGCAAGAAGTGAGTTTCAAAACCAATCAGGATTTATGGCATATGTTTTAAGAAGAGCTCAACTCAACACCCTTCTGCAAGCCAGATTTCCCAAAGAGCATTTTATGCTGGGAGGTGAGATCTTTTGAAATTCTGCAGATGTGTGTGCAGAGCTCTTGAAAATCAGAGAGCCATCTCTTTGGAGAATTGGACCAAACGATTGGAATTCAGTATATGTTGCACATAGCTTGAAATCTTTTTATGTTTTATACTGCAGTCAATGTGCTTTTACGGAAGACAACAGAGCCAAAAATCTAGCAGTTCTCAGGCTGTTTTAATAGTAGATGAAGGAGAACACAGCCAGTTAGGACATTAAAGAGTTGCTTATGAAAGGAGCAGGTGCAGGGACATCATGGAGTTTTTGAACAAAGACTTTACAAATGTAGTTACACTTTGAGCTCAGCTTTAGCTCTAGTAACCAGTATCTGTTCCTAGAAGCTCTGTATTAAAATGGAATTTCACTGCCCATCCAGAGTTCTCAGCAAAGAATCTGAGGTACTCTGCCTGCTCTTGCCTCATGTTACATGTGGTACAGTTGCTCAAGCAATGAGGAAGGACTTGGCTTGAAACGTTATAAAAGAGGTTACTGAGGATAGAGAGGGTTGTAATTGTAGATATTTCCTACTCTTCCATATTGTTCATTTGTTCATTCCACATGATTCATAGTGAAGTCTGCAGGTGATTCTACTGCATTGGTTTCTACCCAAGATTGGTTTCTCCTGATTGAAGAGTTCACTGCCGGAGTGTAAGGAATTGGAAAAAAGACACATCTCTGAGCTTAGATAGCACATCCACTGCGCGGAGGACATTTCTAATACTCTGTTGAATTAAGTTCAGGTAAATACTGGAGAAATTTTTTTTGTCTGTATCTTTTTAGTATTTCTTTGATTACTGATTATTTTTGGGAAGTTTTTGCAAATGTCACCACTGATTTTTTTCAGATACCTGAGGATGTGTTCATTGACTATAAGTCTGTGTTTAGGGAACTAAATCAAGCCCTAGATATCATCTTAGGAATCCTCATCTGTTCTCTTAGGACTGAAGTTATCTTCAAAATTAAATGTAATAGAAGTCCATTTCCTTTTCTGTTTGTTGCAATGTGTAAGTATTTGATTTCTGATGTTTGGATGCAAGTCTACTTAACTGTGGCATTTTGTGAAAAATACTCATGGGAGTTTGCTCTTTCGTGTGGAATTGAGTGTTAAGTGTACATTTAAGCTGAAGTCCAGGAAGGACAATGTATTTAATAAACTCATTACCTTTGAAGTCCTGTAAGGAAGTTCAATTGATGTTAATGAAAATATGCTTTTAATAACTTTGTTACAACATTTCTAGTCACTGGAAAATTTTAAGAACATTCCGCTCCATTTCAAATTCCAAAACAAAGCATAGTTTTGTATAAGGAGCAGAATTCAATGAGTCCTAATTTTTCTTGAAAATACTGAATTTCTGCTCTCCTATTTTAAAACAGTAGTATGACTACTGCAAGTGTATTTTACTGAGATGGAAGGTAAAAACCCCAGTTCTCAATAAACATAATTTAAATTGAGACCTGTAATGGCAGATGGCATGGTTCATATTTTTTACCTGGCTCTGGCAATTGAAAGATACTCTGCAAATTCTTGTTCTCAGTTGCACTAAAAACCTTCCTTACCTGATGACGAGTTTTATTTGTGTAATAAATTAGATAATTTTTCTCTCTTAGCAGATTCCTGCATATATTCAATTTGTCACAATAATTAAGGTTAGCAGTAGTCTGTAGTCTTGCAAAGGAAGGAATTTTCTATTTTTCCCTTACTATTTAAAATGCTTACAGTTCTGGAAAGATGAAAGCAAGGATGGAAAAATGAGCTGACTGAGAGAATTCCTAACACCCTTCTCTCTCTTTTTACCTTGTTCTGATAACCTGACAAGAATTTGGGACATAAGTTCTCACTCAAACCTCAAATATTCATGGTTTCTTCGTATTCTTTGACAAAAGTACAAAGTTCTGTTCAGTGTATACTTCCTGACTCGCTCATCGTGTTTTTCACTGGTTTCACAAGGCAGAACCTTACTGTTCTTCTTCCTCCAGGGTACATCATAAAGCCATTAAGCCACTTTAATTAGTTAAAATGGTATGGGCCTGAACTCCTTCCAGTATTCAATGCCAGCTTAGCTTGTCTAACTCCCAGCCCTTTGAGCTGAGAAGGGCTATGGGTCTAGTTTGACTGGATGCCTTTTTGAGGGTTGACTTAAGTAGGTGGTAAAATAAACCCTTTCGAAATATCTTGAGTGGGGCACTTAAAAATAGAAGTCCAGGGATCTCAAGGCACTGATGGAAAATCATGGCCTTTCCTTTTCATCAGCAAAATGAGATTATAATTGTAAAGCTGATTTGTCATTTACTTTGTTCAGCCCCATTTCCTTAAAGTGAATGGATTGTCATTGAGATTTATTGGTAGGTATGGCTGTACATTGATGGCTATGAAAGCAGTTGGTTCAAGACAGCACAAAGTGTGATTCTTAATGCTTTCTTTTGGTTGAACCACCTCTTCTCTTTAAGGGCATATTGCTGGTTCATCCTAAGTGGTAAATGTCCCAGAGCATGTGTACAAAATTTGCCAGTCCCTGTGCCATAAGGGTACCTGCAGATGCAATATGGTGATCTCATGGGAGTGCTGCACTGAAAAAAAACCCACCCTGTACTTCCAAAATGAAAACGGAAAGAATTTCTGCTGGAAAGTGGCAGCTGCATTCTGACATTCATGTAATGGGAGCAACTGAAAGCTTTATGGTGTGTAACTGTGACACTGCATTCCAACATAAGCTTCTCCCTGCCCTTCTTCCAACCAATAAACTATTCTTCCTCTCTTTTCACTCTCACCCTTCCTAATCTTCTTCTGTTTATATGCTTTAATCATAATAGCAACAAATCCATCCCTGCTGGTATTATCGCACCGTTGCAAATTTTGGCCGTCTCCTTTGGCACTTCCCTTGTGGATGGAATGACATTGCCCACTTTGATGGGGCTTAATTCTCTATGTAAAATACTGCCCTGTCAATGAATATTTTCTCTATTAAACTATTTTCAGTCCAACAATAAGATACAGATTTTTGGGAGAACAGTTTTCTCATTATTACCTTAACCCATAAAAAGGCTATTTTTTTTCTTTTTTTTCTTTAATTCAAACATTTTGGGCAAGTTTTCAGTTACCCAAATATTTGTAGTACAGAGTAATTTGCATTTCAGCCCTGTGAGACTTATAAATGTAATGAACAGTCTGTGTGTTTAATATTTTTTATATTTTTAATAATTTGCAAATAGTTCAGTATGTAGTGCTGACCTGTTGAAAAATAGTTTGCAGTGTCTGTAGAGAACACTTCTGAGACTTTTGTATATTTAGCAGAATTCTGGGCTTCAGCTGGAAAAATTCTAGAAGTACTTCTTACTGGAAAATACTTCAAGTAATATGAAACAACAGATAATTTTTTCCTGTGCCATGACCCAGTTGTAGGGTGAGGTATGGAAAGTCCCTCTCCTATTGCTATTAAACAAGTTTCAGCATTGGAAGTCAAGTACACAGAAAATACCGACACCTGCTGAAAGGTGTGACTGAAAGGTCATTGATTTCAAAGGAAATTGTCAAAGGTCTCAACTTGTCAATCCAAGAGATTAGTCTCTTACTACCATGATCAGTGTTTTATAGCAGCCATGGTCTTCATCTGTCTATCCAAGAATAGGTAAGAGGGTCTTGGCTGGAATACTGTGTCTTTGGTGATATCTAAGTAGAGTGTAGGCTGTCACATTTAATATCTGGGAAATAATTCTTTGATCAGAGTTTATTATGGGGCAGAATTAAGACATTAAATTTATGAAAATTTAGCCACTAGTTTCAACAGGAGCAGTATCACAAACCCACCTGTACCGTAGGTGCAATCACAGAGGACCAGGAGTACTCAGAGGGACATTGGGCACAGTCTCTTAGGGCCCTTTCTGTTTGGTTACTGTGCTTGTGATCACTGTTGTTGAAGGTGATTTCTTATTCTCAGCAGCTGAAAGTGGATACTGCTGAGATTTCCATGCCTCTCACTTGCTTATCCTCAGTTAACTTTGTCCCATTTCAGTTCTTTTGTAATTAAACTTTGCAGAGCAGCTTCCAGTATTCTCCTAATAATACAGGACAAAGTTACTACTGTAGAAGCCCGATGGTGATTAATGTTTTAACAGGACTCTTTACATGGAGAGTCCAATGAGTTTGGATGCAGGACTCCAAAGTGTAAGGCTCAGAATCAAATTTATGCTAAGTCAGTGGAAAGTGGCCTTAAAGCAGACATAAATTTAGTCACACCTCACCTTGGTGCAAATGACACTCAGGTCCACATTCCTAAGGATGTAATCATTGTACCCAGCGCTGTATTTGTCATTACACTGGAGATCACGGTTTGAAATACAAATACATTAACAAAAATGCTAGTCCTTGAATTTTGTTTCCATCCAAGTGGAACTGCCAGGAAGCACTGGAGGCTTGGGGTCTTATAGGTGTGCTTCAAATAAAATTGGATAATGTATGTTAAATAAAGAAGGTGCCAGGACGTGGAAAAACCGTGTGATCACTGTAGAGTATTTTAAACAGATGCAAATTTTGCCTGCTATATATATCATCAGGTAGAAGCTGAAAGAAAATATTAAAAAATAAGCTAATGTTTTAACCCATTTGAAAAAATGTGTGGATTATATATATTTGAAAAGTTTGGCCAAATTCAGATGTTGAAGGAGGTATCATTTATATGATAATATTGGAGGTATTGAATGTAAGAAAAAATAAGTTAAATAACTTTAAAAAATTCAGTTTGTTGTGTTCCATTGTATTACCACTTTGAAAGGAAGATAGAAAAAAATTTACAGTCAGGAAACATGAACCAGCTTACACAAAAAGGAACTTAACTATTGCTTGGCTTATATTTGTGCCATTTACAAATAGTGACTTTGTCTGATATCACTGAGGTCAACATTTCCCATACAACTTAATTCCCTTAAAAATAAAATCCAAGTATGACCTTATATTTTGCAACAGTTGGTACCATTATAGAACATTGTGAAGTTGTGAGGATTATGCCCAGCTTCACAAGATGGATCTCAGTGTGCTCTGTATCTTTCATTGCCTTGTATCTTGAAGGAAGTTCATGCTATTGAAATGTTTGGAAACAACACATTTCTGAGGTTTTCAGGAAGATTTATATCTAGGTTGTTTCTCAGAGAAATCTTCCAGGAAGTGTATATATATGTACAGTGTTTCCTGAAGAGCTAATATGGCTGATAATTCATGCATAGGTCCAGATAGGAATAGCTAAAAGCATGGGATATGTGATTTTTCGAATGTATGTTGTCCTGAAGCCAGCCTGTTGTAGTCGCTGAAGTTCTCTCTTTTATAAATCAGAATGATGGAGACCTAAGTTGACCAGCTCCCTTAAGGTCTCTAATAGTTACAAAACTTTTGAGAGGTGAGAGGGGTCTGCATGGGCTGCACCTATGATGACAGAGAAACAAGAGTGGTCTCCTCCTTAGACTGAGTTGAATATCCCAATGTATTGGAATATGCTATAAATAATTCTAACTATTAAGACATACAGTTAACTATGGAAAAAGGAGAGTGCATCAGACACCAAGAGGCAGAGACATCCTTGACATCAAAGGTAAATGGAAAACAGCACTTGGACAGGAAACAGCCCTTGTCACCCAGCCAGCCTGAGCTTGGGATGTGAGTAGTGGATGGAAAGGACTGTAAAGAAAGCCAAGAGAATACATCTGTTATGGTGGCTGTAGTTTTTGCACCGTGTAAATATTATAAATATCATATGTATATGTATGTATATATATATGTTTATGAAATTTAATTATTATTATTATTATTATAATATATAAGCTCCTGTTCATGGGCTTTTCCATAGTCCAACAAATACTTTTTGTCCCGATGTGAAGTATAGCTTCTCTTCCCTCATTTGCCTTCCTTGGAAGCAGTAAAACATGGCCACAGGTAGAGAGTATACGCAGTGTTCCCCGTAACACTGTAAACCTTGTTTACATGCACCCAGTAAAATTCATCAAATATTTGAAATCACAAAGGAATTCTCCATCAGCACTGATCTCTGTGTTTTGTTTCAGTAGCATTTTCTGTTGGCTGAAAAATCCTTTCCTGGGCTTTTAAAAATATTTTAATTTAATGAGTTCCATATCAGAAAAGGGATATAGTGTTGTGAGTCTGCCATCTTCTCATCCTATGCTTTATCATCAGTTTTGGGGGTTTGGATCTTTTTCCAAAGCATCATAAAATATGTCATTGGGCGCTGGAGCATTTCTAACAGCTTGATGGGAAGGAAATGCAGAATGGTTGTGAACTGGGTTTAATGATCAGTCTTGTGCTAGAGTGTTGAAAAGTTCATCTTATTAACAGAATACTTTGAATTATAAGTATTTTTTCCATGGTGTTCTCGACTTCACCTTTTTTTCAGTTTTTGGGGTTTTTTTTTGTTTTGTTTTGTTTTGTTTTTTTGTTTGGTTTTTTTTGGGTTTTTTTTGGTTTTTTTTTTTCTTGTGGAGGAAGGGTAAAAACTTTGGGAATAATGTATGATTGGTTTTCTCCTTCTGAAAGGGTATATTTATTTTCTGATCATAACCACTCTGGAGATATTTTGCCAGCTCACTGTGTAACTGAAACATAAATACATTTTTAATTTTTGAGTGTGTTAAACATTTACATAAAAGAAGGAATAGAGGGGAAAAAAATCTCACATTTTAAGTCAACACGTTTCCTTTTCATCATTCATTTAGTCAACATCTGTAATACGCAGTCCCAGGACAATGTTCTTGCATGAGAAAAGTTGGATATGTAAGTAACATTATCAGGCTTTATGTTAACTAGTTTTTTACAGCTCCCTGACACAATGTTCTGGTTTGGGAAATCAAGGCTGTGTCCATGTAAAGTGGCGTTTCTCTTTCTTGCACCATTCCTGCTTGTAACAGTTCTACAGGGACACTATACCTTGGTGCAGCATAAAAATTTGTGTCAATACAGACTCCTGATACCTGCTTTAGCATTTTAGATTTTTCATTTCTTTCCATCACATTTACTTATGTCACTTGTTCCACCTAGAATATTATTATCATTTGTATTTATAGCCCTTAAAAATTGTGTAGCTATGATTCTCCAACCCATTACCTTTTTGCTCCCATTTTGCACACAATTCATGGTTTTTTCTCTATATATAACTTCCTGCAGAAGTTTTAGCATCCAAGCCCCTTGTTAATTTTAGGCTGTGTTTGTGGCTCACTCTTGGTTGAAATCTTTCCATTTAGGATGTAGAGTACAGGATGCAATCTGCATTTTCTCCCAGAGGCAGAGCTTCCTCTAGCATTTGTGGTGTGTTTCCTCACTGTGTGTAATGTGAAGTTGCAAAGCTTCTTCCTCATTTGTTTTCTGCACCATATCATATGGCAAACTTGCATCTCCCACGTCTTTACCACTGTATTACGAGCCAGGATTTTTGCTACTCATTCATGCTTTAGATTATTTTCACATGTCATATTTAAAAATAGCAGTAGCTTCTGAGTTTGTTCTGTGAGCTGAATAATTAAAATACCAAATTTAACTTAACCTCATTATGATACCACCACTTTCCAGCTCAGGAGTGGGGTGAAGGTTGGTGTTGTTTTAGGGGTTTTGTTGGTGGGCAGGTATTTTGTGAACTTCTGCTTAGGAAAATTACCTTTGACATCATAAAGCAGACACCCAAGTTGGGTCTCAGAAAGGTGGTTTGACATGTACTGAAGCACCACGTCCATGGAAACTGCAGTGTAGCTACAAAAGAGATAGTGACAGTCAGTATGAAAGGTCTCTACCTTGTTGTCATATACTCCTATATTAAATTTGAAGATCAAATCTTCAAACTTTGACCTAATACCATAATTTTTGCATATTTTCAGTTTTTACAAAAGTAAGCAATACATTCTGGTCTTGTTACATTGCTGTGTTAAGGGGCACCAGTGTATTTAGAGTGTTTTCAGTGCTGGAGATCATACATTGCTGTGGATGGGCCTCTTTAGAGAGCACTTGCTCAAATACTGCTTAATAGTAGCATTTGTTTCCCTCAAAATATTGTTTAGAAGTGTGACCTGCTGCTTCTCCCATGGAGGAGGGGTCTCTTTTTGTTCTGTATGATGAATTTCCTATTTGGAAGTTGTAGGTCCTCTGTAATTAGTGGGAAGCAGATAATTCTATTAGAAGGTGATTTTAGATTTTTAGACTTGATATTTTCTGAGGGTCCGTCCATGACTGACTTCAGTTGGTAGTCCTAACTCAGGCACCTCAGTTTAGAGCCAGTAGTGAACTTGGGTAACACTGAGCCAAGATGGACTCTGAAAAGGGCAAATGTGTGTTCTCAGTTTTTTCCCCACCATTTCATGGTGCAATTTCAGCAGATACCTTTAACACCTATGTATGTAAACACACAGCAGAGTTAGTGACGGGCTGTTCTTTCCTTGCTGAGCATCTGATGAATGATCCCTTGATAACAGAGGGGAGATGTGTATATATACTTGCTAAGGTTGACCCACAGTGTGCTTAGAATCTCAGGTAGATAAAACTGATTATTAAATATCACTGAACAGGTCAAGGTATTTCTGACTGATTTAGGTAAATGTGCTAAGAATTGTATTCAAATTCTTTTTTTGTATAAAACATTCCAGGGCCCACCCTGTGGCTCCTGACAGCAAGTAGCAAAATACAGCTTAAATTCCAGGCATGAAGCCTTCCAAGACCCAAATTTGATTGCTTCACAGATGTCCTGTATTTAGAAGAATCCCTGGTCTACACTGTTTTCTAACCTGTGCCAAATGTCCAGCTGGCTTTGCCAAAATCTTGCCAGAGAACATACTAAAAGGTGTTGGTCTTGGAGCCTAGGCCCTAGCCCAGTTTCACTTACCCAGTACTCAGGTTACGATGCAGACTGGAAAACATGGGTTTTATCACATATTAGGAGATAACATTTTTTTGTACTGGTCTCACCTCTTTCTATTTACAGAAGACATACAAGGGAAGAAAAACATGCCGGCTAGTCAATAGTGAGTGCCTCTGCTACCATAAAGCTCAGGTTATTGCTGTACTGACAAAGAGAACTGTTTGTCATACTGCTGTTCCGTCACAGCTCAGCTCTGTGCATGTATGCATACTTCACTGCATTTATGAATTTGCTCTTTTAGTGTAAGATATCATTAATATTCATGCAATCAGAGTGCTGGATGGGGATCTCTAGGTATTGCTATATTTATTCCGTGAAGCATGTAGCTGGGTATGTGCACGTGTGTGTCTGCATGTGTGCATGCGTTGGACTTGGCACATGCCCCAGGCAATGCCAAAATCTTAACGCCTTAGAGGTAAAGGCACTGAAGTTGTCAAGCAAAATTCAATCCAAGGTTTATGTGGTAAATGGATCTGTGAACTGTTTACATGCTTTTATGCTCAGTCCTTAAAAGTGCATTTGATTTTATTTTTATGATACTCATGTATTATTATCTTCAGTGCTATTGTTTGTGTGCATATGTGTCTATATAAAAGGAAAATTGCATCCTGACCTTGTAAATCATCCTTAGGATCATTGCTCTCTGCTGTTGTCCTGTTGCATTTACGCTGCTGTGCTCTCACCTATATAAAAACACTAACTGGGTCATTGTGTTTAAAGATGGCATCGGTTAGTTCTGCTGAACAGTAATTTCTTCAGACACTGTGAGAGAATTTCTGCTTCTGTGTCTGTGCATCCTCCATGTGCCTTCACAGCCCTGCATGTATTGATTCCCTTAAAGACCTCAGTCCGTAGCTGGATCCTCAGTATGCCTATGGAAATTCTACCAGAAGGTCCTGTGATCAGTCCTGGATCCTTGATTCAGTTTATTCTCAAACTATGAAAATTGAAATACCCTTAGTGAAGTTGAGCTGACAAACATGAGCATGATGCTGTTGGTGGCATTCAAAAAGTCTGTTTTCCTTGGGAGCAAGAATTCCTCCAGCCCATCAGAGAATTTAAGAGCGTTATTTCGTTTTACCAGCATGTTCACAGAGTCACATATACTAACTGTATATTTGTTTGGAAAACAAATTCAACTCTTCAGAGAGCACGTTATGCTCCTCATAGAAAAAGTCTTTTTGTAGAAAATTATAAAATCTTTCCATCACTTAGTCTCACAAATTATGTGTAATGAAATTAGAAGTCTGGAAAGAAAGAAACAGAAAAAAATAGAATGTGTCTGATGCCAAAAGGAAAATTTGAGCACTAAGAAATAGGAAATGTAGAAAATTTAAACTGGAAATCAAGTGCACATACCTCTGCCCTGTTCTATAGCCCCCTGTATGTTGGGAGGCATCCATAGAAGATGTTAACAGAAGATCCTCTTGAGCTAAAGCAGCCAATAGTGAACTAAACCACCATGACATTAATTGTAAGAAAAAATTGAAACTTTTCTAAAAAATGTTGGTTACGTACAAATTTTTACCATTTTGTTTTACAGAAACAGTTTGGTTGCCTGGAAAAGTAATTTTTGGTCAAAGCAGAGAATTGAATTTACCATACAGTTATTTAAAATATTCCTGCTTTTGCAGTGTATATTTTCATGTGGAGTCATCTAACTTCACAAATTTCAGTTTAGTTGTCCATAAAAAGCATGCTAAGACTTCTCTGTGGGGCTTATTTCTTACAGAGCACTTTGAAATTAGCACTTATAAGATCTTCTGTTAACTATGTTTGATATGTTTGTTTTGTTGCCTCTTTAATATCCCAAACATTTGTTTAAAATTACAGGAGATCCATAGGGTAAAGAGGAAAATGCATATAGTATGTTTTGACTTCACACCAGGAGAAAAATAGTGTTTTGTCACTTGTGTCCATTCTTCAGCTCTTTTGCTGTCATGAAGTCCTGTTGATTTGTTGATACTGAGCTGTGACAGAGTTCTCTGGTACAAAAACCAAACGACATCTTAAACAGACAAAGAAGAAATTATTCAAGATTTTAAAGCAGAACTCTATATTTTACATATTATATTACGTGACATGTAATTCATGAGTGAGTAAAGTGAACAGGCAAGCCCAGTAAGTCCTGCTGTGGGGAGAGGACAGCCCAAGCCAACACTGTCTGGTTTGTCCTGTGCGTTTTCTTGGAAATCTGCTCGGCACAGCTGTAGCAATAGAGCACAGAATACTTCCCTGATCCTCGTTTTGCCTGCAGGTTTCTGCATACTGAGTAGAAGAAATTGTGTGATTAATGTGGCATTCCATGTCAAGGGTAGACTGTAGATTACCGTTAAGTGCATCATTATGTTATCTTTGAGAAATTTACTAGGTTTCACCTGACAGATAATAGCTTTTCCTCTGCCAACACAAGAGGCGAATAACAAACCAATACATGGGGTGACCTAATACATGTCAAAAGAAGTGCTGCTTTTGACAGAGAACCAGCTCTTGCTTTTTGTAGGGTTTTGAAGGAATTTCAAATTAAACTTCCTCACTTGTTTTCTTTCCAGAGCTGGGTGTGTGGATGCAGTGCTACGCTTGGGCACTCCATTACTGAGCACCGGATAGTGCAATGGCTCCGATGTAACACATGGATTGTTTCCTTGCTTCTGCCCCCTAATTGGGAGTCTGAGTTCCCTGTGGGTTCTGAAATACATAACTGGGGTGGGATCTGAGCCTTGTGATCTTTTTGGTGGTGGTTGTTGTAGTAACCATTTCTGCTGTCCTGGTGATCAAGAACGGGTTATGCAGCCGGAAAAAGTGCTTTCCAAAAACTTGCCTGCTCAAAAAAGCCAATGAAAGCCTGCAGTGACCTCTGCTTCTGCCATTAAAGCAGAGTGAACCAGTGGTTTATTTCTGAGGAGGTTTCATTTTCTGGTATTTTCTTTAGTGGACCAGAATCTTTTTATTTTATGGATCTGAATGAGATATCTGAGCATACCTGTGGTCTGTCATGGGCAGGGGTGGTCTGTTGTTCATTGAGAGCCAAGGGGCAGGACTTATAAAAAAAAAAAACCTGGCTGTATTTACTGTATTCATCTACTTGGAGTCTCCTTCGAAAAAAATCTTTAAAATTACTCCTGCTCCTTTCTTTTGGTCAGTGTCTGCCTCTTCACATCCCGACTGCTTTTCTCTCCCATTTTGTTTGTCTTAGCAGAATGTCTCTCTTTATTAAGAGTAGGTGGCACAGTGTGACAGCCCTCTCTAGGCCCTTGGCTGGCTGAGCTCAGAAGGCACACACCTGGGGGCCTGAGTCTGCAACCAGCATTTCTGGTGTAGTCAAAAATGGCTGATTTCGAAAGCACTGACCTCCTCTTGTTGGCATTGAACGACTTAACTGCTCTGAAAATTGTGTCACTTCTTTGAGTACTGGTTTTAAGTGGCATCCAGGTTTTAAGCATGATTTTGCATCCTCAGCACTGTCATTTACCACCAGTCCGTTAAACAAGTCGTATTACCCACTCAAACTTCAAATTGTAGCTGAAGAATATATTTCAACTCATTCAGTAGAAGGCACTAGTGGAAAATATTACTGTGGGGGTGTTTTTAACTTTATCCAATTTGCATACTTGTGTTTTTATAAGGAAACCATTTAAACATTTTACAAAAATACTTTGCTGATGTGGTTGAGACTATAAAATTGTGCCATGTTAAACAGCAACTTATTGTAAATTTAATGATTTGGCTTTTTGTACTCTCTTCTCATTTTAAACAAAACAAGACAACTTCCAGCTTTTGCTGCAAATCCAAACCCAAGTTGACATTAACCATTATGCAGTGAAGCTGTGAAGGTACTCGTTGTCATTTTGTCATCTTTATTTGGATAGATTTAGGTAAAAGCTCAATCAAAAGCCTGGATGTATGTGTTCTCTATGTAGGTAGTTTGCTGGAAGCCTTTGCTTTATTCTTTAATATTTATATGGACCAGTGGTCATGGAAAGTGAATCATATTCGTTTGGGATCCTTCCTAAACAAAGCACCTTGGTCAATACCATGCTTTTACAGAATGAGTATTTAATATTCTTTGCTCTGAGAGCTCACTTTTCCTGTAAAATAAGTAGTTTCTCTTCCCTCTGTGTTCTAAAATTTACTGTGCGGGTCATACATTCCTGAAGTTAATGGACTGATTGCTCTAGATACTGAAATACATAAACAGTGTCAAAAGGGAAACTCCCGAAGTCCCCACGCCTTCCTCCTGTGGTGTGTGTTGAAAGAATCAAGGGCAGAACATTCTGGGCTGGTTTGTTCTCTGGATGCATGCTCAGGCCATGCACCATTTCATTTTCTCCGTGATATATATACACTGCTGGATGTGGGAGTAGGAGCTGCCTTGGCATCCACATGAGTTATGTGAAGAGTTTGCAGGTAATGTTAGCTTTTGGTTCTTAACAAAATGTGGAACTTCTGAGACACTGCATCAGATTGTAGGCCCTTAAACCAATTGGGGCTCGAGCCCTGTGAAATGTAGAGTTAAAAATTAATGATTAAATAGAAGCAATTGCCTTGGTGACTAACTGAAAGAGCATTTATGCCATTAATAGTGAGCTTTAGTGTATGTGCCATCCTGAGTGTTGAAATCTCACAGTTCAATTGCATGATAAGTAAATAACCAGCGAATAAATTGACCTACAGTTCTACAAATACTGTTGATTGTCACAATCATCAATAGTGACAATTCCAGTATAATTTAAGAGTGCTTGTACTATTTTTAGTGGGTTGACCAAAGCAGAGTCAAGGATAGGTGGTATATCTCTCAGCAACTCCTGGACAGGAGGTATGTTTGCCTTCAGTGCAGTCACCAGCCAGCTTTCTGTAGTCCCTGGATCCATTGGAGAAACTGTTTCCAGTGTCTCCACTTGCTCAGCTCTCTGCCTTTCCATGTGCTTAACAGATAAATATTACTGGACTTTGAATTGGGGGTAGTTTAAACTAGGTGAATCTGAATTTTACTCTGATATTTTAAATATTTGTTCATTATATCTAAACTTACATATATGTATGGATATATTATGTTTTTTATTATATAAATAAATATTTGTAATACTTTTTGTATTTTGACTGATGGTTATCTGAAGAAATATCATGAATTATGAGAAGAGTTTCCATAAATAAGAGGATCATTAACCTTTGCACAATATTTAATGGTATTTATGTGTCATTCAGAGTTGTGACAATATCTTGTGCTTATGACAGGCAGTGTCCTCCATTTTCAGAATAATTGGTCTTATAATAATTCTGAAAATTTTAACTTGAATATAATCCTGTGCCATCTACCTGATTTCAGCTAGTGTAAACTGTGTATAGATAAGATCCACACATTCAAAAAGTTTTTAAAAAAATATTAACTGATACTGAGTATTTGAATCTTATTAATTTCCTTAATTTTACCCGAATATTTCTACTTCACTTATTTCAAGACACAAATATGACATACTTTTTTATCATTATATGTGTCATTATAACAAAGTGGGTTAAATCTGTCATACCTACACTCCTGTTGAAAAGATGTTGAACTAAGTCTTTTGAGCAATTCTGCAGCCAAATGCACATTTGAGATACTGGCTTGAGAATCCAGCAGTAAATTAAGAAATAGCAGATAAATGTTTGAAAGATACAAATTTTACATTCCTCTGTTACTGTCTGCAAAAGATTTTAAAAATAAATTAAATAAAATTATCCTCCGTCTCTTAAATTTGTGAGCCATTACAAAATGCAGGAATGTGCAGGACAGGATAGCAGCTTTCTTGGTTTGTCCTTTTTCTGCCAAGATTTAGCAGCTTTCTCTGTGGTTAGTACAGCCATCCGAGCAACTAATCCTGTATCTATAAACTGCAATGTCAAAGGATTAAAGTGTGCCTGGGAACACAGGTCAAATCTGCTTTAGATCACAACAGTTTGGGTTCAGCTCCTAGCTGAAATATCACGAAACTACCATGTAATTTAGTAAAAGTTTTGCATTCCTATACTTCAGCTGCTGGTTGCCTTTAATAAAAAGAGGCCCAGGATTGATTTCCCTGAGAAGGTATTTTTCTTTGTCTCAAACCACAGTAGTATCAGCTGGAAAACAGAAGGATTTCTTTTTAGTTCTGTGTTTTATATAAATAGCTCTTTCAAAGTCTGCTTTTAAAATTTTGTAAGAAGTACAGTTTCTGATGATGGATGCATGGCACAGAGGTTTCCCTTCCCTCTCTCCTTCTGGCTGACCACAGTGTAAGGGACAGGGGGTGACAGGGTCCTGCCTGGCACAGCCAGTGTGTCTCCTCTGGGACTTCTCCACCTCTCCAGGTGCCCTGGAGTGACAGATGTGAGGCTCTGCAAGAACAATAACCAGAACAATGGCTCGCCTGCCTGGGAGGTGTTACTGAGGTTGTCTACAACCTGCTTCCATAAAGCTGCTTCCATGAAAAAAAAAAAAAAAAAGATGAATCATTTCATAGGAGACTCCTTGTAAAGGAAACAGAAGGACTCACTTCTTATGGAAGCCTGCTGCCTCCCTGAGCCAGGTTAAACGTGAAGAGAAGGCTTCCCATCTTCCTACCCTGGTACAGCTCTTGGATTATTACCCATTATTGACTCTTCAGGTAGACAACAATGAGATTGCAACAAGCAGCCCAAAAACAACCAAGAGAGACTTCAGGACCTTGGGACAACTGGTTAAAGAATCAAAAGCACAGATAGTATTCTCTGTCCTTCCAGCTGCAGGGAATGATGAGGGAAGAAACAGGAAGAGCCAGCAGATCAATACCTGACTCTGACCAGTTGTTCTGTGAGTATCCAGACATGGACAGTGAGGAGAGTGAAGCCCCCATAATCTGAGGGGAAATGGTTGGTGACCTGCTACACAGCAGTGGCCAGCAGGACAAGGGCAGTGATTCTGGGCCATGCCTCAAGTGCTGTCTTCAGTTTTGGGCCCCTCATGACAAGAAAGATACTGAGGTGCTGGAGTGTGTCCAGAGAAGGACAAGAGAGCTGGGAAGAGCTCTGGAGCACAAGACTGATGAGGAGCAGTTGAGGGAGATGAGTGGAGTAAAGGAGTTTCAGGGGACCGTGTTGCTCTACAGTTACCTGAAGAAGGTTGTAGCCAGGTGGGGATCAGTCTCTTCTTCCAAGGAACAAGCGATAAGACAAGAGGAAACAGCTTGAAGTTGTGCCAGGAAAGGTTTAGGTTGGATATTAGGAAAAATTCCTTCACAGCAAGGGTTGCCAAGTAGTGAATAGGCTGCCCAAGAGAAGTGGTTGGTGCACCACCCCTGGATATATTTAAATGATGTGTAGATGTGGCACTTGAGAACGTGGTTTATTTCTGAATGTGGCAGTGCTAGGTTAACAGTTGGATTCAGATCTTAAAGACCAATTTCGACCTAAAGGATTCTGTGATTTTATTATATTTTCTGAATGTTTGTTCTGTTACAATGCCTAGATTATGTAAGCATTTCTTGGTGGCATTCTCTGCTGTCCATTGGAGGGCTGCTGGGACCAGGAGTCCTGCACCCAGGTGTAGTGACGTATATTAGCTGTGTCTCATCTGAGAGTAAAGAAAATTATCATTAAATGTATTTTACAAAAATCATAATCTAATTTGCACAACATGTAGAGTGATGTTCATTAAGCAGACATGTGTAACTACCTTTATTGATAGTGAGTCGCCAAGAAAGCCCAGCTGTTTATACCTTATTATCTGCCAATTTAATCTGCAGATCCTCTTACTTTTTTTATTGATACTTCTGTTAGGTAGAACTGTGTCTCTTTGAGGATTATTCCTATATGAGTTATTGCAATATATTTTTACTTCCAGAAAAAAAGTTTAGTTTTTCTTTTAGAATATTTGCTTGATATTAGCATTGAAATATAACTAAGAGTAGGTGTTTTTAACTCACTTTTAATTATTATGAGTGGGTGTGATTTTAATTAATTTCTTTGTATTTTTAGACTATAGTGTATTAATACAACATAAACTATCTACTACCTTCAGAATTTCTATTTTGTTATAAGATATAAAAAGCAATATTTTATGCCAGTGTGCACACTGTAGTGAAGAGGCTGTGTGCTTCTTATTCTGACCAAGTGTTCCTGTATTGAGCTGCAGATTGAAAACCTTGTGTTTTGTCAAGTTTTGGAGTTACCATCACAGCAGCTGACATTTTTTAATGTATTGGGGTTGGTTTACTTAGAGAAGATAGTTTACCAGGTGAAATGGAAAGCAGTGTACTTTTCCTGACAGTAAGAGCCCGCCGGGATGGAGCGGAGGGCTCCTGCCTGCTGCCCTCTGCTGGGGTTACTCCTGGTGCTTCCCGGTTCCTCATCATCTCCAAAGGCCACTCACTCTTGAGTTCTTCCTTGTCTTATCATAAACTGCAATTTCTTGACTTATTTACTTCATGTTTTAAAAAGTTGAACCTGGGCACACCACACAGCCTGAGGGGCAGTGTGCCTGGAAGCTCAGTTCCATTGCATTGGAGGCCCATTTGAAGTTGGGTGTGCCAGGCTGGGCTGTGGTGCCGTGCTCTTGCTGACAGTGGTTCCTGGGCTCTGTGCCCTCACTGACAGTGGTTCTTGTGCTCCATATCCTCACTTACAGTGGTTCCTGTGCTCTCTCCCCTCACTGACAGTGGTTCCTGTACTCCATACCCTCACTGACAGTGGTTCCTGTGCTCCATGTCCTCACTGACAGTGGTTCCTGTGCTCCATACCCTCACTGACAGTGGTTCCTGTGC
>JANRMJ010000066.1:100853867-100896487 GCA_025584955.1 Alethe diademata | reverse complement strand
CCCAGGACCCTTCCCACCATGTCTCCATGATGCCAGTGAGGCCATAGCCCTGCAGGCATGCAGTCTTCTGCCTCATTAATCTCAATCATGCCTGCCTGGTGTGATGTATCAGGTTTTTGTGGAAATCCAGTGCTGGACTTGATCCTGGGAATATTGCTGCAGCTCTGTGTGCCCACAGAATTACATAAATTATCACACATCCTAGCCTGAAATAATTATCACAGCTGCCTGAGCAGCCTTTTAGGAGAGTTTTAATTAGCTTCACCTTTGATAATGAATAGGGAGCTGAGATGGAAGGAAGCAGCTGTCAGCACAACATTTGTCTTTTTCCAGTGCTGAAAAAAAGTGTCAGCAGCAGGATCCCAGTTCTACTGCCCTGTGATGGCAGATCTGATGTGTTCCTTCTTAGGATTACACTGATAACCCTTTCAGGAGCATTATACTTTTTAAGGGTGAGGCTGTTTGTGAAAATGCACCCCAGACACCGTTCAGTCCACAGAGCTTCTTGAGCAGGTTTGTCAGCTGCAGGTTTGCCAAGGTTGGCCACCCTTGAAGCAGAAAAAGTTTGTGTGTTCTTCTTTCAGCAGGCATTTGCATGCTGAATTCAGAGAGTAACACATTTCAACCTGTCCAGGAGTTGTGTGGAGCAGCATCTCCAGCACCAGTGCTCACTGTCCTAAGAGTATGAGAACAACGCTATAGGTAGAAAAAAAGCTTTGAGAAACTCCAGAGGGTTTATATATATAGGTCCTTTGGGGAAAGGGTTATTTGGGCAATGTACAGGTGGAAGAGAAGGTTGCAATAACTGAGTCAGAAATTTGGTGACCACTCCAGGGCAGTTTCTCTTGACCAGTCCAGGGCAGCTTCTCTTGCTTGCTATGACCAAACTGTGGGGAAAGGTCCTTGATTTGGCTGCAGTAGGTTACAGAAAAACAAATTCTTCTGGGATGGTTTTCAAGCATTTATTTTTTCATTCCTGTGATATATCAGGATGCTACTTACAAGCATTAGAAAAATCATAAAGTAAACTTGCCAACAAAACAAAAAGTTTTTTGCTGGACCAGAAACATTAACCCTTGTCCCACCCCTACGAACATGTATAGGTTGTGTAGTATAATGTACAGAGGTGATGTGAAGTCCTAGTGTAGCAAGAGTTGCTTTTGCTGGGCTTGAGAACCACCAGATTTCAACCATCTCACCCCAGGTTGTTTGCATTTCTGACAGACATCATCAGTTCAAGGGGCAAATGCCTACTCTACCCTGCTCCAGCTGTGGCTTTGGCTGGTGATTGAGGAACTTTCTACAGAGGCAGGAGAGAAAGCTTTGAACTTTTTCAGACTGGAAAAATTGACTTTTTTCATTTCCTAACCAGCAGGCTGGATTTCCTCAGAGGGCTTTTTGTGGGACTTACCTGCACTGATGAGCCTGTTCTCTGGCACGTGGCCAGGCAGCACCACCAGGCTGCATCCATGCTGTTGGACTCTGCAGCTGCAGAACAAGGGGACTGTGTGCAGCTGCCTCCAGGGAATGGTCCCTGTCCCACGCCAGCTTCGAGTTGTGCCAGAGAGTTTTTTGGAGGAGGGCTAATCTCTCCCAGACCAAAGCCATGCCAGTGGTTCTTGTAGCATTTAAACAATACAGGCTGTCACATTCCAGTGTCCAGACATATTTCCTGGCCCCGGTTAAAATACTACTTTGTATTTTTCTGTAATGGATTGCAGGGGAAAGCTGAAGCAGGAGGAGAGAGACCTTCACAGCCCCCAGTGCTTGGCATTCCTGGGGTTAACTCCAGACTATATCTTTCCCTGGGCCTTGCTGGACATCACACTGTCTCTCCTGAACATAGCAGACATGATGGGCAACAGATACTTTGAAGTCTCCTGCCTATTTTTGGGCACAAGTCTTTTCCCAAGTTGTAGATGTGGTATTACAGCACTCCCCAAGGCTTCACCAAGGTATCTCTCATACTTGGAATTAACACTAGACAAAATAAAGATAATAAGATAACAAAAGATGAAAGTCTTTTCTGCAAGAACTGCAGTTAGTTGCACAACTGAACTTCAAACATGAGCCTTTGGGATACTTTAGCAAATTATGGGAGTCTTTGTCTCTTGCTTTCATTACAGATTCTCCTCATTAAAGCATTCCCAGCAAGCAGAGGTCACTGTCCCCATCATGTTATACATGCAGTCATTCCTGTCCGAAAGATCTGGTCCAGAGAGAAGGGACAAAGTCCAAAGAAATGGCATCTAAAACGTTGATGTTCTTGTGGCAGCTGCATCTGTCTCCAAGTCAGAACTTCTTTACTGTCTGGAAGTCCACATGCCAGCAGTCATGAAGGGCTTTGTGACAGCCTTTCTTCAGTGAGGGCTTTGATTGCTTTCTGTGTCAGAGAGAATTTCCACCAATAGTCTCTGTGAATCAGCACAGCAATATGGCAGGAATTTTGAACAATGTGGCACTGCTTTTCTTTTACAAAAAAAGGAAGAGACTAATCAAAGAATGATTAATTACATGGATTCTGTGCCTGACTGTCTATAAAAGATGGGGTGGGAAGGTTCTTCCTTTAATCTTGTTTCAGAATAGTTGCTTGATTTTTTTCTTCCTCCTCCTGGCCTGCAGTTAAATATGGTGGTAGTTATGCACTGTAACAATTAATTTGCTTTCAAGAAATAGAAGTCCTTGTTTCTATCTCTGCCTGAGGCATTTTGCATTTTACCTCTTTAGTTTTGCAAGGACAGTTGTGTCTCACATGATCAAACAGCAGTGGATCAACCAGATTGCCTAGCACTGCAGCACTGAAAAGCAGATTTTGAGACAAAGACCACATATTATCTGCTGTGTTCTCTCTAAGAGACTTCTGTCTAGCCAGGGTCTGGAAAAAAATCCAGAAGAGAAAAAGGAAATTACATCATCAGCTTCCAGACTTTCTTTGGTTTAAAAGCAGAACACCAAACCCCCATCCCCCAAAGACTCCCACAACCTGGTGGACTGGATCTTTTGGGGGTATTTTTTTGGCTGTGTTGAGTGGTTTTGTAGCTCAGAAACTGGAATAGAGAACTTAGGAAGTTGTACCATCATACCAGGTTAGTGAGCTTCTGCCCTTTCTGGGTAGTGCACCTAGTTCAAAATACTGCTTCCTTCGTATGGTCTGTATGTATATTGTGTATTGTTCCTCTGCTTATTATGTTTTCTGTTATTTAAGACCAAAACTTTATGATACAGACACTGATTCATTCACTATTTGTTTATGCCAAGAAGGGAAGCTTCAGAAATACCAGCCTTAACAAGTTTTGTTTATTACACAGCAAAGAGAACAAGAACATGTCTTGGCAATGTGATCACAGGTGTGATACCTCTTGGATATCAGAGTTTGCAACAAACAGAAAGCCCTGGGCTTAAATGAAATTAATTTCTTTGTAGATGAGGAATTCAGAAATATATTGAGTGTGTTTGGTAAGTTAGGTAGGCTATGTCACCCATAAGGAATCATGGAAAATAAAAGACATCAGAAATCTTATCTAAATAAAAGAGAATATAATCTCCAGAGTTACTTAGAGGATGCAATTTGAGGTGCTGCCTACTGGAATACCATTGGTAGAGTTCAAGGTGCAGAATTCTGGGGCAGTGAATGGCTCTGTCCATCAGCTGTTCAGGTGTTCCCTAGTTTTAGATATCAGTGTTCATGCTATTGGTTACAAGAGCAGCCTTGGTTAAAAGTGATTATTTTTAGTTTCCCTTTGGGAGTCACAAGAAGATCTGTCTGACTTCAGGAATGGTTTGACCTTAAAGAGTTCTGACTGTCTCTACGCCAGAAAGTTTAGGCTAATCCTTATTGACTTCATGGCCAGTTCATGGTGGGTGTAGTTTTTCTCAGCCTGGGCTGTACAGTTGTAAATTCCTCACAGGTTTTAATGAGGGTGAACACAAAAAAGAAACCCTTGAAATCATGCAGTTTATTTTAGTAATAATGGGATCCTTAGCTTGAGGGGGCTGTAACTCTTGAAATACCTATGGTTTTAACATTCAAACAATATTCACTGGAGATGGAGGAGTAAAGTGTCTCAGAGATGTTGTCCTCATTAGTTGCTTCCCAAATTATGGAAAAACTCAGCTTTACTTTTAACTGTGTGCAGAAAGCCCCAGCAGTTGTGCTGCCGTGTGGTAGAGGCATTTACAGTACCTGTCCTAAGGCATCTGGTGAAGAGAGAGAAAGGGAGGAATCACTGTCACATTTAGGAAACAGAAATTATCCCAGGGTTTCACAGGAGTCTGGGTAACCCCCCAAGATGCCTCATTGCCTGGCAGTGGGGAAGTTATAAACTGGATATTAGGAAAAGGTTTTTCACCCAGAAGGTGTTTGGGCTCTGAACAGGCTCCCCAGGGCAGTGGTCACAGCACCAGCCTGACAGAACTCAAGGGGCATTTGGACAATTCTCTCAGGCACATGATGTGGTCCTTGGGATGTCCTGTGCAGGTCCAGGAGTTTGACTTGATGATCCTGGTGGGTCCCTTCCAGCTCAGGATATTTAATGATCCCATGATTCTAACTACAAAAGGCAGATGAGAGAAAGAACCAAAAAATACATGACATGAAATGATTTATTCATGCTCCAGGAACTGTGTATCTATGCGTAATGGAGAAGAAGAAACTAAAAAGGCATCTTCCTTGGACTCCAGTACCATATCCTGTTCCAGTCAGTGGAGCCACTGAAGAGCATCCTTCTTAATCTTTCCTTCGTATTTTGACTTTCCACAGGCACACAGTTCTTGAAATCACAAGATAATCTCTGATGAGTGTTCTCTTAAAGTCTTTTAACAGCTCATGTGGGAACAGAGTTGGGCATGCACAGCCTGCTGCATATCTGATAGCGTCAAACAGTGCAGGTAGAAAATACCCTGAACTGTTTGAGGTGTTCTGGGTTATTTCAGTAGGAATCACAAGCAAATTATCACCAAAAAGAGTTGTTGTATATGGTCACAGATTGCAAAACTTCTTCAGTGTCCCAGGACCAAATATGAACACAGGATTTTTAAATCCATTAGTGTTTACAGTTTCTCATGATTGAGCATGGGGATGCTCAATTTCAGTTTTGGGTAATGGGGATGAAGAGGAGACAGAGTGCCATGTGGATAATTTTATTTTCTCATGAAAATTTATGGGGAAGCAAAGTATCCTGTCATAAATCAAAAACATTTGTTTCCCAAACTATAACAAAGTTTGGTGTTTTTAGTAATCGCAAATTGCCTTTAATTGAGACATTTGTAAATATACTGTAAAATTAACTTGTATAAGTTAATTTGTGTGAACTGAAAGGCCACATCATAAAAAAGATGGTTCTTAAAAGAGCTTTTACGGAGAGAGAAATTTATCAGAGTAGATCCTTTCCTGCAGAAAGTTTTGTTTTGAAAGACTGCATTTTCTTACAAAACAAAAAGCAATTCAGAAATTCCCATGATGTTACTGATGTTTTCTTTTCATTCCAGAGTTGAAGATGATTTTGAGAAACTCTTACAGGTTACCTCCAAACCAAAACCTAAGGTCCCACCAAAACCACCTCTGCCTCAGAAGCCAGCAGTTGCCCCCAGGAGCACTAAATCACCTTCACTGGCAAAGCAAAAGGAGGACAGGATTCAGACAATGAATGAAGTGGACATTCTCCAGTATATCCAGGAAAATGAATCTATCAACAACCAGGACACCAGTCTTTTTTGAACATAGTTATTTTTAAAATGTGATGATGCCTTCTTGGCCCCACCTCTCAATGAGCTCAAGTGACAGCAGCAATAATTGACCAGGTGTTTCTACTGTCACAGTGCTCTTTTGTGTTCAATACACAATGGATACAGAGAGCAGGTTTGAGTAGCAGAACCTCCCCATGAGGTTTTCAAAACAGTGCATTTGTGATCTAATGTTGCCTTAGATTTTCAGGGTTTTACAGGGAATGTGGACAAGGATGTAGCACTACAGATTGTCTACTGCTATTTTAGTATCAACATAGTACAGTTTTGGCCAGTTGATTGAAAATGGTGAGGATGTTGTACACATGGCAACTGTAAATAATGTCCAACAAATGGTCTGAGGCATGATAGGATGCTGTTCCTGTCATTTTTAGATAGGGTTTTTCAGTTCAGTGGAAAGGCCAGTGCGTTTTGTAGCAGCCTTTTCCTCCCTGACTGGTATTTCAGTAATTTTTAATAGGAACTTCTAAATATAGTTAACAGTTCTTCTGTCTTTCCGTGGAACATTGAAATCCCAGCTAAGCCTGACAATCTGCTGCCTTAATTGCTGCACAAATGCCAACTTGTGAGAGAACTTTAGTCCTGAAAAGACCTCGCTATGCATCTCTGACTCCTGGGAAGAACAGCAGATGACTGAGGGTGGCTAAGAGCACTCTCCAGACATAGATGGAGGTTGCAGTGCCTTGAAGATTTGGATGCTGTAGGACTCCTGTGAACTCCAGATTCACAAGGGTTATTTTTTCCAGCCAAGTCTTTGTGGGCTTCCACTGAAGTTAGTGGAGAGAAAGAGATTTCTTCAGGAGGTCATTCAGTGCAGGTGTGTTAATGGAGGAAATCTGAATTGCTCTCTGGAGTCACTCTTTCTCTCCTATTCCGTCACTTCTCCCAGAATTTTTAAGAACCAGCCATAGTGATCAATTCCACTAAGCTAAAATGAGTTTGTGTGATAAGATGGTGGTCTGTTCTTTACCATGTGATGGTTAAAACAAGGGAAGACAAACTTGGCATTATCTAGGAAAAAAAAAATAGGAAGAAAATAGGAAGAAATTTTAATTTTAAAAGAAAATAAGAACATTGTAGAATAGGTATCCAAGACTTTCCCTCTTCTTGCCAAACTCAGGCACTTTGGTTGAAGATACCAAATTTATACCTAATGGGGGTTGATACCTGCTGTCATGCAGAGGTTCCTGAACTCATTCCATGTGTGGTCTAGCTAGAGATAAAGACAAGCTCCCCAGAGGGAAAATTTTAATATATTTAAGCCATATCATCATCCCAGTATTTCCTTTTCTAATATAGACCAAAAGAAATAGAAAGCATTATATATTTTTAATAATGAAATTATTTCTATTAGCGTTTCCTTTTTAACCAAGTGGGGAATATTATAAGATATTTTGCTTTGATGAGACAGATAAAATATAACCATTGATTCTCCTCTGTGTATGGTATGTTTTACTGTAATAAAACATTTTGCTAACCCGCAGGTGTTACTGTTGTTGCTGTTGTTCTCTAGGTTGTACAGTAGCAGCAAAGAATCGATTCCATTTAGCTCAGGAGGAGTACTATGTAGTGTTAAAGTGTAAATAACTGTGAAACCAAAAACGTAGCTGTGCTTATATTTCCTTTGAGAGCAGCTAAAGGCAGAACCGAGGGTACTACTTGATCCTGTCGTCCCAGTGTCCTGGTGCAATTATGAATAAAAAAGGTGAATAAACGCAATGAGGAGAAAAATAATTGCCTTGCCCAAGGACAGGCAGGGAATAACAGGCAGGAAAAATTATTCAGGATGATGCCTGAATTAACAGCCTTCCTGTTGCACTCCTGTTGTCATGAGCAACCCCTATATTTAATTGAGGGCTCAGGGAGCATCATCTCCACTTTACTTAGCACTGTTTGGGGACACTGCTTGCATTTCTGTATTTTTGGACCACAGCCGATCACATAGCTTGAGCACTGCTAAAACTTCCAAACAGCAGGCCATGGATTTAATGATCAGTAGAGTGAGTGTAGTTCTTCACCCTCATTGAATGGCCAAGGAATATTTTGCCCCCCAACTCTCCCTAAAATTGTCAAATTACCTAAGCACAGGGAAGGAAGAGCTGTTAATTGCTTCCTGTGCTAGGTTTTTAAGATTGTTTTGGGGTCAGTATTTTATTTCAGGAAAAAAATCTAGCATTCCTGTCAAGAACATAATATAAAAGGATCCTTCATAAACCCTGGTGTTATGCTTTTGTTTTGCAATGCAAATGTCTAGCTGCAGTCATATTTTTGGGCACTAAGAGGTGAGTTACAGTCATTGAATACATTATATATAATGAATCATTATTACACAGGAGAAGAATGTCAGACAAAGACAGCCCAGAAAAATTGAACATACTATTAGAAATGACATAGGGAAACTATACAACATACTTTGCATCCTGCCAGAACAGAACTTTGGTTTCTGTCTTTCTTCCATATTTTACTTCTAGTAGCAGCTATTTGATCTTAGCCTGCTCTTGACAACTCTTGAAATTCAATTATGGACTCTAATGTAGTTCTTGGCTGGCAGTCATCACCTTCCAACATCAGTAATAGAGGTTATCAAAAGATTTGACAGGAAAGAGTTATATTTAAATCCTTAAAAGAGATGGGGAGGTTAGTTAGAACTCATAATAAGTATCTCTATTGCCTTATAAGCAGCTTCTTGTTTTGCATAACATTCTGCTTGCACTGTGGTAACAGCATTAATTGACAACTAACACTGTATACTTCATTATTTGGGTCACAGTTAAACAAATTATTTCACCAGGCTGAGTATTTCACAGATGAGTTGTGGGTCATCTGCTCAGGTCTGTTCAGTTGGTGAATTTTCAGGAAAGCTAATTCCCATGTAGCACTTAAGGCCTAGTTCTGTCAGTGATAATTTGGGTTGAGTTGTAAAACAATATATTAATTGAAGCTGATACTTCTGCTATTTTTTGCCCAGATGTTAGCTTCTGCAAAGAAGCTGGCTACAGCAGAATACACAAGTCAACCCCTGATTTAAGGTCATGAAAATCCAGCATGCTCATGGGCCACTAAGGCATTACCTACTGTAAATGAGCAATCCCTGAGATTGTTAGATTTAATACTGAGTACCAGAAAGCACTGATGTTTCACTTAAAAATGCGACTGTCACAAATTCACCAAGGATTCTTGAGCCTCTGTGTGTGTATGCATCAACCACATTTCATATCAATTGATCACACATTTGTGACAGTTTAAACATCTGTGGGTCAAGAAGACAGAAGGCTTTTACTGTGAAGTTTAATCATTATTCTTGTATCTATATTCTTACTTTTAATCTCAACATCAACAACTGGAGTAAATTAGTCACTCGCTTTCTGTATTGTGCCCATTTCTTCCTTAATTCATCTTTAAACCCTCCTGATCCAATTTTTTTCAACCCTCACCATATCACTGATCTTCCTTTAAAGCCTCCTGCATATTATTTCATGTCATGCATTGAACCTAATGAAGAATTCAAGTGATGGGAAAATCTTGTGCACTGCTTCTAGTAAAAAAAGATACTAGCACTGGAAGGTGGTAAATTAAATTAATTTTCAACTTAAGTACTGCTGTGAGAGTTCAGAAATCAATAAAGCTGCTTAAAGGATTGATTAGTTCTAGATATTTAGGGACTAAGTTTTAGATGTTATAGATGCTTAAAATTTATATGGGGTCAAGGAGACTGCTTAGATTCATGGAAGAGAAATCAATTGATGGTTTTGCCACTCAGAGCTTGGAAAGTCCTTGAGCTACAGGCTACTGAAAACAAGGAGAATACTCAACAGCCAAATATTGTCATATTTCCCTGGAGTGATTTGCTTTTGGTTGTTGTAAGGAGTGCTGTTCTGGGCTAACCCAAAACTCCCATGGGATGAGTCACTCAGGGAGGATTTGGTGATACAGAGAGCAGAACATACTCAGTGCTTTATCACCCTGCTTCCCAGCACCCTCCATAAGGTCTCTGCACTGGCCTTACAACAACAAAGCAGGTTTTCCTGTTTACTCAGGAGAAAGTCCTGGAGTCAGTGGAAATTTTGATTTGCAATATATACTTTTTCAAAAGCTGCTTTTGACATTTAGTGAGCAGGAATAGTCCAGATGGTATCTTCCAGAGGAAGATTTCAACGATTCTTGAATGCTCTTCCAGATCCAGATCCTCTGCTCCAGTGAGGATGCCCCATCTGGAATACAACACACAGTTCTGGTGCCCTGATATAAGAAAAACATGGAGCTGTTGGAGCAAGTTCAGAGGATGCTGTGAAGTTGGTGAGAGGACTGGAGCAGCTCCTGTGTGAAGACAGGCTGAGAGAGTTGGGGCTGTTCAGCCCAGAGAAGAGAAGGTTGTGTTGACTGATAGCAACCCTCCAATATCTGAAGGGAGCTACAGGGAAGATGGAATCTTCTTCAGGAACTGTAGGGATAGGACAAGGGAAGTGGCTTCAAAGTAGAGGCGGGGTTAGATTATATATCAGGAAGATATTTACTGGAGTGGTGTCAAACACTGGAACAGGTTGCCCAGAGAAGCTGGGGATTTCCCTGGATGTGTTCAAGACCAAGTTGGATGGAGCTCTGAGCAACCTGGTCTAGTGGAAGGTGTCCCTGCCCATGGCAGGGGGTTGGAACTGGATGATCTTAAAGGTCCCTTCCACCCAAAGTGTTCTATGATTCAATGATGCCACCCTGGATGGGAAGGTTACTATATACTGGTTTGCTTAGGATGTCAGATACAGGAGGTTTACCAGCATAACCTGGCAATAAATGGGCATCATCACACCACCATCAAATTGCAGTGAAATACCCCCTAAACAGACTATCTGTTATGCTATGATCTTTTTCAGTGAGGTGCTCAGGAGCCTCAGAGTCTGAAGGCATCAGCAAACAAAAGACCTCACAGCCCACTGGCCCCTGCTGCATTAACAGCTACCATGGTTTCTTACCCTCGGGTGTATTGTTTTTATTATCAAGTACCAAGGAACCACAGTATTAAATTGGAGGTGTGGAGCTGTTAAAGCCATAGGGAAGCATCATGATCAGTGTGGCATCTCCCTTGTGGTCCTTCAGTCACACAAAAATCCTAACAATGTATGAAAATCTAGAATTTTGTTGGGTTTTGGTAAAAGAAATGCAAACCAGTCTCTCCTTGAACTCATTAAATACTCTCAGAATGCAATTTAGCTATTTTCTACCAAAGGCAATGTTTCTGTACCACTGATGTAATCAAAAGGTGACTGCTGTGAGGGTCATGCTCTCAATCTAAGCTGTCAAAACCTCGTGCACATCTGTGGAAGCCTGGTTGTGCTGATGCTGGAGAGAGGAGGTACAGGAATAGGATGTGACAGCACTGACAGGCCTGATGGGCTTGGAGGGCACCACTGAGAAACAGGAGAGACAGGGTAGAATGAAAGAAGGCATCTCCCTGATTCATACACACAGCTCCAGAGCCATTCAATTCCCCTCAAATATCACAGCTGGAATCTGCAATTAATTTAGTGATTCTGTGGTGAGAGGAGCTCCATGGTTTTTCAAATGAACATAAAAGAAAGCAAAATTATACCATTCCTGGGGTATTTACTGAGCACTTTTCTTACTTCTCTGCTAATCTATCTGCTTTTTAAGTCCACACAGAGATTCTGTCTAATGATCACAAACTTCTCAGATTATTTTTTGACAATAATGATTTAATGATACTGATTATACTCCAGAAGAGCTTAATGAAACAGTCCATTTGGTAATATCTGGGTATGTTAACAAGTTCTCACTGTGAAAAAACCAATCATTTATTTACATTGAATGCTGAGAATCAAACCTACCTAGTGCTTCCCTCACATCTCAAGCAATCAAATCTGCAGGCTACTATGATTTGTTTTCCTGCTTATGCCTTCCCCTGTCTCAACCTTTCATAGCTTACTTATTTAATCTTGTTTACAGTCTCCAAAAGGAATATTTTGTGTCCAGAACTGCATTCTAATTATAGCTGCAATGCCCACCTAAAAACAAACACCACCAAAAACCAACAAAGAAAACAAATTTACATGGAATTGTGTGGAAAATTCATCTTTTCCTGAGGAATGACAAAAGAAATCTGAGCATGTCTTCATCAGTGGTTTAGTTTAGCTCAAGGGAGCATTTTCATAGCACATCTGGTTGGCTCACCTATCCATATTCTGGTTGCCATCACAGAGCTGCTGTGGCAGCAAACCAGACACTTGTGTCCAGAGGAGCCATGCAGAAGTAGAAGTGACTCCCCCAGGTGTGTGCAGGGGACAGTGGGGACACCACCAGCTCTTTCAGCCTGCACATCCTCTCCTGTTGTGCTGCTGCACTTGCTGGTGTCATCAGCTCATGTCTGCTGGTAAATTGAGCCCCAAATCCACCTGAACTCAGCCAGTTCCACCTGTGCAGTAAGGGATTGCACTGAAGGAGCAAAGGGAGGAAGGGGCAAAATCATAGGGAAGTTCATGTATTCCATGGTCTGCAGGTGCTGGGGTGGGTTCCACAATACCCAGTCAGGTCCCCTTCTGTGACAGCTTGGTCTCTCTTCATCTGTCTCTGCTGTCCAGGCTGTTTGTGAGTTTTGCCTTAAGCAAACATTGGCTCAGCTAAAGGAAAAAATTGTATTGTGTGGGGATGTCAGGAGAGAAAACAAACTCCCACATCTCCTACTCTCAAGCAAATATCCTACTTGCTATAAAATCCCTGTTTCTTCTTCTAGGAATCCTGTTTCTTCCCAGTTTCAGCTGGGAAGATAATGCATTATTCTGGCATTGCCTTGATTCTTGTTTGCTGGAGAAATGAAAAATGGAGGCTCGGATGTCCCTGTGTCTCAGAAAGGCAAAAGACCTGCATATATGCCCTCCTGGGTGAGTAGGCAGTGTACCAGGGAAAATGGAAGAGGAAATAAAAATTTCCCTAAGCAACAAGACAGGAGATTCAGTCCCAGGCCTGGCTTAAAAACTGGTCACTGGGGGTCACTGTGAGATGCTGTTGCTTTCTCCCATTTCCGAGCTGGCTGAATGGGGTGCCAGGGGCTGGTGTGCTCTGCCCAGAGGAGAGTTTTCATCTAAGGCTGACAAGTAAAGGCTATTCTGAATGGTGCTGCATTTCCTGATGTACCAGCTCCAGTTTTCCTGCATTTGTGTACCTGACACTGGGTTTTGTAGAGTAGCCATGAGCTGAGCTGTTTCTATTTAATGCAGTAATTAGACTGCCTTCCCCTTAGAGGTACTGACCTGCAGTGGCTCTTCCCCTCAGTTATTGCAGGTGAGATCTGTAATCTCTTAATTTGCCAGGTTTTTTTCAAATTATTTATTTATTTCTGTTACTATTTCTTTATTTTCCTTTTTTCTTCTTCTTTTTATTTTTCCCACTTGTCCTGCAGATTTTCCAGCTTTGTAAAGGAAAATCATGGAGTTTCTTTTGTTCAGCCAGAGGATAAGAGGAGAAAGAAAAAATGGGCAGTTTAGTGGAAAAAGGAAAAGTTTCCCCAGAGCCATGTTTGAATAAAGAATTCCATGTAATTCTACCAGAGATCCACACAGGGAGCTACACAGGGCAGCATTAGAATCCAGTGAGAGATCCCAGGAGGTGGCAGGCACCACTGCTGGCTGCTTCTCACCTTGCTGGGAACACTGTGCTGCTTGGCAGTGACACTTCAAAAGGTGCTGGGGAAGGGTGACAGCACCGTGTCCCCGCCCTGGGCTTGGAGTATTCACCCCTGTGACTGCCAGAGACCTGCTGCCCCCTTTCCTTTTCCTGTGGCTATTTTAATAACAGGCCTTTCACGAAAACAACTCAGTTGTTTTCGACACTTCGGTAGAGACTGGGATTTAAGACTCTGGAGTCATTTATAGACCTTGTGTTCCTCTGTGTCTGACAATCTGTATGTATATAGTATATATGAGAACATGGAAAAACCTTCCCACAGTTATAGAGGGACTCTGTAGCAGAGCCAGCAAAAGATTTGTCTGGTTTCGTATCTTGGCCATGAACATCAAGGTTAAACTAAAAATATAAACCAAACAACCCAGTGGGTTAAGAGATTTTCTGATTTGTTTTCACATTTCTATGATGTGCATAAGGGTGACCTGAAATATTCACTTTCTGGAAAAAATGTAGCCTGCCTTTTCTCTGTTTTGTTAGAAATTCATGGATATGCTTTGTCTGCTGGACAGACAGTGAACTGGTCACATTGGGACAGATGAAAGGAGAAAACCTATCTGTTTTGGTATTACAGGGTTTAATTTCTTTTCCAGTTTATTTTCTATTTCATTTTAAAATATGCAACAATATTTGTGACAAAAACAATGTTTGTTAGAATTGCTAATGAATTTTCCCGACACTAAGGGTGTGAGAATCTGGGTTTCCTCCTATTTTTTTCCCAATAAAATATAAGAAGGAAATGACTGACCTTTAAAAATGAAAGAGGAAAAGCTTAAGTGTTTTCTTTTTTATGTCAGAAAAACAGGTCCAAACTCTAAATTCCTTTAAAAATCACCTTTCTCTCCCCCATCAGTCTCAAGTCCCTGAACCAGTCACTGTTCAGTCACCACAGCCTGCTCAAAATCAGGACAAATAAAATTTTTGCTGGATTGGTGTCAGAACACTGTAAGACAAAACTTTTTAAAGAAACTTGTTTTTGAACTCATAGTCAGTTTGTGAGAGCAAAACCCAGAGATGCCTTGAGAGGCACAGACACTGGAAAGCTGCCTGTGTGGCTTTCCCCAGGATGGAGCACTACAGACTTTGTGGTTTTATATAAAAATAGGTACTGGGTACAGATATGGGAGAGGTCCCTTTTTCTATAGGTGGTTTTGCAGTGTTGTTGGAACCCAGAAACCTGGGAGGTTTTGAACTTTCTGTGCTTTCTGATCCCCAGGAGAACACTGCTTTTGACTTGAGGCTTTGGAGAAGGCTTCCAAATTTGAGTGATGGAGTTAAAATCACTAGTGTGTAGTTAGAATAGAGGTGTGTGGTGTCACATGGTGAAGGGCTTTGAATTTGAAGGTTTTAGAATATAGTAGCTGGTATGGGACAAGATGGAGGGTTTTGGGTGTTCTCTTTCTGTCTTCTTCTTCATGATTTCAGGTAGTAGTTTTTGGTTGGATAGTTAGTGCTGCACTGCAGGTAACAGGAGTTTGGTTATTGGATCAAAAGTATAAATAATATAGGTGTTAGTTCCTTATTGGACTGTTTAGCTTTAAAAGACCTTGTAACTAGCTGGATTCACCTCCATTTTGCTCCCTTTTAGCTGGTAGCTGGAAGAGCTGCAGAACTCCCTGTACTTTAGACAAGATTTAATAAACAACCAAGTCCGAACATGAGAAATTCGTTTCCCTCGTGTTTTTAGTCCTCACTCCAGGTGAAGACAGAAGAAAATGAAGACAAGCCACTAATTAGGCGGTGCAGCTAACCCATTAACACAGGGTCCCAGAGGTGGGCAGCCCTTTGAACAGAGCACAGAAAAGGGCAGCATGCATTCCCATGTATTTCCATGCATTCCCATGCATTCCCATGCATTCCCGTGCTTTTCTATGCATTCCCATACATTCCCATGCATTCCCATGCGTTCCCATGCATTCCCATGCATTTCCATGCATTCCCATGCGTTCCCATGCATTCCCATGCTTTTCTATGCATTCCCATACATTCCCATGCATTTCCATGCATTTCCATGCATTCTCATGCATTTCCATGCATTCCCATGCGTTCCCATGCGTTCCCATGGGTTCCCATGCGTTCCCATGCGTTCCCATGCGTTCCCATGCGTTCCCATGCATTCCCATGCATTCCCATGCATTCTCATGCATTTCCATGCATTCCCATGCATTCCCATGCATTTCCATGCATTCTCATGCATTTCCATGCATTCCCATACAGTTCTGTGCATTCACATGCGTTCCCATGCATTCCCATGTGTTCCCATGCATTCCCATGCATTCCCATGCTTTTCCATACATTCACATGCATTCCCATGCGCTCCCATGCATGTCCATGCATTCCCATGCGTTCCCATGCATTTCCATGCATTTCCATGCATTCCCATGTGTTCCCATGCATTCCCATGTGTTCCCATGCATTCCCATGCATTCCCATGCATTCCCATGCATTTCCCTGGCATCAGCGCTCTCCTGTCCAGCCATGACTCACAGTGACATCCCCACTTCTCGGAAATGCAGCTCAGGGAATGCCTGCAGCCTGAGGGAATGCTGACTATCCAGCACTGCCTGGCACTGTCCCTGTGCCCTTCTCAAGAAGGGAAAGCCAGGGCACTGATCCCAGAGGCTTCCAGGTCACTGCTGGGTGTTCCTGCCCTCCCCACACCGTGCTCCGTGAGCAGGAGGGACAGGACTGGCAGGCAGAGCAAGAAGTGAGGTCTTGGATAGGAATAGCAGCGTGGTTTCCTGGGATCTGAGCTGTTTCTAATCACTGGAGACTTCCTGCTATTATTTCCCTATTGATTACACATCACAAATGAGACAATAATCCCATTTGGCACCTGGCTAAACCAATATGAACATGATCCTTATTAGTATTAAGTGGCAAGCTATTCCTGAATCAAATTAATACATCTAGCCATTTCCTTTAATGTTTTTCTTTCCTGTTTTTAGTTCCTTACACTTTGCCAGGTTTTAATTGTTCAGGATAGCATTCCACATGCCCCATTATTTGGCTCCAGTTGAGATATTAGGAATTGAGATATTAAAAATGCTTCAACTCAAACTGCTCATGAGTATGAAGCAGTTGTAGAAAGTTCTTCTTATATTTTTTATTAAAACTGTGGGTGAGAAGGCTTTATGGTTTCAAAGCTTGAAAGAATGGTTTGGAATCAGCATAAGAATCACTTGGATGTCTGAGTTGTTCCTTTTGGTTTATTAATTAGGGGCAGACAAAACCTGCATCTTCTGAAATTTGTGTGTATGATAAAAGAAAAAAAAAAAGAAAACAAGAATAAAAAGGAAAAAAAATAATGTTTAAACTGCCAGTACTGAAATATTGTGGGCAATTCTGTATATTTTGCCATGAATGTGGTCTCCCCTGTCAGGGCCCATCTGCAGCCAGTCAGTGGGCACATCTCTCCTCCAATAGCCCAGTGCAGGAGGACACTGAGCAAGACCTGCACAGCCCTTGGCCACCAGTGTGCTGCTCTGAAGGGGCTGTGGCATGTGGTGATCTGGGGACAAGAAAGACCTGGGGGCCAGCAGCTTCAGGCCAAGCAGATATTAGACATCTGTGCTTAGGCAAAGGAACCAAACCTCAAGGATGCTGTATCCCATGCCAGAGCTGGCAGCTGAGAACCCTTTTATAGTCTATGAAACAACTGGTGTTTCCAGACTGCTTCATCTGACCTTCCTGTAGCCCAGGGTGAGGTGACATGCCCTCTGGAAGTGCCTGATCTCCTCTCCAAGAGATCGTGGCCAACTCTCTCAGCTGCAGGCTGGGACCATCTAAACTTGGTGAAAGGATCCTGCCCAAGGAGCCTTCCTCCCAGGAGTCCTGCTGGGTGTCCCTGGGCTGTAAGTGGAGGAGGCAGCCAGCTGTCAGGAGGCTATTCCAGGCTGGGACCCATCAGCTGGGATTGTGCCATGACCATTATTTTGGCTCTGTTTCTGCACATGTGCTCAGGGTCAGTTGTTGACAGACAAGCCAGCCAAAGCATGCACTGGCAGTGGGTACACGAGGGAAAATGGAGAGACAGTGCCTTGTCCCAGGTGGGACTTGGCTCCTCTAAGCCATGAAGGCTCATCTTCTGTGGAGCAGAGGTCTGTCCCTCTCTGCCAGGTGCTGGCCTTGTGGCAAAAGTACATTTTTACAGGGAGTCTTTAAAAATTGCTTCATAAATGTTAACCCTGGGAGGGTTATAGAAGTGTTGGAGTGGAGACTTAGAGCATCTCCCCATTACAAGGTTGGCACAGATCTGTCTCCCCTAACATTTCCCCTAGCAGCTGCCTGAATGCTGACCTGGAACATAAAACAAATCCCTGGACACGTTTTCCCCAGACATGTTTTAATCATGGTTTGCTCCACTGACCAGCAATAAACAGCTGCTCGTGTGGCCATGTGGTGCTGGGCTGGGCTGGGCTGTGGGCAGCAGGACCTTCTTGCCCTCTCTAGCTCAACACACATGAGCTGCCACACTGATACTTATCTACTGCCTTTCTGACACCCCAATGAAATAATTTCAGCAAACGGGAGCAGAAGCATCAAGGGAGCCTGAAACTTGTGCCCGGTTTAAAAAAAAATATTTCCAGAGATATTTTGATCTTAAAGGGATTACTACCCTGGGCCTTTTGTACCTCAAGTGATTATTTGATATTTCCTTCATGTCATATAGGAAGGATTGGTATTTAATTTAATTGAAGTATTTGGGAGTGTTGAGATATTTCTCATTAGAGAAGCTGGGGGAACACCAGAGTCCAGGTGCTGATTTTCACGTGGACAGACACAATACTTGTGTGATCTGTACTGTTGTGCAGTAAAAATGGCAAGGAGTGACTTGCTGGGTATTACTATTGTTCATTTGCTCCTACAACAAACTTCCATTTTCCCATAGGAAGAGCTAACAGTAGAGAGTCTAATAGCTTTCTAAATGTTTCCCTGCTCTTCAGGATAAAACTGCTGGGTTTAGAGTTAGGTTAAAAGACTCAAGAAATTGCTTCAATAAGCTGAAATTTCTGTTGATAATGGAACCTTGCAGAAACCTTTGTTCCAATCTGCCAATTTAGTTCCTAATAGCAGTAACTCCTGCACCACCAGGATTTAAAAGACAAAAGGTCAGGCTGAGATGAACCGGGTCTCTCCTGATGCTAACAAAACCCTCAGCTCCATGAGTGGCCTGGGACCACACATCAGCCCGGAGCTGGGCAGCACTGAACAGCCAGGGTGCATCAGCACATCCCTGGGATAGCAAATGCCATTGTGCCATGTCCTGGGGACCATGGCAGTGGGTGTCCCAGCAGAGGTGCTGGCACAGAGGGTGGCACCACCTAACCACCACCTAATAAATGTTTTCTCCTTCAACATCCCTGCTGTGACTCCTGCTTCCTGCCCCCTTTTCATGGCCACATTCTTCAACAGGTCTGGTTGCCCTCCCCTGGGGAATATAATTTCAAAAATACATTCTGTAGAACTCCCACCTGGGATAGTGAAATGTAACCCTCAGTGGAGGAGAGCCTGGCACAGCACTGTAAGGCTCAGACACGGTGTGGAAGGTACCTCCTGCCATGAGAGGAATGATCCCTCTCAGCCTCCAGGAGTTCTCCCTAACCTCTTCTAGCCACAGCCTACTCATGTCATTTCTCTGCTGGCTCAGGACATGCTCAGGTGTTTATCAAAAAGCCCCTGACAACCCTACTGGTAGCTGACTCCCTGCAGGACCTCCAGCACTGAGAGCAGTTGGCTCAGGGGGATCAATCACTGCTGCAGGATGGTCCATGGTGTGAGCTGGCCCCAGACCCAGGGACACCATCAGGGCCAGGTGTGTGCCAGGGGCCACCAACCACCTCAGCGGCTGTGAGAGACTGAAACGTTAAGGGTTAATGACTCAAACAATCGACCATTTGCAAAAGCAGCAGGGCCCAGGTTTGCACCCCCAGCTGAAGGGCAGAAGGAGACCTGTTGGGTGTGGGGTGCTGAAACACCTAGCACCTGATGTGCACAAGCACTGCCCAGGTGCAGGGGGTGCACACCCACCACTGGAGCATGACCATGACAAACCAACCTTTGTTTAGCAACTCCCTGATTTCTGAGCCAGATAAAAGGCTGATAAGAAGCAGATCCACCTCTCAACGGATCAACACTGCAGCCATCACCTTGCAACAATCAAGTCTCATTGCTGGATCCACGGCTGATGATAGCTTTCCTCTTCACTGTCTACTCTCATCCTTTTTTTATCTGTCTTATTTTTCCTTATATATTTTCTTAAGTTATGGTTTTATACTTTTATTTATAGCTTGTTATATTTCTATAGAGAATAACAAAAATGGCTACACACCTCCTTTCCATTTCAACCAATCTAAAAAAATAGATATGTATACACCAGTCATTCAGTGTCATTTCAATCTAATCCACCCCAAGGGATCTACCTAATAGGACCATTACAGCAGCACAGAAAAAGTCCTTCTGGTGCCTGGTTGGTGCAGGTTGACTTTCCCCAAAGGTCTGAGCCAAGCCTGGGAACTGCAGCTTTGCTGGGGCATTTACTGGAAGTCACAATGTGAGGGAAGAGCATGGCAGCTCTCAGAAGTCCCTCTTTTCTTGCTATGTTACATGAGTTTTTTACACATATTGAGACTCAAGGAGGATGCTTTTGAAATAAATTAATTCCCAAAGTAAATTTAACTTCCCAAAGAATGTTAATAAAATCAATACATTCTGAACATAACAAAAGATGACTGGCAAGGACATGCAGAAAAAAGTAAATTCTTTAGTGCCACGTGAGCTCAGAAGGAAAGAGTTGTTTCCCATTACACAGACCATTTCCCATAAATGTTAACTTGAAACAGTTACTTCAACAGTACCAGCCAGGCATTTGTTTTTCTCTGTACAGTTGTGAGTAAATCATGACTAATAGGCCCAGCCTCACTGATAAGTGCACAGAAGGCTCATTGCCCATGTTTTCCACCAGTGCAATTAACTTTTATGGAGTTGCTCCCGATTTGCACCCGTTAGGACGCTCTGACACATGGCTGCAGATGGGCAGGTCATCACACAGCTCCTCAGCAGCAGCAGGAGCCCGAGTGTGATGTGAGGCTCTGGCAGAGGTTGGGTATGACATCATGCAGTGAAAGAGCATACAGCTGTACCAGACTGCTCATATCTCCTGGAGGCTGAAATGCTGGTCCAGACAGCCACCACAACTCCCCCTGCACGTGGGAGGAAACGTGTCTGACGGTCTCCCATGCAGAATTTGCTTTCCATGCCTGCCCCTGGCTGTTTCAGGGTGTTGTCTCCCTCACACACAGCAGTGCTGGATCCAGCCAAGCTCTGTGTCCTGCCATGGATACACCAAGTGCTGGAGCCTTGTGCTGGCCAGTGATCCCCAAGCTCTGCTGCCATTCAGCTGTGTCAGTAACTCCACACCTGAGGGTCTGGCCTGCAGCCACCAGAGCTGTTTGACCCTGGGGTGGCAGGAGGGATTGCTGTGCTCCTGCTGGACGTGCACCCTGGGGTGGCACTGCCTCCCCAGAGATCCCCAGCACCAAACCTTCACCCAACCCAGCTGCCAGTAAGGATGAGATGTGTCTGCTGAAACCCAGGAGCCCTGCAGCAGCACATGACAGCTTTTGGAAATGAGAAGAAGCCACAGAGGGGCAGAGGAAGGGAAGAGGTTGCACCCCTGTTTGAAATCAGTCAGAAATCAGCTGCTGTGGACTTGGCCCACCACTTCAATTCTGCAAAACCTGCTTCCCAGTAGGCTGACCCAGCCCCAAATAACCAGAGCTTCACCTTACACGTTGGTGTTGCAGACCAAAAAACTGCACTGGCTGTGTGCTGGCCTGCCAGGGACCTTCCATGTTAGGCAAACACCCTGTCCAATTTTTTAAAATAGCCCTTTTTTGTTGAGCTGTAACCTAGAGCCAAGGAATATTTAGTGATTTTTTCCCCACCTAGATCAAACAGTGGTTGCTACAAGCTTGGATGCAAAGAGGAAACAAGAAAGACAGCAGGGGTAGTGAGGGGGGAGCTGGTTAAGCTCCTAGTAAGCAAGGGAATGGTTGGTAGAGAAACATTGAAGTTTGAATGTTCCTGGTAATTAATGGCTCAAAACATTCAGCAAAATAAAATGTTTAAGAATACTGTATGTTTCATGAAGGTTTTATACACGTCATTTTTTTCCCAGTGGTCCCAAATGTTTAATAAATCATATTTATCTCCCCTTTAATCTGCCTTTTTGTTCATGAACTAGCTAAGTGAGGTCAGAGAGAATGAGTGAAAGAGCACTTTTGGCTAAGGGAAGCTTTAAATATGTCACATTTAATAGAAGTAATAAGTGCACAAAATCCCAGGATTTATAAAGGGCTTTGTGGAGGGAGGTTAATTTGCATCTCTATTGGATATCTTTCCCTAATTATCTTTTTGTTGTTGATGTTCTTACTTCCTTTACCATATGGATGAGTATTAAGGCATTTCCTCTGCCATTCAGGGAATGGTTGATACAGTTCACTGCAGAGCTGGGACTCAAGCACAGACCAGTCATGGAGAGTGCTGCAAGCTCCAAGTCATGCCAAGAGTGAATCACTGGGGAGAAATGCCCACAGGGACTTGAACTTCTTTTCCTGTCTTTGGACTCACAAATTTGTTATATTTGTTATTTGCACTCACAAGATCACCTAAGCAGAAACATGCCAGATGTTATTTGTAAATCCATGGATGGAGTTGAAACACAGGTTAGCGTCAAAAATAATCCTCTGGTTTCCAAGACACCCTTTATCTCTGAAGTATTTGCCAGCACAGCCAGCCCAGGAAAAGTCTCTCTCATGTGCAGTCTTTTCAGTGATGATGCTGTTTTACCATGTTTTCTAAGGACTGACACATTTTCCCATAAAACAAGAGGATTGAGTGCCCAAATCCTGGAGGAAACAATTGTCACTCCTATCTTCAGCAAGGACAAGAAAGATGACCCAAAGAACTACAAGCTGACAAGCCTCAACTTTATCCCTGGAAACCACTTCCAGGTACATAATTGACAGGAAAGCCACCAGGAGCAGTCAGCACAGTTTCACTAAGGGGAAGCCATGCTTGACCAATGTTACAAATTCCTGTGAGGAAATGAGTGGCCTGGACGTGGGGGAAGAGGAGTGGACAGGTTCAGCCTGGATGTCTCTGAGGACTGCAATGCTGTCTCACATTAGATGTCCACAGACAAGCTGTTGGTGTGTGGGTGAGCTGAGCAGACAATTAGGGGTCAGAAAACTGTCTGAAGGGCTGGGCCCAGAGGGTGGTAACAAAGTTTAGTTGGAAGCCAGGGACTATAGGGTCTATCCTGGGTCCAGTCCTGTTTGACATCTTTGTTGATGGTCTGGATGAGGGGAAGTGTGTACCCTCAGCAAGTCTGCAGGTGATACAAAACTGTGAGGAGAGGCTGATACCACAGAGCCACACTGCCATCCAGAGACCCCAGCAGGCAGGAGAAATGGACCAGCAGGAACCTCATGAGGTTCAACAAGGTCAAGTGTGAAGTCCTGTACCTGAGGAGGGACAGCCCCATGCACCAGAATGTGCTGGGGGCCACCCCATTGGAAAGCACCTTGTCAGGGAAGGATAAAGAGTCCTGGACACAAGTTGAACATGAGCCAGGAGTTTGCCTTTGTGGCAAAGAAGGCAAATGGTACCACGGGCTGCATTAGACAAAGAATTGCCAGCAGGTCAAGCTCCTTCCACTCTACTCAGCGCTTGAGAGGTCACAGTTGGAGTGTTGGGTCCAGCTGTGGGCTTCCCAGTGCTAAAGAGACATGGACATACTGGAAAGACTCTGGAAAAAGCTCATGAAAAGATTGAGGGTTGGAGAATCTCTCCTATGAGGAAGGGCTGGGACTTTTCAGTGTGGAGAGAAGGCTCAAAGAGAATTTTATCAATGCACATTTAAAATACCTGAAGGGAGGCTGCAAAGAAGTTAAAGCCAGGCTCTTTTTGGTGGTTTCCAGTGACAGGACAGGAGGCTATGGGGACAAACTGAAACACAGAAGGTTCCCTCTGAATGTTAGGGAACACTTTTTTACTGTGAGGCTGACTGAGCATTGGCACAGGGTGCCCAGGGAGGTCATGGTGTCTCCACCTGTGGCAACATGGTGCCCATGGTGGTGGAACATTCACATGTTGAGGTATTTTGATGGCCTCTGTTGAAGGTAATCTCTTATCAACCCAGCTTCAGAGGTGGAAGAAGAGCAGTGAATTCCCACCAGACTTGGTGCCCACCACTACTGGAGTATTTCTGTGGAAGCCAAGAGGACTGAGGGCAGGATGGAACCTGGGCTTTTACACTTCATTTAGGCCATTGTGGCTCCCCAGTGTTATCTAGAATTTCATCCTGCATGCAAAGGCTGTCTGTCATCACAGGCCTCTCCACATTTCACCCAAGCCACCATGGCCTGTCAGCTTGCACTCAAATCCTATGCTGTGTATCAGTGTAATTATTTCTGTGCAGGAAGGTGAGAAATTCAATTAATGCTGAATTTGAGCTCGTAAAAAAGCAGGAACTCTCACTATCAGATAAAGAATAATGCAGATCCTCTCCCTTTCTCAAAACTCTCTTCCTGGCTGGTCTGACTCAGTGCATGGATGCAGTCTGCATGTTAGAACAAGGAGCAGCTGTTTTTCAGGCATCTTTGGCTCCTGCTGTGCTGAAATCTCCATTGTTTCCTGCAGCACTGAGGTGATTGATAGATCTTGCACTCATGCCAGTGCCTGAAGCTCAAAAGCTGAGGATGCTGGGCAGGCTGGAGCTGCTGAGCTGTGGGGACACCAGTGAGCTGCTCTTTAGCACCCTTCAGCCATCTAAATTAGGAAAAGGAAGAAGCACAACAATGAACTCTTTCTGAAATACTGAGACCAACAGTTTAAATGCTAGCTGCTACTTAGCAGCAGAATCCACACTGCAATTTGAACAAATGCACAAATGTCCTCTGGCTCCTCATGCTGTGCCCACGTTACAGCCCAGAGTCAGCTGTGAGCTAGAGATGATATTTGGTGTTGTATGAATGGGAAAATCCTAAACCCAGGCCACTCAAAGGCCCATCTTGATACCCACCTGCAACCAGTTAGGGTGCTGCTCTCACCACAGCACCACTGCTGAGCCCCAAGGTGCAAAGGGGACTCCCCTGCCTTCTGAACTCTTGCTCAGAGGGGACCCTGGGGTCAGCTGGATCCCACCTCAGCCTCTCAGTTTCTCAACAGTTTAAGTAACTTCTCACCCTCCAATAGAAAGATGTACAATCAGATACATTTACATAAAATGAATTATTTATTATGAAAAATTATTAGAAAAAAGATCTTAACTGGGATTATTTACTACATAGTATAAAAGCTAAAAGTACTACTTGTGTATAGTGTAATATATGGACCATATTAAAGCAATTATATTAAAGCTGACAATAAGAAACTACTGTTGATTAGAGATTGATTTAACTCACCAATGGGCAGGCATTTTTCTCTTAACCTAGAGGAGAATCCTTGGTGGGCATCCCTAAAACCCAAGGCACGAATCTCCACACATTCCAAGAAGGAATATGTTAGAAGAATCTGCCTGTTTACAAGTGGGACTGGACTTTTATAGTATAAAGTGATTAACTGCCAGTCATGTGTCTCCAGGTCAGCTGTGTCAGCTTAACCTTTTTAGATAAAGATACTTTGCCATATCTGCCACATTTTTACTTCAGCATCAGGGTGAGTCAGACTGTTTTAGCATAATTCAACACCAAAAGCAGCCCCCTCACAGTCCACCACTCGTAGCCTTGCTAATAGGGCATTGTTGCAGTTGCTTGACCATGTCCCAGGGCACAGCATTCTGCTACACTCCACCCCATGACTGCAGTCAGTCATCTTTTCCTCATGAAGTGGTAATGCAGGTACTTCTTCCCTCCATGTTATAGCAGTGTCCATTGCATATGCATACATTATTGTTAAATATGTTGAGATACATCAATCTCCTGTGTTTTACTATTTTATCCTTAGATAGTTTGAAATAGTCTTAGCTATATTATAATTATACCTTATACTTTTGCAGACAAAATTGTTATAAAAATCTGTTAGAATTTAGTTAATAATATTAAATGGAACATACTGTAGAATTAGCTATTGATTCTGGCAAGAAACTCTGTTATTATTTTAATTTATATACTTCTGGAATCATTAGTACCCTCATTTGTTGGATTAGGTCCCACTCTCTTACATATAAAATATGTATAAAATGATTACTTATAGAAACCAGATTCTGATAATATTATAAGAGCAGAGTGTAACAATAAATTCAGAACGCCCATCGTGGTTGGGGATCATCCAAACAAGTCATCATACAGTGACATTTTCTATCCCTTTTCATTCTGTGTAGGACAACATCATGATGGACAGTGATTAATTTTTTCAATTATCCATTTTCAGTTGCACCAGTTTGTGTAGATCAGGATGTTCCAACAGTTTTTAACCAGGGTAATGTTCATTCCCATAGGTGCAGATGCATGACAGCACCACCTTCAAGTTGTAGAGGGACCCTTGTAGGCAGGTACATACTGGCCCCTGAGATCTGTTGTGTTTGCAAGTCCACACTTCAGCAGCCTCCAAGCTGTTTGAAGGATGTTATCCACTGTAGTGTTCCAGGTGCTGCCATCAGGACGATGACCAGGGGCAGCCATTGAGCTGTAAAATAAAACAGTATCTATATCAGCAGCTGTGCTGCTTGGGATAGGTTAATTTCCTTGGTTCAGAATGTGGGGATTATCCATGAACTGATTCTGTGTTGGTGGCCATTACAGTCTGTAGCCACCCGGGCTAATGGTCCTCAAGTGTCCATTAGGGTCATAGGTACAATCCCAGCTGGGGTAGTTTGACCCTAGTGGGTTGGAACACCTTTAGGTTGTCCTGGAAGGCTTGACCACTGCCATGAGCTTTGACCCATCCCATCTGGATTGATTGGGTTTGAACCTGTAAAAAGAATCACTTCCAATATTCCTTCTGCCATACCTCTTTTCCATTTACCTGCCAAACGAATGTTTTCCATTGGCACAACCACTGGCACCAGCCCAGCTTGCATAAGAATCAACGTATACTGTCTTTGCTTTCTCTCTTACTGCCAGTGGTACAGATTTTAATATTCCCACCTGTGCACTTCCCATTCTTTCTTCTACTACTTCCATTCCTGTATGAATGTTAAAAGCACCTGCTCTGTACTTCCATTTACCATTAATGCATTTGGCTGACATGTCAACAAAACAGACATCTTTAACTTCAGAGTCTGATGTAAATTCAGGAACATCAAGTACAGGAGTAGGTATGTATGTCTGTTTGTATGGCAAAGCTAGCCTATCTGGGGTCATAGCTATGTAATTTTGCAGGTTTTGTTGTCCCTTTGGTTATATCCATCTGATCCCTGAGTCCCAAGACTCAGGTCTTGTGTACTGTTGGTCTCTGTGCAATCCCATGTGGTGAAGCACTGCCCCTCTTAACACTGACTGGCAGGTTAAAAGGTTCTTGGAGTTGCACAGGTTGATGCTATTGAGTTTTTCTACTTGTTTAAGAGTTCAGATCAGAGATAATAATCACTTTTCCCAATCACTGTATCTCTTATCAGTACTCTTCAATGATGTGGAACTCAACCTTAATGGTTGTTTGGGTCCATGTGGACTTTTCTGGAACACATTACAATAAGTCCCGTTGTCAGCAAAACCCCATTTAACTATTATAGTATCACTGGGATGAACAGAACCTAGTGCTTGATATATTTTAACTCTTCTACCAGTGTTTGCAAAGCTTGTTTGCGATTACCAAGCCACTCCCAGGTCTGTTTTTATCTCATCAACATGTGCAATGGTCTTTCTAATAGCAAAACAATCCAGAAACATTTCTCCAGTATCCTAAAGCACCCATGATCTTTTGAAGTTCCTTTTTAGTAGTAGGAATAGGTGTAGCATCCAATTTTGTAATTTTTCCATCTGGTAGTGCAGCCTAACCAGCAACCCACCAGGTTCCTGGGAATTTTACCTCTTTAGAAGGGCACTGGCATTTATTAGGGGCATTTCTATCCCTTATCATTTAATTTATTCCATATATCCTATGCTATTGTTCTTACTGCATCTTCCTTTTCACCTTCTATCAAAAGACAATCAGTATATTGATAGATTTCTATTCCTTCCAGGATTTTGATTTGTTGAAGCAGTTCAACTAAATCATTGTGTGCTGTGGTAGGTGAATACTTATACCCTTGGGGCAGGCAATTAAAGGTGTATTGTGTTCCCTTCCAAGTGAATGCAAATTTGGGGTTGTCTTCTTCCTGAGGCAGAGCCATGAAGAACACATCTTTTATATTAAAAACTGCCATCCATTTATGTGCAGCTGCTTGCAGGGCAGCAGTGAGATTTGCAATATTTGGGACAGCTGCAGCGAGTGTTTCTGTGTTAGCATTAAGTTGTTGATGATCAGTTGTTAAATGCCAGCTCCCATCTGGTTCTCTTAGCAGCCAAACAGGATTATTTTATGGGGAGTGTGTCCTAAATATATTACCCCTTTGTTCTAAATTCTTAATTAATTCATTTACCCTTTCTTTGGCTGCAGGAAGAATAAAGTACTGCTTGATATTAGTCACAACAGAATCAGGTAAGACTGGATAAATTTTTAATAGATTAATTTTTCTTTCTTTTTTCCAGAAAATTTACTATATGGGGATTTTGTGGGCCCAAATGACCAGACATTCCTGTTAGGCAATTGCCAAACTTTTCCTTTAAGGATATCATATCCTAAAATATTCTCTTCATGGTCTGCAATTGGAAATATTTGTGAGGTCATTTGTTTCTCCTTAGATAACCATAAACAGACTTTGGCAGTATAATATATATTAATTTGTCCATTGAACCCTCTTCCCCATAGACAGATTCTTTCTTTTAAAACTTAATTTTTTAGCATCTCTTGGGATAATCAGAGATAACTGAGCTCCTGTGTCAGTTAAAACTCAAAGGTTTTTTCCTAGGTCCTACTGGTAAATAGGTACAGGGCTCACCCTTACTGGACCATTGGAAGAAAGGAATGGACCATTCCCAATCACCCAGCTCTTAGAGGTTGTTCTCCTTTCATGTTTCCAAAGGCTTGGGGGTGTTTTTCCTGTGGAGGTTTTTCCTTTCTCATTTCCCTCCTGCTCTGTATCCCATGTCTAAGTCTGCTATCACTGCGTTGGGCTGTCCCTGAGGGTGGAAAAGGGAATTCCCAGAATCACTGCAACCCTCCACAGCTCATTTCTCTGTTCTCGAAAGTGAGGCTTGGATTTTTCTTTCTTCTGGGCAGGTTCTGTTTAAAAGTCCTCACTCCTCTTACAGGAGGTCTCTGCATTCCAGTTTTTGAGATCCCTTCAGTAGCCCGAGTTTGCTCTCTAGATTGATTTTCCCAGCCCACTTCTCTTGCACAGTTCACCATGTCATTAGGAGATCTGCCCACATAGGGATAACTCTCCTTGGGGCTTGCAGCTCTTGTAAAGCTTCATTATGCATTACATCTTTTCTGATTCCATCTCCTTGCTTCACTAAATACATTTTTAGTATTGTAGGGGCTCCTTTTAACAGGGGTCTTAATAAATTGAGGTCCACCTCTTCGGAGATTGGAATGTCTAGGAGTGCTCCTCTGTGCATTGCCTGCAGGCAAGCTGCCTTTGTAACAGCAGCAAACATTTCATCAGCTGACCCTGTGGGTATGGGAACTGGCTCTCCTCTGTGGAAAGTGTCCCTGCCCATGACTTGGGGGTTGGAACTGGATGGTCTTTGCAGTCCCTTCCAGCCTAAGCTGTTCTATGATTCTTTGATTATTGCTGGGTCTTTGGCTGCTGTTGTCCTCCAGCATTCCTGGACCCATAGCAATGAGGACTGATACTGACTGATATACTGAACACCCTACTCATTTCACTCCTCTCCACAAAAAGAAAATTAGGTGTATGAGATAGATTCTGGTACCACCAAGTACTGCTGTGTGCTGTGGCTGGACTGACCAGCAGGGTCTGAGGGATGTCAAAGCTCTCTCAGTGATCTCCTGATCATTACCACCAGCTCGACAGCCAGTCTGGCTGGAGAATCTGCAAAGGAGGAGGGTGCTGGAGCCTTCCTCCCCCTCTGCATCATCAGGCCCCACTCAGGGAATTGCTGAGGCTAGGGAGGGGACTGGGCTTCCCCAGCACTTGCAGAAGAGCTGCATGGAGCCCAGCTCAGAAGCTGAAGGAGCAGTGTGGTCACACAGCCCTTTTTGAAACACAACATCCTGCAGCACTGAGGCATCACCTCTTGAAGGCAATGTGCAGCAGACGTGCAGCAGATACATGCACCTGCAGTCACCCTCATGCCTGGTAGCCCTGAGAGGCTCAGCAAAGTTGCAATATTTCCTCTTTTCTGCTCCATCCCTTCTGCTTCTCCTCAGGAATACAGCCAAGTCCCATTCCTACCTGAAAGAAAATATGAACTTATTTTGTAACTTGAAAAGTAGTGCGAGGATTAACTCTTCTCTAATCCTTCTTTTCTAAGAGGGACTGAATCCCCTTTTCATCAGGCAGACTGCAGTTTGACTGCCTTCACCTTGACTAAGCTTCTACTTCAACATTTATCCTCTATGGATATATGATATATGGATAGAGGATATAGCTTTATCCTCTATCTTGTTTCCTTTTCACCTCCTGTAAATTTCTGCTGCTGCCATGACTTTTCAAATATGGTACCTGCCTTCAAATGGGCCTCATTTCCTCTTCTTGAACTGCTTGAACTTTCAATAGGGACTTGTTAAGCCAACCCTTATTAATATCACACTACAGAACTAAGGGACAGCCTGATCTCAGCACATCACCATCAGGCATTGGATTCAAGACAGTGAGGAGCAATTGCCACTCATGCTCAGAAAGCAGCAGTCCTGACACACTGGGTGCTAGAAAGTATACAGGCATAGCTGGTTACCTGAGTACTGCCAAGTTCTCTGTAGAATCCACAGGGAGAGACCAGAACTTCCAGAGGATAATTCAATCTTCTTAAGGTATGTATTGTTTTCTGTTTGTCTTCATTCTCTCAGTCTTATCTACCTTCCTAAAAATGTCTGCAGGGTTGTAATTTTCTTCAAGGTGGCATTTAAGGTAAAACATCCATGCAAATTAGATTAGTTCTGGATCATTTGATCCCTTCCCAATTTCTGAGCAAACACTGCCAACCATTTTCAGAAGTGCCAACACCTGATGAAAAAACCACTGTTATCCTTGCTGTTGCAGACTTCTTGTCTCCTGAGATGTAAGCACACAACCAGCATTATTCTACACCAGATAAATAACATCATTTCACAGGTAATTTACACCAAGGGAAAGCATATCAACGGGTGTTGTAATATCTGAAAATATAATTTCCAGTTTGGAAAAGTGAGATCTTCGGGAAGTGGTATAAGGAAAATGTCATTAATGCAACTAAAGTGCAGTTTACACTGAGTTTTTGGCTTAAATTCATAGAATAATCAGTTGTGGGACCCAGACTACTTTTGGAGGTGACAAATAATACCAGGCTGCTGCCACTGCTCCATGTCCCCCTGCATCCAAGACCTCAACAGCAGCCACACATGCCTGCCTGGCACAAGTGTGTAGCTGTCACAGCATTCATCACAGTGCAATGTCTGTGCTCAGGAACAGACAAGCCAAGCTGATATTCATCCTCTGCATGAGAGTCAGAGCTTTTGCTTGGGGAAAAATCCAATTTTCTCTACTTCCTCTGTCCCCTACTCCACAAAACTTGCACCCACAGCTTCTGTATGCAGGAATGCTCTAACCCTCAACAGTATGAGGTTATTCCAGGTGAAAAACCTCCCCACGACAGCCATGGGGCTATAACGTTGGGAGACAAGGCTCTAGGCTTGTGAGTGATGGAGGTCTTCAGCTGCTGAGGTTGGAGGAAGAAAATGAGAAAACACTGGCCTTGTCAGGGCTGGGGGTGACAGCCTTTCCCTGTCACCTTAGCAGAAGGTTGTGCTGTCCCTCTGTGATCCATGGGCACAAGGATGGACAGGCCAAGAACAGGGATTTCTCTTCTGGTAAGGCAATTTGCAGTTTATCCTCAGTTATCTCAGGTGGAAATGAAATGTGTCCCCAGAGGGCACAGCCTTGCCTCCCTGTTTAATTACTGCACAGGGATGTGCTTCAGGCAGCTTTTGTCTCTCACAACAGGTGGTGTTGCACAGCATCAGAGCAAAATCAGTGACCAAATCTGACTGTCAGAGCTCTCCAAGAGCCACCTCCTGACGCACAGAGTCACTGCAGTATTGCCTTGCCGTGTCCCAGGGGACACACAAATATTGGCCACAGACAGAAGATCTCAGGACGCAAGGTCACATAAATCTGGGCTGCACAAAAAAGCCCGTCAGCCGAGCCGGGCTGCTGCAATGGACCTACAGTTCCCAACATTTGCTATTCCAGGACAAAGCAGCCATAAATGCTCCATTTACATTCTGGCTTTGAAAGGCTCTTATTTAAATCCAGACAGACGCTGCAGAAACCAGCACAAGTGGCACAAAGACACGGGAGTGCCTGGCATTTTCCCACGTGAGGCTCCAGCTCCCCCCTCAGAATATGTGAAACCCGCTGTCCCATTTACCAGAAATGCTCTGGCAAGGCTGAATTGGCCACGACTATTTATGGAAAAGGCCTCTCCACTCAAAGCATCCTCCCAAAACGCAGCACGCAGAAACCTGCTTGTGCCCAGGATAGGGTGCACTAACCTCAGTGCTAATGAGTGCAGATGGCAGAGCTGCCTCTCACCCTGCTAAATTGCCCGTGAAGATGAGTATTTTACTTTCTGGGCTCAGGGAGGCACGGAAGGAAGGTGTGGCACTTCTAATGCCAAAAAGAATCCCTGTGCCCCCCTTGCTCACAGAGAGCATGCCTGGAGTGGGACTTGTGGTGGTGGGACTGGATCCCACAACAGCAACACAGCTCCTGCCTCGAGATTTGCAGAACAATAGCCCTTTCATTAGTGATTAAACCAGTATCTCTGCAAATTCTGTTTTTAGTTTGCAATTGGCATGGATAATGGTTTGTTGCCATTCTTCTTCTAAATCAGTCTTAAAGTGTTGTCTATGAGAACATCTTACTGAGCTCTCTTTAATGAAATACTTTGTTCTTATTGAACTGATGGCCCAGCCTGTGTGAGAAGTTTGATTTCTATTCTGATCCTTCAGTTGCAAGCTCAGGAAAGGCTGCTTCACCTTGAACTTGGTCTTCAGACCAGTGAAAGTGTTCATTTATCAAGACTAGATCCAAGGTTTTGTGCTGTGACTTTCATCAAATGGAGGTAAAACCATTGCTGAGAACCAAAAAATGAGCCTGATCTGAAGTAGGCTCTTCTTATTTAGTGAAAATGGGCTTTTCATGAGATGATAAACCCCCAGTGGCAGGCTGGGCTGGCAAGTGCCCCACCAGATGGGAAGTGCCTGGCCCTGGCACCAAAGCCCACTGACACCTCTGCTCTGTGAGCAATTCCTGGAGCCCACCAGCAAACATCCCACTGCCCGTGTATTCCAGTGACCTGCACCCATTGCTTCCCAGAAGGCTTTTTAGCATGCTTAATCTCCTTAGCCAGGAAGACAGCTGGGTAAGAAGTTATGTGTTGGAGCAGGCTGGAGTGGGAGGTGTCCTGTTCCCGAGATGCTCCAGAGAGCACACTGTCCCTAATGACTCCCTGTGGGAAGGAGGAGAACATGCTGACCCAGAGCAGGCAGCAGCCAGGACAGCAGTGTCCCTGGAGAAGATTATTTTCGTGTTTTCAAAGCCATTGAGCTTTGGTTGAACTCAGCCAGTACCAAAATTTGGTGGGACAAGAAGTACATCCTGCTGGCAATGCAAATTAAACTATTAATGGATTTTCTGCACCCTGAAAAGTGTAAAATAATGTATGAACACAAGGTCTTCTTATTAAAACCAATCTGGTCTATTTCTTCCACACAGCCAACATTTTTCTCCCAAAAATATTTAGTTTCTTATTACCACAAGACAGGATAGTTTAGCAGTGGTTAGAATAAGCTTCCCTGATTCACTTTTAGCTATCCTGGCTGAAGCCTCCTTGCACAGAGAACATGATCTAAATTAGCAAGAAGACATAAGCATGAGTTTTTTCTTCTGAAAGCCTGTGTGCATTCCAAGCAACTTTTAAGAGCACTTCCAATGCTAGCTTTTAAGAGAGACTTTATCACACTGAGATTAGAGGATTAGAATTTAAAAAGAACCCCTAGACAAGCCTGAAAATTTACATGGGAAAAAATGGGAAGGAACATATTAGAAGAAGAAGAAAAGATCCACTGTGAACGTGGCAGTGTCTGTTTCTAAAAATTGTAGAAGAGAGTGATGTTCAGCACAACCTTCTTCCTTTATCCATTATGATTTGAGAAAGAGAAACCATCCAAAATGAATTTCAGCTGTCTGGATTAAGTGGGCTGCATAGGAAGTTCTGTTTTCTGTTGCTTAATGTCAGGGATTCCACAGTGTGCATGTTCCCAGCAGAGCCCTTGGAATAAGCCTTGATTATCTTTCAGCAGGAAAGCCTGAACCCCGCAGTCACTCTGCCCAGGGGGCACAGTGCATGTGTGAAAATGCATAAGAATAAGCAATTTCAGCATTGTGATACAGGATTCTTGATAGCTGAAGCTGTGGTTTATTGATGGGATCAGATTAGAGGCTTAGAGCCTGCCTAGATGAAGGTTTTTGCTAATGAAACTCCAGGTAAATCCTGCAAGTGACTTGGGAAGCTGTCAGGTAAATTTGATTCTGTTCCTGGTACTGCTCTTCTCCTGGGCTCTGTTCAGCAAAGTAAGCAGGTACATATACCCAAAACAGGTAGGTAATGACAATTCTGTCAAAAGGGTCTTTTTTGCCTCTCTGAGGTACGAGTCTGGCTGGTGCCCAGGACAGACAGTGTCCTGTGGCTGTAGGAACTGAGCTGAAAGGGGCACAGATGCTCTGCGATAGTGTAGTCAGGGAGTTTGCATCCAGATGATTTCACCAGGGCAGGACTGTGAACTTGAGATTTAAAACATGCTCCTGGTACCTCTCCTGCTTCCAGATCTCTTCTGCTGACTCAGTGTTGGAAAAGAAAGCTTCCATTGGGCATGAAGAAAACTTTCAAACAGAAGGGGAGAACATCCTCCAGCTGCATCTTCCCATGGTGACCTCCCATGCAGGCACCATCCAACACAGCTGACTGGCTCTTTTCAGCCACTTTCAAGGCAGGAACAAACATATTTAGATCCTCCCTAGTGAAGACTTGTCTAACCTGCTCTGTATGATCCCCAGTGCAAGAGGTTCAGGAGCTCTCCAGGACTCTCAACCACAGCTTCAGCACTCTTTAGCTGGAAATATTTTCCTACTATCCCATACAAATATTGTTTGTGGAAGTTCCATCAAATATATTTTGTCTAGTGCTACCAGCCAGACAGAAAAAGTTGCTGTCCTCCATCCCATGTTCAGAGACTGCTGAATGCTCCTCTGCCCTCACTCCTCTCTTTTCCAGAGGAACTTGTCTGCCAATATTCCTGACTCATATTTCTTAAACCTCTGTCACAGCTGCCCATCCTGGACAGTAGCCAACCTTTCTTAAGCTGGATTTAGTGCATAAACCCAAGACTCATCAACAAAGAGCAGAGCAAAATCACAGCTTGTGATACTCTCACCAATACAACCCAGAATGCATTGTTTAGTGCATTTTCCCTTTTATTTCACATTTCATCTTCTATCTCATAAAAACTTGTGCTTGGGGTTTTTGGGGTGGGATTTGTTTTTTATTTGTTTGTTTGTTTGGTTGGTTGTTTGGTTTTTGGGAGACTGTGTTGTTTTCTTGCATCCTTGGTATTTGCACATTTGAAGCCCTCTTCCCAAATTCAACGTTTTATTTCATTCAACTTCACTGGTTGTGCTTTTCCCCTGACTTTCAGATTGCTCTGAGCCCTGCTGCATACCTCAAGTAGATTTGAAAACCTCCCTTGAGAGGCTTCATCCCTCAACAGATGAAAGTGCATCCTTTACTCCATCATGAACTCAAAGTGAAAAAAAAATTACAAAAACACTGCAAAATTTTTAGAGCACAAACTATTCACAGCTTGCCCTTAAGTGCTATATGCCAAGCACTTCAGTACCCACCTTGTTATGATTTAATCTCTTTCACATTCTGTGAGATAGTATGTAAGAACATCACCTAGCCAGGACAAAAGCATTTCTGAAGTCATGATTCAACACACCAGCTACTTTTCCCCTGTTCTTGGGACCTGTTATCCTGTCAAAGAAAGGAGTCAGTTGGACTCATGTGATCTGTTCCTGAAAAATCTATTTCTTTTGTATTTGCATTTTATCCTGCTGATGCTTATAGGTTTGTAAATAATTCACAGAATCCTGCTAGGTACCCAAGCAAGTCTGGCTGGTCTGGCCTCTCTCCATCCACAGCCTTCTCCCTTTCCTTCTGTTGTTTGCTCCTCTCTGGCCTGCTGGGATCTCTGCTTCCACCCTCATTTTGCACTCAAAGATGATTGTCAATGTTTCAGGGAGTGCTTCAGCTGATCCCTCACTTACCCTTGGGTGATTGTCATCTGCCTCTCATGGCTTGTCTAATTTCTCTAATTTATGCCTTGCATTTAAAACCTTTAACTGATTTAAACATTTCAGCACTGAGGAAATTCCAGGAAATATGAAATAATAGTTATTATGCATTGATTTATCAGTCTGCTGACTCAGGAGAAATAATGGCTATTTTAAGCCCCATGCTTTCAAAGGTACTTTCAAATGCAGATAAACATGAGATTTATTTGGCTTGATGATAACAGTTTATAACCCTGTTTGGAAGATAACATTTTTGTTGCAAAGAAATAATGAAAGATCTAGTTTCAATTTCCTCTTTATACAACTGTGACTCCTTCAGATGCTACTCTTTATCATTCATAAAGTCAAAATCTGCTGTATTTTTGTTTTAAAATACTAGTTTTTTTACCCAATAGTAATGGAAATTCATAATTTTGTTTCTCAAAGCGCTGAAACTGTTACCATGGAAATAATTCTATATGGAGATGGGTCAAGAGAAAATAATATCTCAGAGAAGATTGCTACTTGTAAAGCACATAAATTATAATAATTTAATCAAAAGCATAAAGTAGTCAATATGAAAAACTATGGAAATATAATAATTCAATTGAACTGCCTGATCTTTTTCTCCTGTGCATATCTTCTACACTATTGTTAAAAATCCATTACTAATTAATCTCTAATATGGTTTTCCAGGACACAGTCCAGTTGGCCACTGAAAGTATTTTGCAAAGGAGATGAGAAGGGGCTGATGCTGGATAAAATAAAGAGCATTGTTCTCACTCTTGCTTGTTGCTTCAAGATAAATGTGATTTCTCCTGGATATAGGATCCTTTATCTTTATGCCCTACTGTAGTGTTGTGGGAAGGCTTGCAATGCTTCATCCCTGTCTCAGATGTGGCTGCACATTCACTGAGAGTATTTTATCTCCCGGAACCTCATCTCAAGCTCAGTGAAAAAAAAAAAAAAAAAAAAAAAAAAAAACAGAAGGATCTTTGTAAAGAAAACATTACTTTTTTAGAGTTCAGCGTGGATGCAGATACCAGCTGAATTTTCAGCTATTTTGGTATTGAAACTGGGTTTTGTGTTAAAGTAAGGAAATCCCATATTAATGTCACCAAGGAAAGACTTGATGATTTTGGTGTAAAACAAATGCACCACAGGAGTTTCATTTCACTTTGCTTATGTTCTTCATATTATTTTCCCTGTGCACACTTGTGATGTTTCTGTCACATCAGTGTCCAGGAGCTGTACTAGCAGAGAATTTCCTGTCTCACTGTCTCTTCCCTGTACAGTGTTTTACCTAGGCCCAGCTACATTTTTATCTGAGATCTCTCCAGTGCCCTTCACCCAAGATTGATCGAGGTGTTATGTTTGAAATGAGCTGCAATAACAGATGGGCAAAAATTCTTCCCATTTAAAAGACAGCTGAAACAAGATGGATTTATTGAGTGATTTGCTCCTGGCTATTGATCCCAATCTGCCAGAACTGGGTTCAAATCCAAAGCACCCAAATCCAGCATTATCCTTCAATTCAACTTCTAATGTCTTGTCATTTCAGATTCCAGGGTGGCCCAGGAATGTGTGATACTTATTCTCACCTAAAAACTTTGGAGCAAGGTGAAATTTCAACAAAGTTACAAAGTACAGAAGAAGAAAAATGACAAAAATAAGATCCAGTGTCCCTGGACAGCAGGATTAACAAAAAAATATATGAAAACTTATGATTAATGTCACTAGGAGAGGATAAGTGATTTTTTTCCTTGCAGAAATGATACAGGGGAAAATATAAACTGAAAAAATGTAATAACAGAGTTATTGGCCCATTGTTTTCAAAGCTCAGAAGGACAGACTTTTACCTAAAATGGTGATAAGATATTTAGAGAGAGAAATACAGGAAAATCAGGAAGTCTGTAAGATAAATCTTAAAATAGCCAGTGAGGGCTCTGAGCCTCTTGGTATTGACACGGCATTAAGTGCAGACAGCATCCGCCCAAGGGTGCAGAGGGAAGCGGGGGTGGGATGGAGAGAAGTCCAGCATATTTTTTTTCCAAGGTCACACATCCCCCCACACTGGGGCAGACCAAGTAAACACAGATGAGTCAAAGGCGCCAGCAGCTGCCAAGACTGTTCAATAGCAGCAGAGGAGAAAATCCCAAAGTTTGCAGAATGTTGGGAAGGGCTGGAGAAGGGAGGCTGGCTGCTACAGGGCAGATCCAGGCTTTCTGCACCCCTGCTCAGCAGCTCCCAGCTCTCCCCACTAAAGGTGTAGGGAACACCAGCAAATCACTCCCAGCAGAGATGTCCAAATGTTGGCAGCAGGAATGTGCTTTTTCCTCCTGCACCTAGCAGAGGGAGGTCAGAGTGAGTGACAGCTCACAAACAGACCTTTCAGCTTGGGAAATTTCCAAATTTAGGAAAACCCCATTCCTTCATTTCTTTCAATCTCACTGAAGTCAAAGAAGACATGGAAAGTAAGTGCTTTATATGAATTCCCAAATTGGATCCAGATTAATGTAGTTGTTGACTTTTCAACCAAACAAAGCATTTCTGAACTAATCAACAAAAAGATTTATTACTAATATGAATTTACCACACAGTTTCACTTTTTTTTCCCCAGATAATTACTTATTCTGACATGACAAGTCTGAATATAGATGGTCAGGTTTAATAACAGGTTACCTAAAGGATGCCTTAGTGTTCCTATTTGCCAATTGCTTTTTGCTTTTATGGAGAACAATAACAATAAAAACCCCCCAATGGTATAGGAAGTGCTATAAGAAATTCAGACCAGTAATGATCTTGTACTAAAATTCTAAAATACTAAACCATCTCTGACCTCTGAATAATTAATTGTTGCCAACTAAAGAACATGTGACATGGTGGTGATACATGGTGGTCAAATCATTCATGTATCTAACTGGACTTTGTCACATAAAATTCATAATTTCAGGTGAGAAGGCAGCCTTGGCCCCAGAGGCTTTGCATTTTCTTTCCTTATTGACCTACCACTGTAAAGTAGTATCACTGTAAAGAGCACTATTGATTTTCAGAAGGTCTTTAGAAAAGCTGTCTCTTGGCTTCATTAAAAATTGAACAGCTTATTATAGTGATATGTCTGGAAGAGAGCTAAGATGATCTGCATTAACCTCCAACTGACTACAGAAGTAGGGGAAAACCATGATAATAAGTGCAGAAGTCCAGGCTTGGAGTTTCAGACATAGTCTAGCTCTGCAGATATCTCCACATATTTGCCTGTCTGTGGAGGTTCCTGCATTGCATGGGCAACTCAGGATTTTACCATGAATTTTCTGAAGAGCCAGAACTTCTTTGTGTAGTGCCTGGATATGTCAGTTTAGCTGGGTTCAGTCCATCTCACACCCAAATCCTGCCCTCCCTGGCTGTCTCAGGGTGCTGGGGCTTGCTGCTGAAGATGATATTTGCCTCATGATCACACTGCCCATCTTTGATACCTAAAAGACAGCTCCTGACAATGCCTCATTTCAGTGTCCCTTGGGCATGTACACTATTTTGAACCCCAATTTAAGGCTCAGCTCTCACATGTGTAAGCTCCCTAAATCTCTTCCAGAACTCAAAGTCAAATGTTGCAGAATATGGCAGCAGTGATGAACAACCCATCATCAAGGCCTGTTGTTGGATGGTCATGTTGGTCATTCCTACTGGGTTTTAGCACTTTCAGAAGTTAGGCAGAGCCTGAGAGATAAGTTCTCCATGGCTTTCCAGAGCTCTCTGGTGTTTAAACTCTCTGGTGCAGCATCTGGTACTTACAAGATATCAGCTGAGCTTGAGTTGGCAATTTGGTCCCTGTGACCTGGAGTTTCTTGATGTTTATTGTCCTGTCTGATGTATAAAGCCATAGAAATGCTACATAAACCTCAGAGGTAAAGAACAAAGTAAAAGTCTCAGCTGGGATTTCTGAAACTTTTAAAACTTTTTCCATCAGGCCATTCCCAGCAGGCAGAAAAATCCTGGCTGAAGAGTAAAGGCTCCTGAAATGAATAGCATAAAAAGACGCCTTTTATTATCTTGCTTCAAAGTACAGATCATGACCATTAAGTTATTTGGGGCTACAAGTTCCAGACTTCCATCTCCCCTCCCCTTTCATCTAACCAGCAGAGGAAAAGGCTGTAACACAGCCTTTAGCATAGCATTTAGCACAGGGTAATGCATCTCTCTCTTCATCAGAACCCCTCCAAACCCCCTCACCAGATTATTTCAGCATCTGTGTGATGTGCACATTGACAGGCTGAAGACAGAGGTATTTGTCAGCTGTTTTCTTGCTGACCTTTAGATAAGAGTAGTCTTCCCTACTTCAGGCCACCGGAAAGGAAAAGCTCTGCACTCAAGACATGCCCAAACTGGGAGCAAGCTGCAGCTTCCAGCTTCCCTTTCCCACTGTGCAGGGCTTTTTCACCAGCAGTGCTGTGGAGGGTGGGATCCAGCCTCCACGCAGTCTGGACAAAGTCATACTGATGCCATTCCTTGGGTCTGATGTATAAAGCTAAAAAATGTGAGTGTCTGCTGCCCCTGGTCACCCCGGGAAGCTCAGCTGAGGCGTCCCAGGCTGCTGGAAACCCTTCTATCTGCTAGGGGAAACACATCTCATCACACAAAAAGCAGCATGTAAGTGTCTCTCTGCTATCCCTGGGACAATCCTTGTGGACATCTCTGCTGGCTTTCCCAAGGACCAGACTCCGGAGTGATGACACAAACCCTGCTCAGGTAGGATGGCTGTAAGATCCTGCTGGATGTCAGGAGGCACACAGACACACCTTCTCTGATGGTGTTTGTGTCCCAGACCCCAGCCTGCCTGCTGGTATGCCTGCAGCCTGAAGCACCCATGGATTCTCCCTCTCCAGAGGGTTGCTCTCTCTCTCTCTCTTCCGCTGCTTTGAGTCACAGAATTTGTTGGAAGTTAGCACCTTCAGTGCCTCTGCAAAAAATTTTGCTGAAGTGGCTGAGCAAACATCTCAGAAAAGGTGGGTCCTGGTCCCACAGGAAGACAGAGAAAATTAATAACAGGTATATTGGTGCTGTCTGGGAAAAAATATCCTGACCTGTGTGGCATACAGGAATGTGCCTGTGGCAAAGCAGCAAGCTGAGGAGTCAGAAGAGGTTATGTTAATGCTGATACCCAGGTCATGAGTGTCCTTGTCCCTTTCCTCTACCTCTCTTCTCCCCAGCTCTGAGCACACCAGACTGCTCAGCACCCTCATCCAGAAAAGCAAATGAGTGACTTGCAATGGCATTAGCATTCCAAAATAGCTCAGGCAAGCTGTGGTGAAAGCTGGAGTGTGAGTCTACAGCAGCAGATGGTGCTGAGCTATTGAGGTAGAGCAGAGGGCAGGCCCAGAGAACTGGCAATTAAAGGGTTAGGGAGCACCACAGCAACTGTGAGAAGCAGGAGGGTACCCAAAGTGCCAGCAGCTCTCTTGGATCCCCAAGCATCCCCACTGGTCCCAAAACCAGTGCTGCTTGCCAAGAGGAAGCAAAAAAGTGCTAGGTTTTTGCCAGCAGCCAACTCTCCTCTTTAAATGAGTTAAATCCATTACTTGCTTCAGGTGAGACTACAGTCTGTTGGGCTCAAGAGCAGGAGGGAGGTTACTTATGGAAATACAGAAGAGCATAGATGAAATACAAACCACTCAGTCTAATATATTAGCATATTTTTGAGTGATGACTGATCATTGCCTTGCAAACAGCTTGTGCTACATCAGCCTTCCTCAGCAGCAAACATAAAGCATGAGCTGTTTGCTAACATCATTTTCAAGTTTCTTTGAGCCTCCTGCACTCATGTTCCAGAGCAAGATCACCTCCACACCTGCACGAGGCTGAGTTGAACTGCTGGTCTTGTGAAGGGATTTGAATACCTCCAGCTGTCCTGCAGGTGAGCAGAGAGGGTTCTGCACGCCCTGGATGTGCCAGTGCAGGACATAACCAGCAAAGGCTGGTTGCCAGCTGGGGCTGCCTGCCCTGGCAGGGCACAGAGGGACAAGGGGCAGCTCCTTGGCTCCCTGCCTGCTGCCTCCAGCCCCTGGCTGGGCTGGGCCAGGCCAGGTGAGCTGATCCAGCAGCACAGCCAGCTCCCTCCCTGTGTGACAGGAGAGCAGCTGGAGCTGGGACACAGGAGTGCCCCGCAGCAATGACTGCGGGCACAGCTGCTGTGCCACGCTCCAGGTCCTTGTCACCCGGAGGTGACAGGGCTGGGAACGCCAGGCACGGCCCTGCGCTGGGGCTGGTGGCTCTGCAGCTCCGTGGCGCTTTTAAGGACACTAATTGGTGATAAATGTGCCTGCATGTGCCAGCAGTGGCACACAACCCTGAGGCCATCAGCCAGCTGCTGAAACGAGCCTACCTGGGCAGTGGAGTGCTCAAAGGGACAGCAGCTCCTGGCTCTGCCACTGCTGGAGACACTGAGGGGCAGGACGGAGCAGGAGAGTGTGGGATTGCTTGAGGCACATGCTGGATGAGATCAGGGCCACAGGGCCCACACACCATGGCTGTGCCCCCTCTGCACAGCCAGGCCCATGTATGACACCTGGGCAGCTTTGTAGCCCAGGACACA
>JANRMJ010000066.1:100832480-100843426 GCA_025584955.1 Alethe diademata | reverse complement strand
TCCTGACTCTGAGTGAAGACAGAAGAAAATGAAGACAAGCCACTAATTAGGTGGTACAGATAAACTTTTTACAGGGCCCACCTTTCCCCAGCTCATTTCCTGGTGCTGAGTAGCACACGCCTTAACCTGGCTTAACCAGGTGAGACCTACATAGGATGGAGAAAACCCACACTACACCCACCCACACCAAAGTATGTCCTCCAAAGAGAGACAGCTTTCATTGCAGCTACCCCTGCCATGCCTGGAAAAGCAGCTGGGTTTGAGGAATGCAGTTGCTTTGCCAATGTTGGTGTTTGCAGAAGAGTGGGACATACTCCCCAGGAGGCAGCAATGCCCAAGGAGGGGTGGGGGCTGATTTCCTACATCAGCTTCCCTCTCCACATGGGAAAACTCATGTCCCAAACAAAGGCACAAGTTTGACAGGATGTGGAGCAGACTCAGAAGAAGTTTAAATTAGATATTAGGAAAAATTTCATCACTGAAGGAATGGTTGAGCCTTGGAACCAGCTAGGCTGTTCAGGAAAGTGGTGAAATCATCCCTGAAAGTGTTCAAAAGGGGGTTATGTGTGTGTGTGTGTGTGTGTGTGTGTGTGTGGATGTGGCACTTGAGAATAAGGTTTGGTGAACATGGTGATGCTGGGCTAATGGTCGGACTCAATGATCTTAGAGAAATTTTCCAAATTTAGCAATTCTATGATTCTATGACTCAAAATGCAGACTTAGTGCAGCTGGACATTGCACCTTGTCTTCCAGCCCAGCTTCCCTGGTACTTTACCAAGGACTGTCCTGCAGCACAGGCAGATACAGACTTTGATTCCATGGAAAAATAATCATCCTGCCATGTAATTGTAGAGCAGCGGCTTATTCCTGATTAATGGCAGTAAAAATGAATTCTGATAAATCAATGAAGAGAAATTAAAGATGAGAAAGCTGAACATCAATGACACTACTCATTGTCTTCTACTGAGACAAAGGCTGTGTGATCCCTGTAAGGTTTTTCTCCACTTTACTTCTACTGCTTTATCATTGCTTCCCTTAAATAGAAGTTCAGTTTTGATAAATAACAGTTTTGATATCTGCCTATATTCTGATGAGTGCCTTTCTTAAGACGCAAATAAACGAAGATTTTCTGTCTGCTTAATATGCAACCCTGACTCTTTTTGCTCACAGTGCAAGGATCTTCATGGGGTCATGCTGTCCAAACTGTAATTACAAAGGATTGCAAAACAGGGAGAAGATTATGTTGCTGGTCTTGAAGCAATTGAGGAGACAAAGAAAGAAGCAGGTCAAAATGGAAAAAGCAGGGAGGAGGGAATTAAAGGATGAATAATTAATGTTATAATTTGCTACACGGGAGTAGTCATCTTAATTAATAAAACGGATAATGCAGAACCATCATTTAACAAATTCCTTGTAAACCTGCTGTGCTCCTTGCATGTCTGTTTTTGGGGGAGAGGGGCTCTGGTTGTTGGCCAAAGCTCTAAACTGAACACTTGCCAATTTAGTGCGTAACACTGTCAGGGAGCAGATTTGACACGTCAAGTCCTTCCATCTTTTGAACAAAGAACATGAAAACGACTGAGCTGTGCAGCCAAGGTCTGTGCATGGGCTTTGAAAAAGCAGAGTGCCTCAGAGGTCAGAAGGAGCAGGCACAGGATGCTGGGGCAGAATGGGTCTGATCACCATCTGCAGAGGCTGAGTAGGATGTTTCCTCTGCAGGCTCCACCAGCCACTGACAGAAAACAATCTGAGAAAATGTGGTCATATTTGGGCTACTTGGGACATACCTTGGAAGCACTAGCAGGCCTGTGTAAATAATATCATCAATATTCCAGCATTTTTCATGATTGTGAGGCTTCCTCTCTTTGGGAAAGATGCTCATTCCAGGTACTTGCCCTCCAAAAAGACAGCTGTGTCCAGGGCCATGCTGGCCACTGCCTACACCAGCTGGCCAACAGCCTGCAGCCTTGCTGTGGTGCACGTCAGTCTTTTGAAAGCTACAGATAAACTCATTGTAGGATTTATCTGAATTTATTTAAGCACAAAATAACCTGTCACAAGGAGTTTGAGATTTCACTGACCTTTGCCTGATACACAGCTCCAAACCTGACAGTATGTCAGTATATTTAAATCTGGAGTGTAAACACAACCAGCCTTACTGTGCTCCCCTTCCAAAAGACTGTATAGGTTTCAGAAACCAGCCATGAGCTGAAAGAATTTGTTCAACCAGCTCATTGTGTTTCCTTCCTAACTGCTGCTAATCTGCTCAGAGGAAAGGTGCTCTTTTTTCCTGTGTGCTGGAGGTTGCTATATCAAGGCTCAAAGCTGCCTGCAGGGAAAACAATCACTTAAGAGCTGAAATATACTGAAAGTGGCATTTTGCCAAACAAAATGCATTGCTACTGTCATGCCAGGGACCCTCTCACGTTGCACATATATAAGCATCCAGGAAGGACTTAATTACAAAGAAGCTCATATTCTTTTGGGGATGTTGAAAGTACTCTTGGCTGGGTTTTTTTTGTAACCTCCTCATGAAACCGAACCTTCCCTGGCAGCTTTAAAGCGCAGGGCTAGTGGCTTTTCTTTCTGTCCCACAAATTCAGTTCAAACTCCAGATATTTCTTGTTCATTTGGAAACATGTTGGGATTGCAGTCTGTTTCCGAGGACAAGCAGCTCCCCAGTGACAGATTTACAGGCTCCTCAAAAAAATAATACTTGGTTTCACAGAACACTGAGTATGAGAGGGGAAAATGGAAGCCCACAAGGAACCTAAAATCCTCAAATTTTAATTTCTCTGGCTGTTTTCAACAAAGGCAGGGATAGAGTAGTCTTGGATCTGGGGCTTCCCTCATCACTGAGCTTGGGCTCTCAGCCAGGGGCTTGAGTGTTTCTTAGAGATGACACAGCAAGATTTGTCCCAGCTCTGTCCCTGTTGACACCTCAGCCCTGGATCAGGATCCCCCAAAACACTGTTTTTGAAGTGTTTTTAGGACAGTGTATGTATCAGGAGCATGCTCCTGGCGAGTTGGAAAAGATGGTGCTGCTTGACCTCTTCCATGCAGTGGTACCTCCGCCAAGTTCTGACAGCAAGGAAATGGGAACTCTCACTTGGCTGATTGCTTGGTGGCTTGAAGTGGGGACTGATGTTGATAGCCAGTGAAGAACCAGGCACAGTATTTCCCTGCTGACAGGATGGACTCACTCCAGGCTGCTCCTCTGCTGATTCAGAATTTAAGCCTTCCTCTTCAGCCATCCTCTTCAGCACTGCCAGGTAGGAGACAGCCCTGTGAGAGGAGCCTGCTGAGCCACCCCTCAGGCAGTGGGAACTTGTTCTTGAGTGACACCCCAGATAGAAAGGGAAACCCCTTCCCTCATCTGATGTCCATTTGGAGGGCAGGTGTATGGAGAAAAGGATAACTTCCACTTTTGTGATTTTTTTTTTAGATTTTAAAATAAAAAGGCTGATCAAAATAGCCAGTAGCAATATTTAGTGAAACACTTGCTTGAACCATGGCATTTCCAGAGTAACTTCGCTCTGAATAACAGAAGCAGAGATCTGAAGCCAATCTCTAATTTTCTAAGCGAACAGTGTATTCATTCAGGAGTGACAGACGCAAAGCTGACTGTGAAGCTACAACTCTGTATTTCACCAGAATTAATATCCTTCCATTAAAAACTTACATTTCAAAAAGCTGATGTGCAGTGGTTGGAAAATGGGAGTTGAAAAATTCTCAAGCAGTTCCATTTTGGATCTTCTCTCTTCCAAACATCATGATACTGTGATAAACTTGAGGCCTCTTGGTATCATTTGTAATGTCTTAGATGCCTCTGGTTTAGAACAAAAAGCATTCCTGGAGATTAAATAGCAGCACTGTCAATATTTTGGAGTTTCCACTCAGTGAATACAAGGATTAGTTCAATGATCCAGCCAGCTCAGTTCATAGCCAATAAGAACATTATAAATACAATACTAACAAGATGTTTTTATTTCAACTTTTAACCTCAAGGTAACAACTGCAGTAAAGCATGAATACAACTGGACATGGCTTGTAATGGAGGCCTGAGTTATTTTCCAGCTTAATGGCAGCTGATGTATGTGTGTTTGCAATATCTCTTGTGGGAATGCATTAAGCAGAAGAGTTAACTAGTGTCAACTGATGATAATGCCTGGTGCTTCCCCTGGGGAGAGCCCTAGAAATGGGCTGGGTAAACAGCCCACAGACTGCAGACACTGTGGCATGTTTGCTGAGGGACCTGCAGCCAGCAGTGCACAAACAGCCTAAGGAAACTGGGCTCTCCTGAATCAACAGGCCCTTACTCCAGCCAAATGTGAAATTGTTTCTCCTGGATGAGACAAAGGCACTGGCAGAAATGATGAGTTATTAGGTTAGTCGTCAGCACCAGCTCTGCAAATGCAGCCGAATTCCAGCTGACTCCAGTCAGCCTGGCAAGACTGCACACAGCAGGTAAATGAGGCAAACAATTGATGAGTCAGGGAAGTATTTTTCATACCTTTTTGAAGAGGTCAAATATGCGGTTTTCCCAAGTGGGTCATTCCATTGTACTTTGCCGTGTACCAGGCATTTTCAGCAGTTTATTTTTACCTGACCTTTGCTTTCTTTCATCTATTGAAAAGTCTTAAATCTTGGTCTCATTGTGTCTGAAACATAAAGGTCATATTAGCCATTTTCTACCAGGAGAATCTGGGAATAAGCCAGAGAAGCTCCTTGGATGGATGTTTTGACACATCTTTGTGGGATTCCTGGTTTGCACAAACATTATCAGTGCTTAGCATAGGTCTCAGCTAAGACCAAGGTTCACAAAGCTTTACACACACCTCAAAGCTTTGTACACCAATTTGTAGTAAGAAATCACACAGCCTCAGAAAAGCTTTGCCCCAAGTCTTCCACATTATTTGGAAACTCAGCTCCTGAGTTATGTACCAGATCGATTTTAGGACCTGCCCTGAAGCCTCAGTAGATGATGCACAGTTTGACACGGGAATTATGGCTCAGCTTTGCAGCTTACAAGCTGATACAAAGAAATTCAATGGCTTATGCAAGGTCAAGCAAGAAGTCTCCTCAGCCCTGATCCACAAATCCAAAATATTAGTTGCTGAGTGTGAGTAATGGATAGGGAAGGGAGACATCAGAGGCCAGTGCAGGAAAACAGAACAAATGAGGATGTGAGCTGTTGAGGCTGAGGTGAAAGGAGAAATGGGCTGGGACGAGGGAGATACATGGAGTACCTTGGATAGGATGGAAGCACCTCAGAAATTATAGAAGGGGTTCGTGTCCCATCCTGAGCCTGCATCCATCAGAGTGCCTTGCATATACTCTAGAGCAGTGCAAACTTTGATTAAAGCCAGGCACATCTCAGTGGAGGGAGCCAACTGGAAGTTTCATCCCTAGCTAATATAAACCCACACCTCTGTGGTTGTGAGTTACTTTAAACTCTATTTTTGTACAAAACTGTTTTTATTTTTAAATTATATATTACTGATTTTATATTTCATTTTTTGGTTTCTATATTACATGTAAGTTTATGTATTTATTTACATAAACTTTCTTAAGGAGGAAGCAATTTTTTTAATAGAGGTAATTTACTGCTCTGTCCCTTCACACTGGGTACCAATGAGCCATGGAACAGGTGGAGTAAATCCACCCCAAAGGGCAGGTGGATGGAGATGAGCTTTTCCTGTACAGACCTGTGATAAGTGCAATCAGCTGGAGCTGACACTGCTTAATCTGGGCTGGCAGGAAGGCCATTCAGCAGCGTGTCCTTGGCAGGAGTATCTCTCCTCTACAGTTATCACAGAGCCCAGACTCTCTGAGTTTCAGGGTGTGCAGTATAGCTCACAAGAGGAATCTGAGTCTCCTGGCCTTTCCCTGTGGGAATATGTGTGTGTGGAAGGGGGAAGATGGATCTCAGTCTGCTCAGAACATACATTTTTGATCTTGCTTCATGTGCTAGGTGGGGGGATGCAAAGCTAAGTAAAGAGGATTTCTTTTATTGTGGCTGTTGCTTTTGCATGGATGTTTTTCTGGCAAAAATCTTGCTGTGGGTTTATAAATTGTGTGTGTCCAAAAGGAAGGACTGGTAAAACCTCCCTTTGTTCTTGTAGCAGTGTTTGCTACAGGAAGATGGATTGGCTGTTCTTTTTGACATGAGTGATGGGGCCAGGATTTTCTCTTGTTATAATTGATCATGTAAGCAGACAATAGGAGAAGACACTTCTCCAGCAGATCTGTATTCATCCTCTGCAGCGCTGCAGTTTGTCACTACCTGTGAGTGGAAGCTCTGAGCTGTCCCTAAGCCATCTCCACAGCCTGTGCAGCCCTGTCTGCCCCCTCCCAGGCTGCCCAGACCTCTGGCATGCAGAGGTTAAGTCCACCATTGTATCTCAGGGGTTATTTTTGTGCAGCCTGTTTATCTTCAGTCCCCAGGTCATTAATAAACATCCTTTTTCAAATACTCTGGACATCTGGAATATGGTTTGCTTGTCTTCTGAGACAATGATATCCTTTTAGGCTGGTAAGGGAAGGATGAAGACTAAAACTCCCCTTCTTTAGAAAAACCCAGTCTACATTTTCTTCTCTTCTACTCCAATTCATTCACCTGTCAGCTGGGATTGCAGTCTGCTGGAGCATTTAAGCAGGTATTTAACTGCCATACACATGTACAGACCCACTGGTATCACCTTCCTGTCACTACCACTGCACAATGTTATATTTGCACCCTAAGCACAGGCAGAACCATTTGGAAAAAAGCAACATCTGCTCCTTTTATACAAGACTAACTACTCATATACCTGCAGCAGGGCAGCAAACCTGGTATTTTTCAGCTCTTTTTACTTTATTTAGTATTTGTTTACACAAGAATACAGATTTTTTAATTATTTGTTTTAAAGAAAAATAGCCAACACAAGTTGCTCTTCAGATGAGTGCTAGGAAAATGCAGAAAGATTTCATGGGTCTGTTCTGCTCATGGGAGTCAGGTGCAGGGATATGGGAGAGCAATTTTTTTAATCTAATTTTACATGCCTTTTTGAGAATGAACCAAATTCTAAAGTGTCTTTTTCTATGTAATAACCAGGGAGGGATTTTACAGCTCCTAGTCCAAATGGAGCAGGCATCATGATTTAGATGAAATGCACCCCTCTCCTCCTGGACTTAGCTGTAGCTTCTACTGTGATTAGTGGGGTGGAGGGACAGGGCTCCAAGGGCTGCAAACCCTCTGTCATCCCTGGGAAGTACAGCTCTGTCTGCTGACTGTCAGGCAAATCCCACCCAGCTCAATGTACAGAGCTCTTTGGACCAGCCCCTCCTGATGGGCTCCACTTTGCAGGGGAGGTCACAACGCTGAACTTAGGTGGAATACAGAAAAAAAAAAAAAATTATTCCCAGGGTTTGTAGCCAAAACTTGGGTCTTGGCCTTTCCTCTGTGACCTTGTTGAGACTATAACTCCTGTGATGGGCACTCTGTCTGCAACCAGCAAGTCATAATCACATCACACACGGATTGAGCTGGCGTGGGGATACTGTCTACATTGTGCCTCAATTTCTACCTATAGAAGCTTTTGCTTGAAACATTTTAATGAGGCCATTTTGGGCTTGTAGCAACCTCCAAAACACTAAGCTACCTGTTTATGACCAGCAGCTAACAGAGCATCTGGCTAATGATCAGCTATCGATCATTCATTAACCTCTGCTAAACTACAAAGATTGAAACCTCTCATTTGCATGCTGCATCATGCCATTCACATGTTTTGCAAAATTAACAAGCTTTATGGGCCCCCCTCCACCCCCTCAGGCCAGGAGTGAAGGGAGAAAAGCCCCTTTGTGAGCCATCTCCAGCTGAGCCCTCCTGGCACAGTGTGGCCTCAGAGGAGCGGTGTTTTATAGACTTCAGTGGTTGCTTTTCATCACTCCTCTTTGAGAAGACATTCTCTCCCATAGAAGTAAGGCAGGAAAATTGTGCCTGGAGCTAGAGTGGGGTTAGGGGTCAGCAGGCAGCCCCTGGTGACTCAGGGCTGAGGAATGTGCAAGCAGACCCTGCTCCTGCAGCGGGCACGGTCCTCCCACACAGCACTCTGCTCAGCATCCAAGGATCTCCTCTCAGGATGAGCACTCTGGTGTCACCTTGGCTAATTGGAGCAGCTCCTGTGGCACGCTGCAGTCCAGAAATGGCTCCTAAGGCTTTCCCAGTGTTATTCCCCAATGTGTGAGCAAATAGAAGAGGCACTGGGTTTGGGTAGCCTCTTGGTCAGGTTCATACTCTCATCCCAGCACAAGTGATAGGTGATGAAGGCTGCAGATATCTTTGTTGGAAAAGATACCATCAGACCAGCTACTTCAACCAGGAACAGTCTGCTGGGAGTGGTTTGTAGCTCCAGACAGCCATCCTGGCATCTCATCCCTTCCAATCTCACTGACAGAGGCTTCTGCCACCTTGGTTTCACCAGATTCATTTGCCCAGCTGTGTAAAATGACCCAGGTTTAAGTAACCCTGTTGACCTTCTAGAGAAGAGCTGCTCTGTGCTTCCTGCAGAGAAGAAATTCGTGGAGATGATCATGTAAGCTTTGGCTGGTCAGAAATATGGTCTTTCTTTCCACAGCCTTTTGCTAGATCACATCTTTTTTTGCTGTCTCAAATCCAGAGAAATATTAGCAAATATTATTTCCTGATAATGCCACAGGGGTTGGCTAGTTCTCTTACTCTGTAGGAACTCTTTGTGGTAAATGCTCACACCAATTGCTAGCATTAACTCAAACAGGGTGACAGATGATGTAAAAGAAAGTTTTGTTACCTTTGATTCTCAGAGGTGCCCCAAAATACCCAAGGCCTCTTCCAAGCTGCACTGTGAAGCAGGGGCTGGTTGAAACACAGAGCCTGTAGCAGCAGCTGCATGTGCAGGACCAGCTGTGGCTGTCAAGGTGGGAATGGAGGGAGGCTGGCAGTGCATCACTGAGCACAGAGGGAAGGCAGCTGGTGAGATTTTGAGAGTCAAGGGTTGTGATACATCTCTTTTTTGTCTGCCTAGTCAGTGCCCCTTGAAAAACGTACATATAAACCCAGATCATGTTTGCACTGGGATGATCCCAAATTAAAATGATCTAGTAGAGTTTTTGTGCCAAAATGCCCACACAACCACAGCATGCCTGGCTGGTGCTCCTCACAGCCTCAAGATGCTTTGAGATGCTGAAATAAATCACCCATGGGCTGCATGGTGGATCCTGTGCTTGGAGCTCATGTGAGGCACATGGGTGCAGCACAGCCTCCTCCCCTCCCACCTCCTGCTCTGGGTCTGCATCCCTCCTTCAGACCCTCACTCTCCTGTCAGGTCTGCTGGTTCCAGCCTTCCCTGTACAGACTCATCACGTGCAAGAGGTGCACTTCCAGCCTGGCTGCAGTGCTTGTGAACTGCAACTGCTTCCCAATTGGAAAAGGGATTACCAGGAACAGCTCTCATTTTCTGTGTGTACCTGTAGAGACATATATCCCCCATTTGAATAGAAGAGACAGCTCTACCCTCTCTGCGGCTCTAGAAAACCTTGCATTGTTTCTATTATGTTTCATCTGCTGTGAACTTGGCTTGTCCAGGATTTCTCTCAGCTCATAATGTGTTTACAATGAGAAAACTCCTGACATGCTCTTTTCCAACTACCTAGGCAGGATCTATCACTCTAGAGATGGCAAATGAAGTGCAGGATCTCAGTGAAGAGTGTGCATTTCTGTGAATAAGAGAAGTGAATGATACATTTGGCTTTAGAGTTCCAGACTCCTGCAGACATCATGGATCAAAACTGAGCAAAACTACATTTGCTGGTGACTGCTCAGGTAGATGTGAAGGAGACAAGTTTGCACTGGCTTATTAGGGAGCAAGTCTCCTCTGTACAGAAATGAATCAGCAAGGCTGACAGTTTATGCTCTTTTGGGAGTTTGCAATGGCTTTGAGTTTTTGGGGAAAACTCACACATAACCTGATTGCCTTGAGAAATCAATACCCACTCCCTTTCAGATCTTTAACTGAGAACTTTATCTTGACCATTTGCAGTCCTCAAGAATTGCAGGACACCCCTCTCAAGAGCTGCATTAATTAAAGTCTCTCATTCCAATTTCAGCCTTGCATTACTGGGCTGTGTCCCTGGGCTCTGCACTTCTTCTTTGAGCAGCTCTCCAGCACAGCCATGCCCTGAGAAGGTGCCAGAGCACACCCAGAAATGCCACCTGGCTGCATCTCACTTGTTGCAGAGAAATGACTTTCTGTGACAAAGTTTCACAGGTTAATATCACCAGAGAAAACCAGCCTGAGAGAGAATTTGAGAGGTCACTATGCAGATCCCTTACCCCAAGACAAGTTTGATAGTACTGAAACTAATCCTGACAGGTACTTCTCTAATTTGTCCTTAAAAAAAAAAAAAAAAAAAAAAGCTGGTGTGAAGATTTCACAGCTTCCCTTGGGCATCCAACTCCATGCTTCAATATTTTATGTTGAGAAAGTTTTTCATAATTTCTAACTAAAGTATTTTTGTTGCAGTTACAATCCATAGATGGATTATTCCCTTCCTTTCTAGAGGCATTTTTGCCTTGTTCCAAACATTTATCTTTCCCTGGCAGTCACCTGTCGCCCAGACTGATGTTCCCCAAGTCCTTTGAATCCACAAATCTTATCTCTTGGACCTTAAATGATTCATGCTGCTCCCCTCTGAGGCTCTTCCAGCTTCTCCTTCCACAAGTGCAGTGCAAACTGTGTGTCAGGCCCCAGCTAAATCCTGGTAAATGGCAGTGCTCCATCTGTCATGGGCACCAGTCCTTGAAGAACAAGGTGATGGTGGGATGAGGCCGTTCAGCACTGTCACCAAGAGGCAGCACACACCCTGCACATCACCAGTGCTGCAGGTGAGAGCACACACCCTGCACATCCCCAGTGCTGCAGGTGAGA
>JANRMJ010000066.1:100744972-100832380 GCA_025584955.1 Alethe diademata | reverse complement strand
GTGCTGCAGGTGAGAGCACACACCCTGCACATCCCCAGTGCTGCAGGTGAGAGCACACACCCTGCACATCCCCAGTGCTGCAGGTGAGAGCACACACCCTGCACATCACCAGTGCTGCAGGTGAGAGCACACACCCCCAGCATGTGAGTCACAGATGCACTGGCTGGGAGCACCTGTGGGCTGTCACTGCTGGCACATCCCTCACCTTGCTCGTTAGCTGTAAATTAAAATGAGCACTCAGGCATCTGGGATTGTGCCTAAACCATGGGAAGACAGGATTTAGGAGGCTTTTATCATTTTTGCAGAAATTACATTGGCCTGTGGCTGTATGGGCAAGGAAGATTCTAAAAAGCTCACTCTACAAAGTCCTTTCGTATTCCTTAAGAGTGAGCCAGGCTCTCATACCCAGCACCAGGCTGAGAAGCACAGACTGGTCCTTGTGGGCCCTGAAAAGTCACTCTGCCTCTCTGTCTTGGTACTCCCAAGAGCCTCAAGGCAAAAGGAACAATCATTTACTAGCAGTGCCTAGTGAAGAGAAGCCCATGTAGCATTGACTAATGCCATTGGAAGATAGTTCATGTCAGTGGAATATAAGAGCAAAAAAACGTGCACCAAGTCAGTTCAGGGAAGAGATCCACCAGAAGACTACTTTTGTTTCTTTTCCCCTGAGATCAGATCTGTTTCCTGATGAAACTGCTTGAGCCCTAAAATGTCACAGGAAACCTGATGGGAATATGAGGGGGCAGAGCCTGGGGAGGGAAGGTGAGAATTGCCTGCCACTGTTTCATAATGACTGTAACTTAATGCTAAGTTTCTGAGATTTGGGTGATTCCCACCTTAACCTCCTGCATCTCCTCTGAACCTCTTGCCTTGTCATCCTGTATAGAAAAATGGGGAGCACGTTCCTACAGGAGATACAAGTGTGTCCCACATTCCTTTAAGGAGTAGTGAATACCTGCAAAAGCCCTGCTCTTCTGACACACAGGAGCATAGCAAAGCAGGATTCCTTTTTGTTTTCAAAGAAGTATAAGATACAAATATGCTGGTAATTTAATTTACATTTAAAAAATCAGTCAAATTTTGTAAAGTATATGCAAAATGAAAAAATAAAAATACCATGTCAAAATAAAAGCACATATTTTTGTAGGTGCCTTATTTCAATAATGCAGCTGTCAAGGCCTCAGAGTAGGCAAAATTCCCTTTTAAGGATCTCAATGCTTATATATTTAAAAACAAAAGGATCCTCACATTTGTGCTTCTTGAACTTCATTCTTGACTCCACTAGTGCAATTAATTTATTAAGCCATGAGAGAATTAATTGCATTAAAAGTCCAGGCTCCATGCTGTCTGACTATGTTAATGGGCATTTTCTTCCTAAATTTTTACCTAAGAAGGTAATGGAGCTCATTAAGAAAAAAAAAAAAAAAGAGCATATTTTTGGCGGAGTGCATCAGGTAGGTATCAGAAAGGTCAATTAAGTTTTTACTTTGAACACTAACTGCCAATGATTTAAGTGCTGAAGCCCTTGAAGTGCTGACTCTGCTTAGGTTTCACATGACTCCCTTGGCTCTGCTGCTTTGAAAGTCTGGATGAGAGCCAGTGAGAGATGTTTCTCTTCCCAGTGTTTCAACATGTGCCTCATCCAGGATCTCCATCCTTATCTGGACAGGATCCAGCCATCAACCTTCCCATCATCACAGGGCAAAGGATGAATACTCAGCCCCAGGGCTCATGTGAGGACTTTGGCATGATGATGTGTTGTGGCATTAGCTGAGGGACACTGCAGTGCACTGACCCTAAGAAGGGCAGATGCAACCCAAATTTCCCCAAAAGTGGGGAATTTTTAGATCCAGAACTTCAGCCTGCAAAGCTGACTTGCCCTGGGGCATCTAAACCCCATGAGTGCCTTGTGTTTTATGTTCTCAGCTCCTGCAGCATAAGTGGGAGCTGGCCCAGTGCTCTGCTCTTGGTGGAGTTAAGCAGATGGATGTGTAACTCCTGCTTTAGCCCCGAGTCTGGGAGCTCTCCTGAAGCTCCAGGACCCTGGGGCCAAGGCAGGAGTTACACATCCATTTGCTTGGCTCTCTCAAGACATGGATGTCATAAGATTTCTCAAGCACTCTGAGCACTCAGCAATCAAATCCAAGAGCAACTGCACTCCCATGAAGAGCTGGCAGAGCTCAGCTCAGGACCAGCTCACCCAGCCTCTGTCCTCCAAGGACTGAAGTCCACACTGCATCACTCCAAGGGTGTGCCTTGAGTCACCTCTCACTGTCACCTATCCCTCTATCCCTTGTGAGACCAGGACCAGGAAAGCATCTTTTGCTAAATGGGAGTTACTTCAATTTCCAGAGACACTCCTGGAGTTGCAATGAATAGCACTAAAATACCTCTGCAGACAAGATGTTTTAAATAGTCAGTTCAGGAGATATCAGTGAGGGAGAGGGGAGTTGTAGGCAACACTTGCTAAAATAATAGCAGGCCTTGCTGACACCTTAAAAAACACTTCTTCAAGAGGAGATGCCATGGTATGGCTCAGACCATGGCTCAGTTTCTTTTAGGGACTATAGGGGCACCTGGCCTGTGACTCCAGCACCTGTTGAACAATTTAATGTGATAATGTGCTTGTCCTAAAAGACCTGCTTGTGACTGATTGAGAGACTGCCTTTGAGTATGTCTGTCCTCTCAAGCCCAACCCGTGTGTACAGCAGGTAAACAAACATTTAAAGGTGTTGAGTAGGTAAACACACCTTTAAAGGTGGTGTGTATTTCCTAGCAGAAACTTCCCCCAAACAACATTTTTTCAATGACTCAGGAAAGAAGGCCATTAATTTTATGCCTCTAAAAATAATCCTGACCTCTGTGTGCCTCTGCTCAGTGGCAGCTCTGTGCTTGCAGGGTGTGGTGTCCCCAGCAGCACTGGGTGTGCACAGGGCAAAGGGCTGCTCCTCTGTGTCCCACACCTCTGCCAGCCTTGGCTACAGCATTTGTCTTTGCTGCCACTTCTCTGCACTTTCCTTCACAATTCAACCTGGACTGTGCAACCAACCTTGTGCAGGAGTGGCAGAAAGTGCAGTCATCCAAAGGGGACAATGGTCTATTCCAGCTGGAGAGCCCAAGCAGAGGGCTCAGGAAAATTTATGTTGCCTTAGCTACAGCAGCAACTGGATGTCAAAGGCCACTGGAGCAAACAATCTTCTGATCTTTCCCTTACTGTGGGTTGGGTTATTTCTTCCTCTCCTTTTCTTCCCTGATTGTTTCACTGTGTATTGCTGAGCAACTTTCAGTCTCATGCTTGGACATTGCACAGCAACATTACACGTGGCATGGGGTTGTCATTGAACTGCTGGCATTCTGTACTCAGGCAAAGGGATTTCTGGGCAGTAGCAATACATATCACATCAGTGGTTATATATTCACCAAACTTCACAAGGGATGTTTCTGAGAGAGGAATGAGAATTTCTGATTTCAAAGGGTGTATGTTTGTTTTGGTTTCTTTCCATTGAGAGCACTGGAATAACTTGTGCTCTATCTTACTTTTTTAGCTTGGCCTAAGGTAAAACATTGAGTTTCCCATTGTTCGTTGCTTATTACTATCCAAAATTCAGAAGAAAAAGTTAAAATCTTGCAATTTAGAATCCAGCTTATCTAAAAACATTGCTATGGTATCAGAGCATTTCATTTAATCACTGAGGGCAGTATTCATCTCACATGGCATTAGATGCCTAAAGCATAAGATATCAATATCTTAGCCAAATTCTTTGCTCTCATTTTACAATGCTCAGAGACAAATAGGTGTATTCATGGTTCATCAAATTTATTTCAGAACCCCATTTTTGAGTACCCTACTTAAAGCTCTCCTCTGTCTGTACGAGGATTCTGGGCACCTGGGACTAGACTCAGCCATCTCCTTGCCATAGTCCAGCATCCTTGCAGATTCATTAATGCATCCTTCCTAGTTTCTAGCTTCTACTCCAAAAGGGTCTTCTGTAGGTCCTGTGGCATGTCTGGCCAGTCCTGGCTGGGTATCTCAGATTTCCCAGAACTCCTCAAATGGCAGGTTTCAGCTGTGGTTGCTCAGGTCATACATTGGCCAATTGAGTATCATCACAACACCCAGATAGTCCCAATGCTTAAAAACTTGTTACATATGGTGGCACAGCTGTCACCTCCCAGCAATGATCTGCTTTGAGTCAGGATCATCATTAAACTTCATTTCCCCTTGGTTGCACAGTGCTTTATGAGAGTTACAGTTTATGAGACTGCACTTGAATTTGTCTGGCTTCAGCTTCCAGCCACTGTTTCTTGTCATGTCCTTCTCCATTAGATTTAAAAAGCTGTTTAATATTGTAGCCTTTTTATTGACTGTAACTTGAGTTGCCACTAAATCTTCTTTTCATTTATAAATCAAACTGATCACTTTAAATCTTTTAATGTATCTTTCCAGGTCTACAAAGTACTTTTGAAATTTTTTTTTTCTGAATATTAGCTCCATTTTGTTAACTCTTTGTAGAAATGCTAAAATACAGGTTTCCTTCTACCAGGCACCTCATAGCTACACATACAGAAGTGTTAGTGCATCAGTCCAAGTAGTTTTCAGACAGTGGGGTGAGACAGGCAGCACTTCTGGTTTGAACTTTGGTTTTAATTTAATTGAACCACCCGTGTCTGTAGGAGGCTGCTCAGTCACAAAGCACAGCGAGACTGAGAGCACAGGGAGATAAATGGGAAACACATGGCAAGAAAATCTGCCAGGAAAGTGCCTCTAGATGCAGATCCCTCCAGCAGTCAGACCCCACCAGGGAAATAATGGGAAATTCCAGTGCAGGTTGGATCCCAATTTTCACACATGGTCAGGGTAAACTGAGAGAGCTTTGACTGAGATGTGAGTCAGTGTCTCTAAAACTGACAAAGGATAGTATTTGGATTTGGAGAGTATTAGTCCTAGAACAAAACGTGCGATGGAGACATGTCCTTCGCAAATTTTTTGCAAAAAAGATTGCAAAATACTTACAAGAATGTAAAATGCCAACAAGGCCCTAATGCATTCTGGCAGCTTTTCCTCACCCAAAGTTTGTTAGTGTTTAACTTCAGCTGCCATCTAAAGCTGCTTTGGGCCCTCTGGTTAACATGATCCTGTGTTCAGAAGTGCATCAGCTGATGCTGCCAGTCAGGAACCCAAAATTTCAGGAGGAAGGAGTGAATGGCAGTCAGGCAGTGAGCAGGAGGAGCCTGACCAACAGGTGACTTAGAGTGCTTTGAGCCCAAGTTCCATAGACAGAAACCAACAGGAGCTGTGCCGCTGCAGACAGCACACGTGGTGTGGAGTAACAACTCATCCTAGGGATGGAGAGGTTCACCTCCCTTCCCTTCCCCAGCCCTTCCTGTGTGGGAGCAGTGCCAGCAAGGAGAGCCATGCCATCCTGCTGACAGAGCCTGTGCTCAGAGCCCAGAGCCCGTGGTGAAAAGGTGCACACAGCATTAGCACTTTGGGGGATCAACATTAAAATGTGTGCCTGATGCTGGTGATACAATGAGAGGATGATAATTTTGTTTTACGCCTGTTTTAGCTACAGACTCTCTGTTTGCCACCATGGAGGAAAATGCCAATTACCCCCTGCAGGGAGGATAGATTACTTGATGCTGCATCAGTCACTACCACTGCTAGCAGGATAACACAAACTCATTTCCCAGAGGTCTCCAAACAGCTGTCAGAGAATAATGACTTTCAGTTGCTACTAGCCCACACCAATGCTGAAATGGTGACCTAGAGGCAAAAAGACTGAGTCACATTACAAATCTCTTCAGCCTTCAGATGTGCCTCAATTTGTTCCCTAACACCAAAAGATTTAATTAATATGGATTATCATTTTTCACAGCACTTCTCATTTGTGCCAAAATTGGTCTAGAGACCAATTTTCAAGAACTCCTTGTCTTTAGGAATTTTGCCTATGATATATATGAGCACTCTTCCTATCAATATTTTTTATTTTGTTTTAAAGCTTCAGGAATAAAATCTAACCACCTAAAGCAAAAGTAAGCTTCCTTAATTGAAAAACAGTATTTTCACATGGAAGAGAAAGCATATAGATAAAATTACTCAGTAATGTATTATCAAAGAACAAGACTTCATACTAAAAGAAGCAGTTGTAATGACATGTCAGGATTTTTAGATTCCTCTCAGATTCTCATTCCTGTTCTGCCACTTTTTATGTTGCAATTGAACTGAAACATCAATTCCTTGGGTTTGAGTTTTATTTTTCATTTCTGTCTCTCCTTAGTGTCTGGGGTCAGACTTGCTTCTCATTTATGCTGGTGTATGGAGAAGCCTCTCTGAAACTGCTGAGACAAAGCAAAAAATGTGAAGAATCAGGTGTCCCAGCTGCATGAAATTAGCTCAGGTGTTATTTCCCCAGCAGAGACTCTGATCATGGCCATGCTATACTTGCACCACTAAAACTGTGGTCAGAGTCTGATAGATTTAGCATACATCGTCCATACCCACAGCAATAGATCATAGTGACAGTGATATTTCTGTCTTGCAGACACAAGAGAGGGCTGTTGAAAGATGAAAAATGAGAAATTTTGTCTCAAAATAATGAAACAGTTGACAAACATGCAGTTTTTACAGGGCAAAAAGTAAACCTAAAACAGTGTCCTGTATGAAATCTAGACGAAATAAAGGATCAGATTTTTCTATTATATTGGCAACTAATGTTCCAACCAGACTGAGAATTTACAAAAGGATGCTGATGTTTTGGTGGGTGCAGTTGGCAAATGACTCTAGTATGGATGAGAAGAGTCATGTGCTGACATCAAAGGAGCAGCAAAAGTTCACTCAGGAAGCCCTTTGGGTTTAGCATTGCTTGATCTTGCAATTCTGTCCCCAATGATTTTCATAATCACCAAATAATAAGTGAAAACCTTAATCCTTTCAGCAGCACAAATCCACGAGAGGGAAATCAATTTAGAGAAATCTCTATGGAGGTAAATGAGCCATTCTTTTCCTGCATAGTTTGTGAAAAGAGCTGGAGGCACTGACAAAAAATACCTTTCTGCTTCAGGAAGGATAAGAGGAAAGGTCAAAGCACCCAAATATTAACCAGAAACCATAATTCCATTGCAGAAGAAACACCAACAGCCTCCAAACAGCAACCAAATCATTCACAATTACAGGCAGCGAAGGCAGAAGAGGAGGACCTGAACATCCCAAGACATTTGGTAGGATTCACTTCTGTTCTTTGGCATGTCTACAACACAAAATCCTCTTCCTGGGCCAGTTACTGCAGCTTCCTCCTGTGGCCATCCAGAGTCTTCTACACCATCCCAGCTGCTTGTCCTCAGCATTATTTCAGCCTGGGCCACCCAGTGCTCTCCCAAAGGTCTGGAGGGCTCAGGGCAGGGCAGCAGCAGTCACTTGAGGGCTACCTCACTGCTTCTGAGGGCAAAAGCATTTTGTGCCATTCTTTGCCCCTCATCTTCAGTATCAAGGAATGATCCCTGCCATTTTAGTTTTGTAGACAGAGCCTGAACATCTGCATCAGTGCCAGACACTTTATGGGCTCCCTTTACAGCCAGGAGAAAGAAACAGGAACTTTCAGAGTGTGACATCAGAGCTGTTGCAGACATCAGGATTAGGGGAAATGCATCCTGAAGTGCCTGTATTTTCCTATTGACTATAAAAAAACTCTAGACTCTTTGCTCACAGGCAGAAATTTACAGTGTGAACATCTGGAGCTGGTTGGGAAAATCCCACCTTTCCTGTCAAAGATTCAATAATTTTTTCCATAAAGACACCATGACTGAGAACTGCACCTCATGCACACTTGCAGACAAAGATACTTCCCCTTATTTGTTTACCAAATATATCAAGTAGAAATTTACTTCTCTAATGAATTAAATAAGGACTTCTTATGAAAGTGCACAGTTAAATACAATGCTTAATTTAGAGCTAATGCAAAGCTAGTCAAATAAATGGAAATTTTTTTTTGTTAGCATAATGTGCTACAGAAAATGGTTGCAAATATTACTATAACATAGGGCAAGTTCTCACGAACAGTATTTACAGGGCAGTCTCTGTCTGACAGAGGTGACCTGCAACACCTGTATCTTTTCCTTTTGACGTGAAGCTGGAATGACACAATAAAAACTATGTGATACAATATGAAACCTTCCTGTAAAAAGATAACTTATTAAAATGATATGAGCATGAATGAATCAGTTCACTGAATTTTTAGCAAGTCAGCTGTCTGACTGCAGTGATTCTTCAAATATATATATACAACTTTTCTGTGTTCCCTGGGATGCTCCCATTGAAACTCTCAGTGGTTCAATGAGGTTGGAAATAGACCCAAAACATTTTCAAAGTGCCTTCCTTAATCCCACTTAAAGTATACAAAATGACACAAAATTTAGCCTGAAGTACAAATTTAAAATTGAGTGCTATAGATAACTGGGTTTAAATAGGTGTAGCTCAGCTAATGCTGCCCTACATTTTATCACCTTCACAACTTTCTTCATCACAGTCAGCAGTTTAAGCATTCCTGCGGCTAAAGTCTGCTTTACGTGCTGAGTACAGACATGATTCAGTGCTGATTCAGTGAATAACTGTGTTTTGTAGCTTGAACCTTCCTCTGATTAATAATTTTCTGTAGGAGTCCTTTAGTGAGGTGAGCAGAGAGCACCACACCATGCAGCTCATGAACCAGGGTGGACTTGATTGCCTTGCCAGCAGTCTGCCTCCATGAGGAATGGAGCTGGGAAGGGAAGCTCCCCTTGCTTCCAGTGGCCAGGAGGAGTTTGGTGTTGGTGACTGTGAACACTGGCACAACCTGGCTGCAGCTGGGCTTTGTGCTGGGACAGCACAGCAGACCCCTCAGTGAGAGCCTCCAGCTCGTGCTTTCCTGAGCATGGGCCATCAGTGGCAGATGGAATAAATGTCTGAGCTCATGGCTGGCCTCACTGTTAGATGGTGTTGGGTTCCCCTCGGGCACCAGCAGTGACTGTGTATCTTGTTTTCTTTCCAAAGGCAGGAAATCTCCCACCTCAGGATTCTCTTGGACAGGATGGGTGATTCACTTTGCGCTCTGCTGCCCCTTCCTCAGGCTACAGCTGGGGAGTTTAAATAGAAAATTGTCTCAGACAGGTTGAACACTGGGGAAACCCTTTTATGACCCATAATATGCTCTCCACAGTATTTGTTTCATTGCCAGGGGCCCAGACTTCCTGAGCTCCATCCCCTCTCCCTGGTGGCCTCTGACTGCCTGACATCAGCAGAGTCTCCTTGCATGCCTGGGATGCTTGAAATCGTTGGGGCTTAACCAGGAAACAAACAGGATTCAGGGAAACAGGGGTGAGATTCAGTTTTCTTTCTGATAGGAAGAATTTGCTGCCGGACACCACTTTGTTATGCTCGAGCTTTGTTTACTCCCCATTTTGCCAGAACCGACTTGACTGATCCTGCTGCTGCAGCCACTGAAGCAGATGTTTCCTGCCCAGATCCTGCTCTGTAAGAACCAATGAGAGGAGAATATACTGAGTTTAAAAAGTGATTGCTTAATTTTGAGCTGTGTCTGGCAGCAAAAGACCATAAGGTAGCAGCCCAAATGCTGCCCAGTGGGTGTGAACAGCACTGGTGTGGGCACAGAGCTGTTGTGTTCCCTGCAGCACCAAGAGCCAGCCTTTTTGTCAAGCCTTGGGTGGGATCTGCTACACTCCCAGAGTGAGGATCTGTCTTCTATGGTGCATTACACTGATATTTTCCCTACATAGCTTACTGAAGCTAGGTCATTTGGGCCAGGTCTGGTTTAGGGAATAAATAGGACCAGGGCACAAGCCTGGAAGCTTCCATATCAATAGAATATTAGCTACATTGGCAGCATGGTTTTTGTCCTCAGACCATCAAACACTCTCACAAGCAATTGCTGCACAGGGTGTGAAATATGGACTATTCCCACCAGTTTCTCTGTGTCTACCCTACCTGAGGTGGCCTCACGATGGCCCACTCTGCATGATGGAGAGGAGAGCACACATGGCTGCAGAGAGCACCAGGACTTGTGAACCTGCACAGGGAGCAGTTATGGCACCATCCTGGGAGGTGCTGGTGACAACTGACATGTCAGAGATGATCAACAGCAGTGCTTTAGCAATGACAGAAGCAGATTGGAACTGGCACCCAGCTGGCTGTCATGCCCTGGGAGCAATTTGTCTGGCCAGCAGTGGGTAGGCAGAACACAGCCAGACAAGAGGTCTCAATTGCTCTTGTATTAAGGATATCGTCCATAAATGCAGATTTTTAACATAATAACATGCAGATGAAAATCAGTCTCGAGGGGGAAACTGCCTGGCCTGGCTTTGACTCTGCATCCTCTGCGGGTGTGATGACTCCTATAACTGCAGTAATGAAACCCAGACTTGGCCCTGGCAGCAATGCTGCTGGGGTGAGATTGAAGGACAAAAAATGTGTGCAAAAAGCAGGCACTGATCCAGACCAGCAAATGGTCTGCAATGACAGTTCCATGAGAAGGTTTCTCAGAGCTAACTGAGCAGAGTGATGACTGGGTAGACACAGGTCTAGCAATGCCTCTCTCACTGGGGAGGGGTTTCTTGGAGCTTGCTGGACCTCAGTCCCAGAGAAACACACTTAGAGTGTGTAAAATGAGCTGCTATTCTCCTTTTCCAGCCAGGTTTGTAAAGAGGTCCAATCTCTTTAGACTAACTGAGCAAAATCCTCTACCTGTCACAGGTGCAGCAATGCTCTTCTCCCATACAGGTACCATTGGTGCCTGCCTGCACACTTCAGAGGACAGTGAAACCAGCCTAAAATGCTTCTAGCAGTCTGAGAAACTTTCCTTCCTCCCTTTACAGTTTCTGCCTTGCTCATAGCACCTGGCAGTAACACACCAACAACTATTTGGTCAAACCTGCCCAAACCTACATGTTTACCATCTTGCTGGCCAAGGTAAGGCCAGGAGGCTCCAGGAAGGATGCTCTGAACCCCAGTCCCCTGCCTCCACCTTGTCACTCTCCTAAGATGGGAAGACCAAACAGCAGGTCAAATCTAATAGTAAGGAACAGAAAGAAGCTGAAACAGCCTGGTTCTCTCATGCTATCACCAGTAACAAAAAAGAGAGGTGTGGGAAGTTTGCAGCACTTCTGTTAAGTAAGCAGGACAAAGCAGAGCAGATTTCTGTGTGGGAGACATTTTTCTCTACTTTGGAAATGCTTTTTGATGCTTCCTGCCTGATCCATGCCCTGATTTTCCTCCTATTGCCTTTCTCCTTACTCTATGTCCCTTTTCCACTTTCCTTCTCCACCACTGGTGAAAGTATTGTGGAATAGGCTGATATGTGTGGGTCTGTCATGGTTTGTTTTGTCTGAAGTGTCATCCTCCTTTTATCAGTCCATCACAGACATGTTGGCTCTGACTCATCAGCACAGACCCATCAGTCAGCAGCAGTGCCCTGGGGACTCACACTCAGGTACTGCCAAGGAAGAATGAACATTAGCTTGGTTAATCAGAATTTCAAAACAAACCATTGGGCAAGAGATGACCGAGACAATATTTTCCGTGCAAGCAATGTTTTCCACCATCGGTTTCTCAGATAAAAAGCAGGAATTGCTTTCAAACAGATTGTATGGCACAGGTCAACAAAAATGAGCTGTTTATGATTTCTGCTGTCAAAACAGTGTACCTATGTAGATCTCAAAAGCCTTGTAATCCATGGTTATCTTTTCCATGTTTGTTTTCCAGCTGAGACCTCAAATAGCTTCTTAGGTCATACCACAGTGCAGTGCACGTGTTCCAGGTCCTGAGTGCTCTCTTTGGTGATTAAACCCATGTCTCACCAAGCTACCACTCCTCACCAGCCATTATATTACACACTGGGGTGCTTGCAAGCCCAGGGAAGAAAGTCTTGCCCATGGCAACATTCCCTAGCATCTGCCTTCAAAGCATCATTGGTGATACTGGTACTAAGACAAATATATCTGTAGTAGGTCTAATGGGTCCCTATTACCAATTTCAAAGCCAAGGTATATCTATTTGTAAAACACATCCATGGTTTGGAAAGGTCATTTTTACAGGGATAGTTGGCACATCTCAAATTTCATTTGTCCCAATGAGACTGGGGTGTTGTCCTGGGAGAGGTGGCCATACAAGAAGGGCACTAACAGGGATCCTGGGAGATCAGTCTGTAACTGTTCCATCTGCCACTGACTGCCACAGGCATGTGTCTTAATCTCCTTCCCTGAACCTTCCTAGCTCATAAATAAGTATAACAAGAGCATTATCTCTCTGTTTTTACTTACCTTGTCTGTGTAGACTGCAGGCAGACCAGACTAATGCTATGTATTTCCTCATGGCAAACACAAAAGCAGTGAGGCATCAGTGCCCTAGCAGAGGCTATGATGGAAGCAAATATGAACAACCTTGTGACCTGGGAAACTTGAGATATACAGGTTTAGGCTGTCACACAAGCCACACAGTAACCCAGCCTGCAATAGCACTCCCCTCCCTAAAATGAAGCTCTCCTCCACACCCCCAGGTGCCCATGCTGATTCCTGTTTGATATCATGAAGTTAATTTTCCATTCATCATTTCTTTTCTATCTTGATTGCAACTTCATTTAGGAAACCAAGTTTGATACAACTGTGAAATGTATGAGGGCAACTTCTCTGGAATACACTGACTCTGCTGAATTGAAGCAGACTATACCTACATACACCAGACAAATCAATGGCCCCTAACTAACATCAACATGTATTAATTTCTGTACCAGGAATGCTAACAGCAAGTTTCGACGTGGTGAAAAGCAAATATTGATCTGTTTGCTTGAAAGCCAGATTAGGTTCTGTCCATAGGCAAATATTCCTGCTAGGAATTAGAGGAAAGGTTGTTTCCCCTTCCCCCTTCTCCAAGGCAGCCAAATCAAATAAAAACAAAAATCTGTTTGATACCTAGTGAGTTTTTAATTAAGGAGGAACCAAACCAAAGGCAAACAGAAGCCCTGGGGAGCTGTCAATGACTTTTGGTAGTTTTTGTGGCAGGGAGCCACAAAGGTTCATAAGGGCAGCCACCCATTACTGCCTCTGCTCCTGAATGGGGAGAAAGTGCTCCTGAGGGAAATAAGACCAAATCTATTCATGAGCAGGGGTAAAGGTACTCAAAAAATCTGTCTGAAAACAAGAATTTCACATTTTAGTCTTCAGTTTGCACTTCAGCTCTGCTGCTTCAAGGAGACCACTCCCAGCACTGACATGTCCTCCCCATCTCCCTGTCATGTCTCACACGGAATGGAAGCACAGAGCCAGAGCACAAGGAGCCCTGCACTCAGCATCACCAGCATCTCTGTCTCTGTGGCAGCCTCCTGCCAGCACCCAGAAACCCACACCAAGGCCACCTCAAATCTGCCACAAGATGGGATGTAGGGTTCTCAAGATGTACCAGGGGATGCTTAGATTTGTTATTAGGAAAAAATTCTTCATTGAAAGTCAAGCACTGGAACAGGCTGTCCAGGGCAATGGTGGAGTCACCATCCCTGGAGGTATTTAAAAACCATGTAGATGTGGCATTGAGGGACATGGTTTAGTGGAGGACTTGTCAGTGCTGGTTAGTGGTTGGATTTGGTGCTCTTAGAGGTCTTTCCCAGCCTGAATGCTTGCATGATCCCATGCTTGCTGCAGGAGGGAGGGAGAGCTGTGAGCTGCTGGATGGCACAGGCAGGCCCCCAGCACATCTCCCCCAGCTGTGACTAATCCCTCGTGTCTGCACAGGGCAGGAGCAGCTCCATAAGAACCTGACAAGCTCTTGGAGTGCTCCAAGGGTTACTGAAGGGAAAGGCTGCTCAGGAACTTGCCAAACATTAAAACTGGACAGGGAAAAGCTACCCATTGTTTGTGCTTTGTGCTGATTTTGCATGGCTATTCATTTCCAGCCCAGTATTAGGTCACTTCACTCCTGATGCCACACACCTTCATTTTCACCTCCATTGGACTGCAGAGGTATCAGCCTCTTGGCCTCCTGAGGAGGTGGTTCCTCAGTTCCAATGGCTCCAGGAAACCTCTCCATCATGTCCACATGCCACAGGGAATGCTCTCTCTCCACCTCTGTCCCTCATCACAGCAGCCCAGTGATGGATGGGCAGGCACACATCAAAACCTCCTCAGGCAGGAGTGGGTTACCTGTCAGGGGTGATTTCATCCCACTTGACAGGGATGAAAGGCTGAATTAGGATCTAAAAATGAAGTCCCAGGGAATAGGCTGCAAAATATCTCAGCAGCCTTCAGTTAGCAACAGCAGGTAGCAAGCCACTCTTCTGAACATCTTCCATGTGCTTAAAACAAACCTCTTGCTTTTGTTCTGCTTATTTTCCTTTACAATATGGAGGAGATCTACCAAAACTGGAGGCAAATTCACAGCCTCAGTTTAGTTATGCAGAGAGAAAAAACTCAGCTTTATGTCATCTTCTCACTCCAGAAGCAAGACACAAATATAGTCAGAGGTTTGCTATTCAGAGCCACCCAAGGCTGCTCTACAGCCACCTGGGCTGGTTGCAGAGGGACTGGTTCCCAAGGTTAAAAGCTAGTTAAAATGCAAGCAATTACATTTCAATTACTGAGAAAGCATCTGAAGAATGTTTCATCTTCTCATCTCTGAGCAAGGACTTGAGGTGCCTATCAGTGTTCTAGCGAGGATCAGGTTTTGCTTTGTGCAGCACTGAGCACACGGATCTCAACTGAGAAAAAACAATTGGCCATGACCTGAACCAGCCCCATCTTTAATCATGTGTTTCCTCTGGTTGCTGTTCCATCTCTGCCTGTAGAGAGAGGCACTTGATATAGAGGTAGACTGGATAAGCAAAGGGTTATTTCTTTCACCATTACCTCAGGAAAGATTATAATTTCATCTGTAGAGGCTGGCTCAATGAGTACTCTTTTTCCCCTCATCTCCCAGACCACATATTATTTTACAAGCTCACATTATAAAAGGTTAATGGGAGAAGCAAGCACTGACAGTCATTTTCACTCCCCTGGAATGATTCACTGCACTGCTGTAATTCAGTTCAGTGTAAAGTTTCATATAACAGTAATACCTGCACAAACTAACTGCTTTCAAAACCTTTTATTTTCTTTTTAGTTTTGAGCAAAACTTCTATTTTTGTTTTTGACCCTTCTTTGGTTGAACTTTGACTCGAATAAACAGCAACATCTGGAAATCAGCAAAACACACCATAAAGGGAATAATATGTCCACAGCAGTTTTGCTGGAAAGGACAAACCCATTTATTACTCAAATGAAAAGTTACGATTGCTAAATGTCAGATGAAATTAGGAAAAAAAATTGAATCCTCTGTGTGTGTCCTTTATGTCCTTGCCAGCTCAGTGTGTGTGGAAAGCTGTCCCTCTCTTATCACTTGTCTGTCTTTCTGCTTTTCTCCATTGCTGAAAGCCTGTAAGGACTTTCCTTCTGTAGACACACACAGGTCAATCTTTTACCTTTACACTGGGGCAGAGCTGCAGCTTTTTCCACTCAAACATGGAAAATACATCAGAGTGTCTGTGATCAGATCAAGCTCTAATCAAGTGGCATTCTTCTGGCCCCTTAACCAGACACTCCAGGAAACCCTCAGGGGTGCTGGGAACAGCTGAGGATGTGCAGTCAGTGGGATTATGGGGGGATGAAGGCACAGAGCATCTCAGGAAGGGAATGGCAAGTGTCATCTCTGTCTCTCTCCCTCCCCCCAGCTGAGCAGCCCCAGATGTTCTGTGATGGTGACAGCACGGGGCACCTGAGCCCCAGGCACAGTGCACAGCTACAGACCAGATCCAGCTCTCTTTGCTTTGTTTTCCAGGGGGTAGCTCCTGGTTTCTGGTGCAAGCTCACTTTCCTCAGGGCACGTGTTGCGGTCATGAAGTGACAGCTCCCATAAATCAGCAGACACCAAACACATTAATCCAGGAACAGAAGGAGGTATTCAGCTACTTTGGCAATTTTTAGCTTAGAAGGCTGGTCCAAGGGTTGAAACACTGCCAGCCTGGGGAATAAACATCACTCTCTGTTCCTGTTCATTTTGTACCAGGAGGTGTGTGGGGTCTTTGCAGTACAAAGTCAAAATTGGGAAAGTGAGAGACAGATTGGATTTATTTGCACAAGGTTGGGGTGAGCCCTGCTTCCACCCCTGCTTCTCCCAAACATCTCATATGTGATTTCAGATGTGTTTCTGATGGCCAGGCCCAATAAGAGGCAAGACCCTCTCAGCCTTAGTGACACTGCTGAGTCTGGGGTCAGACAGGTAATTTTAAGCATGTGACTTACGCCAGTTAGTCCAGAGCTGTGTATCCCTGTCTCCATTTCAGCTAGACTTTGCATGCCATTTAACTGAGGGTCATTGGTTTTGGCCCAAACCATGCTGCAGGTAGTGCTGCCCTCCTTGAAAGCACCATGTCTGCACCTACTGCTAGTTCTGACCTACTGGGGTATTGGGACACAGCCCATTGCTTCTGCTGCCTTTTGCATGCCCTTTCACAGCAGTGATGTGCAGAGCCTCTTATCACTTGTGAAATCAAAAGTGAAACAGATTCCAGCCAAGGTAATGTGTTACTAGGCAGCATTTTGGGTAAGCAGCATAATTGTTTATGTAAATAAGTGAGAAGTTTTTCCTGTTTATTCTCCTTCCCCATGAAGAAAGCAGAGGTTACATCCATACTAGCAAACTCATCCTGAAGGTCCAGGTTTGCAGGTTTAAGCCCTGAAACTTCATCACAGGTGCTGCTAAATTGGCAGCACTGACAGAGCTCAGTTTAGGGCTGGGCCACCAGCACAGCCCTTGCAATCCCTGAGAACAGTTTAGGATTCAACAGGGACCAGAGGATGTTTGGATGTGGGCAGCCTGACTGGAGATGTGGAGATGCCATTAAGGGGCAGAAAACCTGCCTAAGGCTGGGAAACACCTCCTGGCTGTTTAAATTCCCCAGTGAGAATATACCCTAAAAGTGTGTGTATGTTTGTCCTTGGGATAACTGTGACTAAGAGCAGCTCTGCAGGGCAGAAGTGACAAATTCACATAGGCCTGGGTTAGACTAGGAGGAAAGCAACAGCTTAGACTGTAGGTAAGTAAAATGACATTAAGTACAATGCCGTGAGCAGGCACTGCTTAATAGGGTGAGTTACACACTGGTTAACCACAACAATCCCATCTCCATGGAGTATGGAATATTGTTTTAGCTACCACAAGTACCCATCACTCCTGCTACTGGCACATGTTCAGTCTCAGCAGAGGATGTGAGGGACCCTCCCTTCCCTGGCCAGGGCTCCCATCCTGGGGCCATCCCCACCTGCCACCAGCTCCTGGGAATGAGTGCCTGGGAAAACAACTTGGTTTCCTCCAACACATTTTGGCTCTCATCCCTCCAGCTGCACAGCACAGGTAGCCAAAACAGCAGCACATGTTTTTGGCTGGCTGCCTGCTCAGGGGAGGGCTCTGAGCTGGGCAGTGCCTCCTGGATGGCTCTCACTGGGCTGCCCCTGCCCTTCATGTCCCACAGCACATTAGGATTTTCTCTTGCCCGTTCTCCTTCCCATGTGTGTCCCTCTCACCCTTCCACCACCAGTTCTGTCAGCATCAGCTCTGCCCCATCCCTGTGTCCCTGCCACCGATGGGGCAAACCAGGGCACTGGGGCAAGCTTCAGCCTGGGCTCCCTGCCTGCTGGGGAAGCACACACACCCCAGCCCCCATCTCCCACTTCTGCTTTGACAGATTTCCAGGACTATTCCTGTTGCAGACCGGGGATGCTCCTGGATTTTTGGCAGCTTTTCAGTCGGGGGAGTTGTTTTGCACCCAGCTCGAATGGTAGGATATGTGTACAGTACCAGGAAAATGTATATTTTTTATAAAATCCCTACATATGAAGACAAGGTTTCACAACAAGAAGCATGGAAATGAGGTGGCTGGCTGCTGCCTGCTCCCATTCTCTAATTTCAGGAATCCTGTTCCTTGCTAAAAAGAAGGAGCACATATTTTAGATTCTGCATTAAACTAGAATAGACCCAGGATATAAGTGGGATTGCTCTCAGTGTCCTTCAGAAAACAAATCCATGAGATTCCAGTAAGAAGTGATGAGGCAGTCCTTCAATTTCCAATAATAAATACACAGACCATATAAACATATGGTGCTATTGGGAAAGAGATGCAGCAGATATAAATCTTCTGTGACTGCTCGACTTCACGTTTGGTATGTGCCTTGCATCCACTGACACATCACATCCGGCCAAGGGCCACCATAAATTTTATGAGTTTCACATTCTCTTAATCCTTTCTCTTACAAGAACCTGAAGGAATGCAGCATTTTCCCCAGTACATGTAGTGTTGCTATTTATAACTCTGGACCTATCAGGATGATTTTTTGATGGTTTTTTTCCCCTGAAATCTTGGAATAGTTCAACCGAGTGAAAAACAAATCATCTTTCATTTCTTTATTTACTGTGTGTAAGTACCAGGGCTGAGAATGTGGAAACTATCCTAATAATGTAGTCTCAGATCATCCTGGATTCTCGTAGATGATTTATCTATGACCAGAAGGACAGCAATTCAGTATCCACTATGTGATCCATAGGGAGCCATAAAACGTCTTCCCTGACAGAAATTAATATCTGTGTTCGACCACTCTGCATAAATAACAGCCCAGCCCCATCAATGCCCTAAATTGGCAGAAGCTCACCCATCTGCAGTCACAATCCAATCTGTGTGCTCTGGGACCAGCAGTGCCCCTGTGCCCACAGTGAGACCAGGCAAGGCAAGTGTCTATAATTACCCTGTTCTCCCACACTAACACATCTCCATATCATTCACTGTTACAGCAGTCACTAAACCAGAGAGTGGGCTCTTTGCAGAAGGAACCTTTGCTTTATTCCTGGCTTGTAGAGAGCTTGGCACTAGAGGAGCCCATCTCCCCAGTGACGGGCATTGCAATGAGAATAGCAGCAGTGGTTTGAGCCCTGGCCTCCCTTCTGCTTGCTTACGTATCCATGCACGTACAAACGCTTGCCCAGACTCCCCAGGGCCCATTAGCAGCCCCTCAGGAGCCTGGGTTCTGACCTAACTTACGACAATTCTATAATGACTAACAGAATTCACCTTGGTAGAGATTGCTGCTGATTTATACATGTGCCAGAAACAGGCTCTGCACAGGCATTGCTGGAGTTAGGTGTGTGTGTGTTTGTCCTTTCCAGGAGATGAAGAACAGAAACAGGAACCTCAAACACAGACATGAGAGGCACCAGGGACAGGCACTTTCAGTGGCACACTAGGAGTGATCCCTGTGCCAGCCTGCCTAGCTCTTCCCATCCCATGCTGGGTGCTGATCACAATCCTGCTCCTGTTCCTGCAAGGATGCCAGGGTGTGCACAGACCTGCCACCCTCCACTGCCATTTATTTCACTTCTAAGAAGGCTTTTTTCACATCAGGGTTATTTTTGCAGCTGGATATTTTTCCCCAAACGACACACTGTGATTTGCTCATGCCCAGAAGTAAGGACCAGGTTTGCCACAGGTTTCCCTGGGGCAGAAGGGGTAAACCAGGTGGGAAAAGCTAATGGCTTAATGAAAATAAGGGAAAAGGCTACACCTCAGTGGCACTTACCAGGCCAGAAAGATAAGACCCTCAGGCTGTGTCTGCCTGGTTTTCAGGAAAGGTGAAGGCACTGGAAATTGAAATTGGGCTAGCTGAATGAGGAGGCAGAGCATAGCTTTGAGATATCCTGTGGAGGAAGAGCAAAGGTTCCCTACAGCCTGATCCTTCACTCCAGGTGCTTCCCAGCAGGGAGATCACACAGCTTCCTCCCCTAGGGCAGAGTGAAAGGCTCCAGTCATGCCAAGATGCTGCAGGTGGCTTCACATGCCATGAATGTGTCACAAGATCTCATGGAGGGTTTCACATTCCACCCACTCCCACCCTCCCTCCTGCCAGACAGGGACCCCACTGCAGCTGAGCCCATAAGGGAGCAAGGTGAGGAGCACCAGTGAGCCCAGACTGCCCCAGCACCTCTCCAGATCCTCACCCCAGAGCAGAACCCTGTTGGAAAGGTCCCAGCTCAGTGCATGAAAACCAGGCAGCCACAGCCTGAGGGTCTCCTCTTGCTGGCCTGTTGTGTGCCACTGAGGAGCAGCTCCCCACTCACCAGCACATCTCAGGAGAAATTCTACCATTACTGGCTAATTAGGAGCAGATGGGATTCACTCCAATTAAACTGAGGAATCCCAGCAGACAAGTTCCCAGTGCTGTAAGAGTAGGTCAGCTATACAGGGGAATATGCAAAATTTCTGGTTGGGAAAGGAAGGTTGTGAAGAAATGAGATCATATTACTGCTGCATCAGAGCATAAAATGGAATCTTTCTTCTTCCTTTCTCTTGTGTGTGAAAAGTTTTAGATGCATTTATCTGTAGGAATATAATTCTAATTGAATGCCTTCTGCTTTGTCTGTTTCCCAATCTAGGTGGAACAAATTAACTTTAGAAGTCCACAAAGAACCTTTATCAGCTAAAACATCCTCAGTGTTCTGAGATAAAGATTTATTCCAGCAGTTGCAAGACTGTCTTGCTGCCCCTCCCCAGAGTGGGGGTTCTGAACTCTAAGATTTGGTCATAAATTGTGCAAGTGCTCCCAGCATTTTTTAATTAATGTAAAATTTGCATTTTAATGAAGGGGGTGCTGGAGCCTTCCAGCAACAGAAACAATTACATATCGACCTGATGAAATAGCAGCAGGATTGCTGCAGTGAGCATGTTTAGATTGGTTTTGATGGATTCAGGTGTGGTGTCCCAGCTCTGCCCACACTGGATGAGCAGAGGTGCAATACCCTGGAGCAAACACCAGCAGAGAGCTCCTGGGAGTCCTGCTGGTCTGGGCAGCTCACACCAGGTGATGGCAGATTCCTCCTCCTCTTGGGATTTGCTCAAGCAGAGGGGAATGAGAAAGGAACTGATGTGCCTTTCCTTCTTTGCTCCCAGCTTTCTGTCCTGAATGCTTTCAGGGAACATCCAGGGGTGACCTTTCCCTAACACTGGGAGTATGAGGGAAGATACTCTGCACTGTTTTGTGATTTTCCAGATTTTCTGCCCTAAGCAGGGTCAAATGGCAATTTGGCTCAGTTTCTCAGTTCAAATCAGCATGAGATACAGAAAGTTAATTTCACTACTTCTACAAACTCTACATCCTGTAAAGCAATTTTCCCTTTTTCCAAGTGATGACGATCTGCATAGCTGCATTTCAATTTGCAGGTCCTGTTTGAAAATCTCCATTGCTTGGCAGTGCACCAAGAGGACAACTGTTGGAGTGTTTTTTGTCTCAGGGAGCTTGTCTCAGCATGCATTCCTCAGTGCAAGGCCAAGGACTAGAAAATGTTTTGCATCCAGGAATTATTTATAAAGCAAAGAGGAAGTTAAAGATGACAGGAAACATTAAGACTTTCCAGCCTGTTGAACAGAGGGAAACCTAATATGGTTTCCTAGCAGGTCTTGCTGGTTCACAGATATTTTATACATTTCCTCTCTCCGGATGCTATACAGTAAGTAACAAATGAATGGTCTGGAAATGTTTTATTTTGTTGGGGTTCTTTCATTTAGACAGGGATAAATAAAATTTCAGCCAATCTGAGAATTCATTTCAGATTATCTCAATGCAAAGTCTGTCTTATGTTGCTGACCACCGTTCACCTCAACATATTGACCCCAACAAGAGCATGAGCTGCATTTATGCCCAAGCCCTTGGGAGCAACAGAGCAGATGTGGTGTCACAAGTGGCTCTGGATCAATATACCTGACTGACTCTATCTTATTGTGAAGTTAAACACAGGAACAGGATCTCCTCAAGCAGTGATTCATCTCCCCACCACTGACTACCAGAATAGAAGGGGACAGAACCAGCAAGGGCAGTGGAAGCAGGACATTTTATCTGCATATCACAGCAGGAAAGCTTTTTTGGTAAATCTCCTAAAATGATACCAGAGAGAGGTTTATACTGTAACTTCTGGAAGCAAGAGAATCAGGCAGATTTAGCCAACCACAGTAATGGAGTTTTCCTAGACCAGCCTTTGAGAAGACCTTTAATTCCTGGCTGTATTGCATTTGCTAAAAACTCGTCTTCTCTTAGTCTAAATAGCTGCTCTCCCCACCCTCATTTCTGTGGTCTTGACCTCGTGTGCAGCCTGTGTGGTTATGCTGGTATTATCTGATTCATTCCTCTGTACTTTTAGTGCCTTTCCTGCTCACTCACCCCGTGTTTTTCCACTGCTGGGGTAGAGGTGCATCACTTTTTGTTGTTTTTGTGCTGCCAAATGCCATCTTGAGCAAACCTGCCTGCCACATATAATCTGTACCTCACAAATCCTTCCTAAACGAGATTTGCATGCAGAGAAGGCATCATGGGCACATGCAAACAGAAGAGCTCCCCTGAACTGCAGCCAGGTCCTTACAGAAAGGGAGGCAGCTGCCTTGGGGGTTTGTATTATGCTTAAGTCTCATATTAGGTGCTCAGTGTCAGTTCTTTATTCTGGGATCTGTATCTAGAGCATCCTTGGTCTGTACTTGGTGCTCACTTTTTCCATTCTTCTTGTTCCATTCATATGGGCAAAGAACATTTTGCTACTTTATATCTGTCAGGTCTAACTAATTTCTCCACTCAGCAGTTCTCATTTTACATCTCCTCTTCCCTACCTCTGACACAGCTATATCTATTTGTCATCTTTTATTTTCTTTTTTTCTACTGAACCTCATTAGCTGTCTGCTTACCCTAGCATTGCCCTTCCTTGTGTGTATTTTCTTCTTTGGAACACCATTTCTGGATAGTTTTAGCAGCTGAGCCTTAAAGAAATCCATCTTTTCCACTGTCCAGGCTCTGAGCTCCCCAGACCAGGTGACTTTGTTATTTGCCTTAATTCTTCAAAATCCACCCCTTTGAATACTGGCAGTCTTGGCAAAGGATATACTTATGTTTATTCTTCATGCAGCATAAATTAGACCCACTTACAGTCATGCAAGCAGAGGCAATTTCCCAAAGCTACTTTTTTCTCAGCCACACCATGACCAATGTTAGATACTGAAAATCAGAAGAGTCAGTGTCTCCAGTCTGGTCATTAGTCAATTAAATCCAAAACAGACATCAAGAAATAGTACAGGTTCTTAAGTCCTAACGTAGTCCCTGTGATTGAAATAAATAAAAAAAAAAAAAAGAGGGAGAGAGAAGGAAAAAATTCCTGCCTGTTCTTCTGAGAAGCAGCAGATGCTCTGAAGCATGAAAGCAAATTCTTCAATCTAACTTGCAGCTTTATAAATTTCAGTGAGTTTATTATATTATTCACTACTTGACCCTGTCACCCCCATCGGCCCCAAATGCCAGGTGCCTCTAAAGTAGAGGAATTCTTCTAATCTCAAAACTAATTATGCAACTGGGTCCTTGAACTTATTCTGTCCTCATGGGTTGTAGAAAAAAAAAACACGAGACAATTTATTACTGCACATTTCTTGGCATCAGGGGGTTCTTTGAAATCTTGGAGAGATTCTTCTGTTTAGCAGTGTAGGGGAACTTAGTTCTTAAAATAGACAATAAATGAAAATAACTGATTTCTGCAAAGACCTGGTCATTGTTTTTCAGCTTTGTGGTTGAGGATTTGAAGAAACATTTAAGGTGATGGACACTCACAACATGAGTGACTCACTGAGAAAAATGTGTATAAAATATAATTTTTATTATCTGCTTTCCTGAAGAGTCAAGGGAGGGCAGTTTTTGTGAAATGTTATAAATATGTGTCTCTCACATATAAAATCCAACCTTGAAAAGACAGCCAATAATTGCCACTAGTGCAAAAGATTATATGATCTACTTATCATGCATATAGTGTGTTTGTTTGGATTACATAAAATGTGCTGCATTTAGAGGAGCAACTCTACTCAGGGGCTGAAAATTGGTTTTCAACCTGAGAACCCCCATCAACAATAAACCTTCTTAGGGATAAACTCTTCTCTAATTTATTGTTGAATTGCTCTATGCACACAGACTCAGAATTCACCACTAGCCCTTATGAGAAGAATGGCTATTTTTAATCAAAAGTAAGGAAAAGTCATCATCTGATCTTGTTGCCTGATGAAAAGGGGAAAACAGAGACGTAAGATATTTTGTGAAACAATAGATTTGTCCCTTAATATGAAATCTCAGTCATTTCAGTGCATTCATCATAAGATACATGAGAAAACATTGATCTCCTTTAATTCTATATGTTTTTTTTCAGTTGTAGACATATTTATCTTGCTGTCATATATACAAATCCTTTTCTTTCCTGGTGGTACATAATGCTACAGAGAAATGCCCAGGTTCAAAACTTTTAACATTTCTATGGAACTCTTACTGCTGCCTTTTGACATTTCTCTCCCAAAAACTCATTAATGCAGAGCCTACAGCTCAGCTTCTTCTCAGCAAATAACCTTTGGCTAGAAATTACTCTCCTCCTCACTTGCATACAGGCCAGCCCAGCAGTCTGTGCAGCCTCTCTGGACATCCTGCTCCAGGGCTCCACTGTCCTTAGGGTGGAAACCTCTTTTCCATGGGTTTGAACCTCTCAGGGACACTTTGTGACCACTGTTTCTCTACTTGCTGCTGCACACCCCCAAAAAGAGGATAGCTCTGCCTCCTCTAGCAGACACTGGCAGATTGCCATCAGGCTTCCCAAAAAAAGTTCTTTTTTTCCCAGCCTAAAAACCCCCACACTCCTTAATGTCTCACAGGGCCATGGTCCCTTAATGGTGGCACTGGGGACACTTAGATGCAAAGTGTTCAATGGCCAAGCTCCTAAAGAATCTTCCACAAAGCTTCAAATCCCAAATTTGCTTAAAGTGAAGAACTGTTTGAATGTGGGACCCTGAAATATTTATTTTTTATATGACTAAATCATATAATATTCAGATTATGTGGCAGCATATGCAAGCTATTTTTGTGGGTAGCTGTCAATAATGGTTAAGAAGAAAATCTGACATATCTCACTGCAAAATATGTTTGAGCAGAAAAATTAGGTTTTCCAGGCTTATATGTATTTCTGAAAAACAAAAAATGTTTCCTTTAAAATTAAAAACTGCAATTAAAAAGAATTTCAAATATTGTAGCTCAAATTTGCAAATGCAAAAAGCGAGTCAGTTTTCAGTTATCATTAATGTAGGAGCATTTTCCCCCCTACTAATAGGCAAACAACTTTCTTGGGGAAAAAGAATTCTAATGCACTTTTGTGAATAACATTCATGGCAAAAAGGTGGGGGTTATTTCTAGCTAGCTTATATAGAAGACATGATCACTCCCACTGCATGTCATAAATTTGCACAGTGGAGCACTCTTGGCAGTCTTCTGATGGGACCATTTTTTAAACTATAATAAGTAGATCTCCTCAGCCTCTCCTCCAGTCTTGTCATAAATCTATCACACCAGCCCCTGGTTTCCATTTCAGCCCACACACACCTGCCTCATCCCCTTATACTTTCTCTAACACACTTTATTTGTGCATAGCAGCTTCTCTCTCGAGGATCTCACAGCTTGGGTGTGCAGCACCATCCCTGCCTGCCTCTCAGTGCTGCTGCTCTGCAGGGTAAGGACCAGTGAGGCTGTGCTGGCCAAACGGTGTGAGAAGCAGCACAAATTGCACAAAAATCTCTTCTTCAGGTGAGGTCCCCATGGCAAGCAAGTTGTCCTGGAAGAAGGAGCAGAGGTTGTTAAAGCAGCTGGTGTTCCTCAACCTTGCCCAAGACAGGAATGCAAGACCAAGATCATAACCTTGTACAGATCTGGCAAGAGTTTAAGCTCCTTCTTTCCACATTTGAGCTGGAGGCTGCAACCCTTTCACTGCCGTGCTCCTTTTAAACCAAAACAGAGCACACCCCCGTTCCTCCTACAAATTCACCTTCCAAACTTCTTACAATATTTTCTGTTCCTTTTTCTGAGTCTGGACACACCATGCTATAGGTACAATAAATCCTGTAACTCTCATACTGAGGTGCCCAAACTGAACTGACAACCCTCAGAGTATAATCATAGCCTTGTAGCTATTTCAATCACTGTGCCTTCTCTGGGGCATGGCCAAAATTCCTGCCATCAGAAATCACATTCAGAAATGTTTCATTTTCAGAGGGTACCTCTCACACCTCCAGCACAGCTGACACCCCAGTCCTGTGTAAACTCCTGCCTCCCCAGCCTTATCACACTCCAGCTTTCCTGGCTCCCACAGCCACAGCCTTTGTGCTGTTCTATTGCAGAGCCCAGCTATGCCACCACTGCACCCCCAGCTCCCACAGATTTTCTGCACTAGATTCAAGACCTGGAGAGTTGTAGTACCTAGAGCCTCACCTTCCTGTGCCCCAGCTTAGCCAATTCCCTGCAGTGCCACATCTGCTGGGCCCCAGGAGCTGCAGCCCTGCAGAGCCTCCAAACCATGTCCCACACATGGCCAAGCCCCACAGGCAGATCCATGAGGACAGCTCTGTGGCACTGTGATCTCTCTGTGCTCACAATCCACGTGCCAGCTGCAGCCCTTTGGCACAACCAAGCAGGCACCATTGTTCACCTGCACCCAGAAACCAAAGGAACTTTGCAGGAAACTCATTCCCTCCCTGGGAACCATGCACAAACTTATCCTCTCCTTGGGAACCATGCACAAACTCATCCTCTCCTTGGGAACCATGTACAAACTCATCCTCTCCCAGGTACCTGTGCAGAAACTCATCCTCTCCTTCGGAACCATGCACAAACTCATCCTCTCCCAGGGAACCATGCAGAAACTCATCCTCTCCGAGGTACCTGTGCAGAAACTCATTCCCTCCCTGGGAACCATGCACAAACTCATCCTCTCCTTGGGAACCATGCAGTGGAGACTTCCAGTGGGGGCTTCAGGGTGAGAGTGAACAATGTGCAGCAGACTCCTGCCTCTTGCCACGGCCTTTGCCCAGGCACATCACCCAACATCCTCAAGGATCTCTGAGAGTGATATCAGAGAAGGCACCTGAGCTGGTCATGAGCCCCGTGTACTGACCCTGTGGCAGAAAATGAACAAATAACCCAACTCTTGACAAGCCCATGAGTTCTCTCTGAGCCCTTTGTGGGGGTCATTCCTCCAGACTGCATCAGTAGCATCTCCTCTGCCCTGACTCAGGCTCCTGCAGCATCACAGATGAATCACATCCCCAAACAGCTTCTCTCTGTTCACTTTTCTGGGAGTCCCAGACAGCTGGCTCTAACACAGGGTGCAACTCTGCAGATGTCCATGCTCAGACATTTGGCTGCCCTGCTCTGGGCCAGCTGCTGGTGAGAAGCAGATCCCTGTTCCTTCCTACCCCTTCAGAATTTCTAGAAATGCCTGTAGGAGAACACTGAAGCTTTTCTCCTGAAAGGGGCGATCCAGGACTGGGCTCCAGCTCTGTGCTAAGTCCTCCACAGCTGCTTTTCCCTTGCTTCTTCTGTTTCTGCACCACAGTGGGACAAGCAGAAGTGACAGTGCTCTGAGTGGGAGGCTTCCTTCAGAGGTGGAGTCAGAACTCTGTTCAGAAAAGTCAAAATGCCATCTAAATTACCAAGTGCTTTATTAGCACTCCATAGCCTTGGGATTACAAGAAGAGATACTTTTGAGCCACTCTCCTCATTTTCCAGCTCCCTAGGTTGTTTATGAAACCCAGATGAATCCTAAGCTTCAGATTTTCACCAGGAAAAATTAGGGTATTTTTAATACCAGCATTTTCCATGCCATTTGGTAAATAATTCACTTTTAAAATCAAGTTCAGGTCACCTGTTGCATCCTGCAGGTGGCCATAGCTCAGCACTTTGATTTCTGTGTGGTACCTTGTCGACAGCCATGGGGCTGCTCTCCCCTGATCCCTTCACATGCCACCCCATCCATGTCCTCTAGGAATGCATTTCTCATATTGCAGTGCCTTGGCCTCTGAGCCTTTATTCGAACAGACAGCCATAGCTGGGGTTTTTTGTGTCTGCACAGGCTTTGGACAGCTGCTTGTGGTTCCACCCAGCCCAGCTCCCAGCCTCTGGGAAGCACGTCAGGCTGGGAGGAACAAAATAGCAGCAATCCTCCCTTTGGGCGTCCTGGATCTGCAGGGGGAGCGGGACACAGCAGGGCTGGGTGGAGCAAGGTCAGCACAGACCAGCTCATGAATTGTACAGGCCAAATGTGGAGCTCCCTGAATGCCATCGATGAAAAATGGGGGCTTTTTATAACACAAATGGAAGATGAGCCTGGCTGGGGAAGGGCTGAGCACATGGGAAGCAGTTTTGTGCACCATGGCTGCTCCTCTGCTCTCTGTGTTATGGGAGCATCACTGAGGTGGATGTGCTCTTATTACCCAGATATCTTCATGGCATTTGTAGATGGGTATTGAGCACATCTGGCATCAGTATAAGAAATTTTTACCACTTGGAACTAAAGAGTCCCAGGAGACTCTGCAAATACAAACTGTGCTCTTCCAAGGATGTGGCTTATTACTGGCTTAACCCCAGTGGTGGAGCTGCCAATAAACAGTCCTGCTCTTTCACTGTCCCATCCCTGCAGTCTTCCTCTCCCTCCTCATCTGCTTTTCTGAATGACACTGGAAGTTTTGTGGAATGGCTTTTCTGGTCTGGCTGGAAAAGTGGTCTAGTTCAGGTTTTTGGGTTTTTTGGCTGGGCTGATTTTCCAGCCTGGTCACTGACCTACTGATACACTGAGCAGGCGTAAGGGCACTGAGCTGATCCAAGGAATGGAGTCTAAAACACAAAAAGAGAATATGTCTGTGCAAACAAGGTCACGGAGCAGACAAGATCTCATGGTTACAACCTGGCACAGCTGCATTTTCACTCAGTGCCACACAGTGTGTCAGTTTGCTGATGGTGCTGCTGCAGCAGAGGTTCAGGACTTCGCAGGAGAAGACTTTCTCCCAGAGAGCCATCTTGCAGGCAAGCCTGAGCCTGGACTCTGTTCTTTCTCTGGAGAAATGTAAAAGCTGAATTGCTCTGAAGGGGGTGAGATCACCTGGATTTCTTCAAACATGATCCCAGACACACCAAGATTTTTTCCCTCTGTCCAAAAACCAGTAGAAGAAATTCAAAACGACTCTGTGGTTAAGCAGAAGGCTGCACTAACACACCTTCAGAGTGAGCTGTTGTTCAGATGCTGTCCTTATCATGGAATAAAATCAGCAATGGTTTTCTCTCCTCTCCCACCTGCCCGACAGGTCTTCAAGGAGACACACACCCAGGATCAAAATTTTATGTTGCAAAGAGCACAGTGATTTGAATAATCCTGAAATTTCATGTCTTCACAAAAGTAATGTTCTCTTAAAACTACTGCTTTGCTAAGATGTAATTCTTAAATTTTAAACTGCGATACCCAACACTGCAGTGAAAAACAAATAAAAAATCCCACTTCAAAATAAAATAATAAAAATATGTTTTCTTTTGAAACTGTGTTGAAGCCAGACTCATCTACATAATGTGAATCTTCTTTTTTGAAGTAAAATTTCAGGCGAAATCAACATGGCTTTACAGTGTATTTTCATAGCAAATGACTCTTTGCAAATGCAAAATAATTTCTCAGCAAGTTACACACCAAAACTCAGGAATGTGGGAAATCCAGATCAGGAGCAAGCTGAAAGTGTGCCTACTTGGGCTCTTTGTTAATTAAGATGGATTGAGTCTTTGCTGTGGACTGGAGATTTCTCAAAGGTGGGGCAGCAAGGTGTTGTCTCTGGTGAGATTAGGAAATCTCTATTTTCATTTCCACTGCTAATACCCCAGACAGTATAAATGTGCAGAATGTGATCTAGCAAAAACTTTCAGTCTCAGCTGAGGCTTTGCATTCCAGCTGTCAGGTTTGCACTTGTGTACCTTGGAGCCTGGCTTCAAGGGATACGATAGAAGAGATAATTGGAGTGCAGTGGCTGCCAGCAAGAGGAAAAAAATGTTTCAATAAAAAGTATTTTATTCTGCTATGGATACTTATATGAACAAATGGCACCCTTGGGTACAAACCAGAAATAATCCTAAGCATTTCTCTCCCCATACCTCCCCTGCAGCAGGTTTCATTCCACACACAGCATCGCTGCATGCAGATTACCATTGATATCTCACTGCAATGGCCCCAGGAGCTTTCAGAGCCTGGATTGCTGTGCTGCTCCAAAGGCACTGTGGCACAGGGAGCTCAGCAGCTGAAACTGAGCAGGGACTGGGGGTGTACCTGAAATAAAGGGATCAGGAGACCCATTCCTTTTCCTAGACCTTTATTAAAGGTCAGGTTTGGGTGGGTGGCCCGAAGGGGTGACACACACCACCACTGCTCCCCCTGGACAATGCAAAGGAGGAGGAAATCAGCTTTGCTGAACAACAAAGCTGGGGCTTCTATCCTCAGGAGAGTCCCTAGGAAGATAGTTGCTGGCTCTTGGTCTAGGGGTGTCATGCTGACCGAGTGCTGTTCAAGTCATGGTGACAATGTGAAAAGGCTCTGGTTGGTGATTCCATTTTCTTCACTGTTTTCCCCACCTGGGAGTACCCTTTTTTAGTCTTAGATGTTATACTGGCTCATTGTCTTTAGGGGTTTTTGTCACTGAGTGGTATCCCATGAGCACTTGCTGTAGCCCCATTTTGGAGGGGGTAGTGGAGGTGTGCATGGATGTGAGAGTGGGTACTGGGACGGGGTAAGGGACAAACAGCTAGGAGTATTGACAATTTACAAAGACATAAAACATTAACAACGAATAGTCAACACAAACATCAACAATTATGGTCGACTGGGTGGACACACATCAACGCAAACATCAGCATTCATTAACAATTCATACGTAACTTCATTATATTAATCTTGTAACTCCATGCCCAATGTCAACTCATTTATAACATCCCTCTCATGGGCACCTGCCTCCCCTCCTCGTTTTCCCTGGTCACTGCTGTGGCATCCTCTCCCCGGGGAAAGGCTGAGCCTGGGGCTGCCCCATCCTGCTGATGTACCTGACACCAGCCTCCAGCCCCTGTCCACCCCCTGGATCTGGAGGGTTTGCTTCTGTGATTTGTCCAGTGCAGAGATAAGAACAAACCCTGAAACTCTAACTCTCACACTTTGAACTCTGCTTCCCTCCCTGTAGCAACCCAAATCTGGCTTTCACAAGAGACTAAAGGTTTTCAGGTTGTCCAGGCCCAACCTTTGAAAACACGTTCAAAATCAAGTGACCTTCTTATTTATTAATAGAAGCTCTCTAAACAAAACTTTCTGGAGGAAGTACTGTGTTTACATGCTGACCCTGTTGTCAGAAACCCAAAGTCAGAAACTCACAGGGAAAATATCTCAAAGCTATGTATGGCTTATATGGAATTTTGCTGCTCAGCCCTGCCTCCCTGTGCCCCCTCGGCAGCTAAATCTGTAAATTGGATAAACTATTTCAACTGGCCCTTCAAACCAACTATCTCTCTAGCAAGTCATTAAATTAGCATGGCAGATGAGAAATCCCTGTCACTGCATGTTTTCATTATCATCTCCTAAGGGAACTTGAACTCCAGTGAAGATGTGGCCAGAGAAGATGTTAAACCAGGAGCTGAAAGCCCATGTGAGCATCTCGTGTATCACAGCTGTGATGGGAACTGGGATGCTGGGAGTGGTGAGCAGCACCCCCAGCCAAGCTGGTTTTGTCATCTCTAGCTGGGAGCTGCTGCCTCTGTGCCAGATGAGCTCTGAGTGTGGCTCCATGCCCAGTCCTGAGCTGCAGGATGAAGGATGTCCCTGGGGCTAAAGCTGTGCACGTGGTAGGACCAGCTCCTGACTTGGGGAGTGGCACTGCACAACCTTCCCACACCCCAGCAGCATCTTGGAGCTGGTAATGGCTCTCCTGCAGCTGCAGGGTGATGGGTCAGTCAGCTGTGGCCAAAAAGGTCATTAGTTCTCAGTGTGCCCAGCTCCTTCCCTCACTCCCTGCAGGAGCACCTAGGCACAGGCAGCCCTGGCTTAGGAAGGTTTAAGATGTTGTGGCCTTTGCCATCATGATTGCTGTGGTGTAATTTGAAAGTCTGATCTGTCCTCCCTGGTCAAGTCCTGCATGGGCCAGGGAGTCTGCCCTTGATGGCTTTGTGGAAAGCCAAAACCCACCACTTCTGCCTGAATCCTCATCTTTGTCTGCTTTCTTGTTCTAAAGCACTGCATTTAACTTTGCAAAGGCAATATTAAACCCTTTAGGTTTCTCATTTGAACCTGACTCTGCATGTCAGTGTCTTCACTGACAAATTCATGTATAAATTTCCAGTTCTTTTACACCTATCCTTCTTACCTTGTCCTGACAGCAGTGATTAATGGCATTAATATGATCATGCCCTTCCTACTGATAAATGACTTCTACATCAAGTATGCAAAGATCTGGGGAATGCACAGGCCAGTGTCCTACTGCACATTGCGAAACAATGGCAAAAATGAACTAAGGCCCCTCTTTTTCACCAACTCAATCCAAATCAACAAAGTTTCCTTAATTAGACTGTTTGGTTTGATGTTTGTTTCTTAGCAGGAGGAAGTTACACAAACAAAGCCCCTGAACACCAAAGGTGAGTATAAATTTTGTTTTTCTTAATGTTGCTGTTATTTTCCGGCCACATTTTTTACTGCTGAATGCTTCCTGTGCAGGATTTCCACCAGACTTCTTACGTGTACTTGCCCCAGTGTGCAGCTATGCTCATCCTTCACTGAAGACAGATACTCTCACACAGAGATAATCTGTTTTTTTAAATGTATATGGTGCTATAGCAAAAGGGCATCTGGATGATCTTGAAGGAACTATTCACCAAAGGCCTAATTATTTCAGAAATATTGTAAATTCCTTTTAATTTCAGATTTTAATATTCAATAGGCAAGGTCTGCTCCCAGTGATGTGCATAAATGCTGAATTGACCTCTCAGTGCTGCTTTGATTTCACTGATTTGCTGGAACATGGTGTTTGTGTACACAGTGGAAAAGAGTGTCAAAGCACTTTGATTTATGCCAGACTTTTCGTGCTCTCATTAATGCTGTGCTATGGCTTACCCTCTGGAATGACTGGGAGCTAATGGCGTTATGGGCTCCTTTGGAAGGATCTTAATGTCTCACCATGGGTTCTCCCAGGCCTGGAAAGGGGCAGTTGGCTTTCTTAGATCCAGCCCAAACTGTAAGAACTACCACGGAGTCTCCTCTTTGTTATTTTTGGGCCATAATTTGGGATATGAGGCTTGGAAGAATGCAATGTTTCTCAAAATTCCTTCAAAGTCAAGCCCAGTGTGAGGCACTCCCAGAAAGTATTTCAAATAAGTAAAGCACGAGCTTTAAATGTGTCAAAATAGCCCTTCTCCAGGAATTGCAACAACAACAAAAAATAAACCTCTCACAGCTGGCTGGTCCCAAGCAGACCCAGCAGGAAAGGCACGAAAATGCAGAGTCCCTGGTGACACCTGAAGGAACTTGCCAGGGTGGGTCCTGAGGTACAAAGAGCCTGTCAGCTCACTGCTACCCAGAAACCCAAAACAGGAAACACCAAACAAGCACAAAGCAGCAAAGCAGTGAAGAAGAAAGCTCATTCATGCTTTATCCCAACAGAGTCAGTTGTTGGTGAGCCCAAAGGGACAACAGAAATCCCACTGAGGCTGGGATCTCACTTGAGTTCAGATTCTGTGCATTAATCCCATGAAGCAGGGGTCACTCCTGCATGGTGCTGGGGGCTGCTTGGCCTCTCAGACACCAAAGGGCCTGCCAGGGCTTCTGAACACACTTTCCTTCAGAAAAATGGCTTTGCACAGCCCAAGGCTGAGCCCCAAGCCTGGCATGGTGCTGTGCCAGCTGGGCACCCCAACCCCTCATGGGGGTGGGAACAAATGTCACCCCTCTTAGGGGAGAAAGATGAAACCACAGGTTCAGAAGGATATAAGTAGGGAGAGACAAGATTTTTTAAGTGATCAGATTAGACAGAAGCAATACTAATAAAAGGCTAGATACTGGTGCAACAGCAGGGTTTGAGGGGCCCCTCCAGGCTTAGACCCTGATGCTTAAGGCTTTCAGGTCTTCTTTAGGCAAGGATGGGAGGCTGGACCACATCCTCTCCATGGGTCCTTTCCAATCTAAATTATTCCCTGGGTCTGTGAACATGTTCCAAATGTGCAGAAGAACTTCCTAAAGTCTCTAAAGTTTCTTGAGAAACTGATGGTTTAAGAAATACATGTTTACTGTGTCTTCTGGTGAATGTCCTTTGCTGAGACTGAAAATATCTCAGTTCAGTTGCTGGCACTGCCTCAGACTTTCTGGGTGATCCTGAAAATAAAAACAGTCGGACTAATTGTCCCAGGAACACAGCATCCTTTCTTTGCCAGAAGCCAAAACAGGTGCTGGGTAAACTGCTGAACCACTAATCCCCATGCTGCACTTCTAGTGCCCAAATGTTCAGGGATGAGAGCAACCCTCTCTTCCTTCTGCTCTTTGCCTGTCCCTGGTGCAGAGCCTTGTTTTGTCTGTTTTTAAGTCATCCAGTACAAGAAGTCTCAAGTCTCACCAAGCCCTTGTTGCACTGAGCTGCAAACTCCTCTCTCCTCTGATTGCCCACAGGCACAGCACCACGAAAACATTGCCTTCTGTCACTTAATCTGTCACTGAAGAGCAAACCCTGGAGGATTAATTCAAAGACTGCTTGCTCTTTTTTTTTTTTTTTTTTTTTTAATGCAATTCAGAAACATGTTTCCACTTCGCTTTGGTTTCGAAGATGGTTTTTCAAAGAGAGCTAGCACATAAGTCAGAGAGCAATTTCCTCTTTGCAGGTGCATAATGTCAATCACACCCTCCCGCCTGAGCTTTGTCCTCCTGCCTGGCCTACTGATAGTGTAGGATGTTCTTGAGGATGGGAAAAGGATGGAACATAGGATAATAAATCCTCTGGCACAACTCAACTGCCCTCACTCAGCTCAGGGTGCCTGTGCCAGGCAAAGTGCAAAACTCTTCTTCCACCAGAGCCTGCAGGGACAGGGGTTCGTTTGTCGTGGTTTAGAGAATCCAAAGCTTTGTGCCAAACCCTAAACCCAACACTTGTGTTGTCACTGATACCATTGCAGGAGGGAGCCAGAGGCATCAAGCAGTAAATTCAAGAGAATTAAAACCATCTGCTGCCCAGGGCTGCCAGCCCACATCTCCCTGCAGAGTCTTTTGAGGCAAGCAGTTTCAATATTCACATTAAATTTCCTTGAAAGCCACCTCAACCAGCCAGCAATGCTGTCCCTCTTGCAGATAGCAAGAGATAAAAGCCAGCCAGAGTAACAATATTACTGGAAATTCTAGATCTTTCTGGGACACTACTAGAAAGTCTTGAGTTGGAAGGGACTTTAAAGATCATCTAGCTCCAAACCCCTTGCCATGAGCAGGGCCATCACCCACTAGATCAGGTTGCTCAGAGCCCCATCCAGCCTGGTCCTTAGATCTTTGCAGAGCAGTCAGGTGTATGTTCATGGCCAGTGAATGCAGACATGGTTGTACACACACACCTTTTGGCTCTCACATTGCTTGAACACCTGTCCTAAGCAGTCTCCCATGTAAACAGGCATCCATGTGAGTCTAATTTTCATAGCCATGAGAGTAATTAGTAAGCTCTGGATTCAGCATCTGGGATTCCAAAAGTGGACAAAATGTAACCAGAGACAGTGATAACACAGTTCCTTATAAAGGGATGGGAAAGAGGTCTGATTTATTATTTATAATCTAGAGGCAAATGCCATCAAGGGGGCAATAAGATCATTTTTCTGTGGACCGCATAAAGCTGAAAGAAGTGTCCTCTCAGTCCTGTGAGCTGAAAGTGCTCCCATCTCAGCAGCAGTTTACTCCAGAAGCCAGCTAGTGCTCTCAGTGCCTTTTGCCAATAGCAGCTATAATTACATTAAAAGGATGATTTGCAGAAGCAGAAGGAGGAGAACATGTGCAGAGCAATGTTACACAACACTGTAAGGAGTTTGCACACTTCTGTTGTTCCAGCAAGCCACTTACAATGACACTCACATAACTCCTATTTTCTCTATTTTGGAAATAGAACAATTTTTAATTATTTAGTGGGATTAGCTGATAGATGCAGAACTTTGACTCATTGCAGCCATTCAAGAGGAGCTTGATGACCCCAAAACAATTTTCTGCTATGAATGGCCATTGTGATCCCATAAAAACAATGTCATGAGATGTCACACATCCTTTCCTGAGCTTCAGAGAGGGATGCTCAAATGCAAGAACTTAAAAATGAAACACTTCCATGAAGTGGGAGTGACTGCAGTGTGTGCTGCCACTTGTCTTGGGGCTCATGGAAGTACATTTACCTCCAAATGCCATGCTTTCTCCCCAAGCCTGAGCTGTAATTAGAATTCTACCTTTAAATCTGAGTGCAATTTGTAGGCTTAATAGGGCATCCAGCAGCAATAATGGCAGTAATTACAAATGTGTTCAGTGTTCAGAACTAAAGAAAAATACACTAAAGATGAAAAATATGATCACTCAAGAATTCTTTTGAAACAACACAGGCAGAAATGGGCACGTTTGCATGGCTATAAATATCACCAGCACAGAGCTTACATTATTTAGGGCACGTGTACAATGAGCTCTCTTCTGAAAGACTCTGGGCAGCGATAAAGCTCAAGAGCACATGCAACCTGGGAAATATCAAAATATTATAATCTGCTTTGGAGACACACTGCTTTTCTTTATGGCTTGCAAAAATATTCTCGAGATTCCAGCTGCACTCTGCTGCAGGAGCGCCTGTTTATGGCAAACGGAGAGTGCAGAAGTATTGCTAAAGCAGCTGGCAATGGATCAGCATGAGCAACTTGGTAGCAAGTTACTTTAATGGCATTGTATATCCTGTCCTGAGAGTCATGGTGAAACCTCTCAGGGAACAGTTTGTAACAACCACCTTCCAGTCATCCCTCATGTATCATCAGGATCCAAAACACATGCAGTGTGGACACAAGACAAACTGGTAGGGATCTTGGTTGTCACAAGTTGTTCCTTGGGTCCTTCGGAGAAATTCTGCTTGAATTTGGCAATGTCTTGAACACAAGCTGTTCCCAATAAGCCATCAGGAGACCTGAAGTACTCTGTTTTTTTCATCTGCCCTCCAAAGAGCAGGCAGACAAACTGAATATGTCTAAACAACAAAGTACTGTAGCTCATCTCCTTATCTTATTATTTTTCATTTATCCATCAACCATTTCTCCAAGTAGCTCCTCTCAGACACCAATAAACTTGTACCATAATTAAACTGTGAGGTTTCCCATTTTTTCAACCTGCAAAATGGAGTATGAGAAGGTGGAACTCTGATATTTTTGTTTAACCCCGAGCTGCTCCCTTCTCCAGTTTTCACACCATATAAGTCCAAGCTGGGCACCCAAGACGTGTCTGACTCCAGGCACTTGGTCTCAGCTCATGCAGTACCACAAGGAGCAAGCCATGTTGTGGGACTTTTGCAGTTCTTTCCTTTTGGAAGTCCCCACTTATTGTTCCTCTTTCAGCCTCTCAGGAGGGAGGGGTGGTGCACTGTTTCTGGTGCTGGCTGTGCCACCACCCCCAAGCTCTTGTGTGTCTGCTGCCTGGGGAAACAAGGTCCTAAGCTGAAAACGTGACAGATCGTGGTGGTGGTTGATGAAATTAAACCACAGCCTTGTTCTGCAGAACCAGGCAGAAATCTAACATGTCTCTGCACCTCGGAAAAGTCAAAATTAAATGTTTTCAACCTCAATCTGAAACCTCTCCAATGCTGTTATCAGTTTAGGCATTGAGGTTGGAGGTAAGAGAAATGTTTCTTGTCACAAGAAACCATTTCACACAGTTGAGAGTGGGAACACAAAGTGCCACTGGAACAGAGTCATCTCATGACCCTGCTCTGAGCACTGCTGCTGGAAGAGCTCTATCCAAACTCACAGGGCAGCTGCTGCAGAGCCCAGGCTCCAGCTATGGGTTAGATGGAAAAGACATGAGACCCACCCAAATTATCCTCTGCAGTCCCCTGAAGGCTGCCTGGAAGGTTGGATCAGCTGTCCCACCCACCAGGTGGGTTAGCTATTCCCAGCTCACAGGAGGGTCTCAGGCCATCCCTGGTGTTCCTGAGAAGTTTGGATGCCAGTGGGCTGGGAAGCCCCTGTGTGCAGAAGTGGCCATAGAGCTGTCCCAGCTGCTCTCCTTAAAAGTGGCATTAGGCTCAATTTAGTTGCCTAACCAGCAACTGGGCACAAGCAGTGCCCAGTGCCCAGTGCTATTAAGGCACCTTTTGGTCTTTCCTTCCTTACTGCTTCAAACTCTGTGCCCATCTCATAACCATGTGGCAGACATTTTGGCTCATTAAGGGCATCCCACATGGCACAGAGTGTCTATATTTCTGCTCAGAAACCAGGCTGACAATACTCAAATCCTCACTTTTAAAAAAATGTTGTCATCCACAACACAGCTCAAACTTGCAAGATACAGTGCCTGTGAGTTCATGTTTCTGTATGCACGATCCAGTGCACGTGGATGAAGATATAAATATGTGCCCAGACTTATGCAAACTTTGGACCAGGAGAGCAGCAGCTCTCACCAGCAGTTCCTGAATCTCATTTTCTAAATATACCTTGCCCAAATCACAGGAGGAACATGGTTTGGCACCTCCCAAGGGGAAACACAGATGTTTGGCTCCCAATCCCTGGAATTTCTTGAACTTCTGTGGACAAAAGGGGAAAGGTCAGAGGCTGAGCAGCACTATTTATTTTGACTCATTTTCTACCAGTTATTCAAAACCACGCACAGATAGGGCATTTCTAGACCCATGGGGTCTGCCTGAACAGCATGGCAAATTCCAGTCATTCCTGCAGGCTGATGGGGGTTATTCAAGCCCCACTGAGGTAAGGTGGATCCACCAGCCCTCAGTCTTCTGAGAAAGGACCTGTTCCAGACAGACCACTCTGTCCCCAGATAGACCATGCCATCCCCATGGCACCAGTCCTATGCTCCATGGGGAAGAAATCCCAGCCCTTGGGAGGTGTCTCACCTGCCAGGAAGCTGAGTGGCCCACAGAGACAGCCCCAAGGTGGATGTCCAAAAGATTTATTCCTTTTCAAGCAGAACCAAAGGAGAGAGAAGGAGAGAGGAGACACTCGCTGGACTTCAAATATTCCTTTTTATCATTTATCATTCCTTTTTAGCACCTAGACTTCAATTTAATAAAATTAAAGGGTGTGGTGAGGGCACTGGAAAAGGTTGCCCAGAGAAGATGTGAATGCTCCATCTCTTGAAGTGTTCAAAGCAAGGCTGGATGTGGCCCTGAGCAACCTGATCTGGTGGAAGATATCTGTGCCCATAGCAGGGAGATTGGAACTAGGTCATCTTAAAAGTCCCTTCCAACCAAACCATCCTGTGATTCTGTAAATCATCATCAAGCCATCCTGTAAATCTCAGAATAAAAAGTCTGCAGCACATCCACAAAGTAAAAAGTAGTTTTTAGAACTAGGTGCTCAGGCTTCAAGAAAAAAAAACCCTGCAGCCCTAACAAAAGAGCTGGGATCAGCACTGTCCCTTCTTGTGTCACTCTCCTGAGAGCAGGTGGCTGCTCCCACGAGGATGGGGACTGTCCCATAGCTGTTTTCCCCAGCCCAAGCAGTCACACACAGGGCTATCAGAGAGCATCCCAGGCCTGGGCACTCACTGGGATGGGCACCCAAAAGCTGCTGTTCTCTGATTTGTCCCAACCCACATGGAGGAGCAGCCTCTGGCTGCACTGAGTGCTTTCTGTGCCCCCAGAGGATCTACACTCACTGTGGGTGGTGAGCATAGGGCGGCTTCTTCTCAAAAAAAAAAAAAAAAAGGCCGAAAAAAAAGCCAAGAACGTTCACCAGCTGCTTTTTCTGTAAATATGTTCTGTACTAAAAACTAAACACTGCAGGAACAACTGCAATGGTTCCCTAAACAGCAGGTCAGGGTGGCATGATTGCTGTCCCTGACATTATTGCTGCTCAAATAATGGGCAAATACATCACAAATGCTGTCTTATCTTTCCATCCTGCTCCCAGGTCACCTGCAAGGACCACGCTTGACCAGTACTTGTCACATGTAAATGTCCCCAGTTGGGAGGAAATTCCTGCCACAGAGGTGGCACTCATTCTGCACTACTTTCAGCTATTTCTGTGGTGAAAAGAGAGAGAGATCTGAGCCATTTGCATCCTCCAGTCTGTCCTGCTCACCCAAAGGATTTTGAGAGCAGAGGGGTTCATGCATCAGCTGCAGCCTTCCCTTATGCTGGCTCTAAATCACCATCTGGCACTGAGTGGTTTCCAGCACCTGGGAAACATGAATGTGGATCAATGCACTCTTTCTTCCTCTCCTTCCCCCTGTCCCTGCCTTGGGCATGCTCTGTGCTTACATCTGCAGCTTCAAGGGCTGCAAATACCAATAAAGATCTAAGCAAATAAGAGCTTCAGCCTGCATTCCAATTGAATGCAAACAAGATGTTTTTAGAAACAGCCCTATTTCATTCACTTATATGTTCTCTGCTGATTTAACCTCTCACAGAAATTTTGTGGGTTGAGATAAAGTGGTCACATTCCATTCTGGTATCTCCTCCATTTTTCTCCCCAGCCCCCAAGATGGTCTCAAGTGTACTCTCATCCACCTTCCTACTACAACAGGTAGAAAATCTGTTTAGAAGTAGCAGCAAGAGCACAACCTCCTCTGTGGTCATTCCCACAGATCAGCACCACCAGGGCAAGTCAACCTACCTAACCTGGGCTCCTACTGCAAGTACTGAAGTGATCTCAGGGCATGCTGCAATCCAAACAGGTCTCCACGTGAGAGTTAAAGCAGTGCTGTGTCTCAACATTTTGAAATTTAGATGAATCCAAGTCTGTATTTCTTTCTGTATTTCTACAGTACCTAGCACAGCAGCACTCAGATCCATCTGTGATGCGCCCAGGCATGGTCCCAAAACAAACAAGAAGTTGCAAATCAGCAATCTGAATCACCCACTAAAACGAAGAGGAGTGTGGCTTTGTTTCCATTGGAGCAGAAGCACTCTCTATATCATTTCCAGATCAAGAAGCAGACTCCAGGAGGTCCAAATTCTTTGGCCCAGCTACCAGACCTCAAGTGGCTGACTGCAGGGGCACAGTACAGCAGGGTTAATATTCACCATTCCTGTAAAGTGGTTTAGTCACACAGTGCTGTTTGTGACCCCCTCCCACGCTAGCAGCCCTGTGAGGATGTAGCTGGCACAGCATCAGCCAGCAGGACCCTGCACCAGGCAGTGCTGGTGAAAACTCCCTGCAAACAGCAGGGCAAGCCTGTGGACAGCCCTTTGAGGTCATGTTGCTCATGGGACCCATGTCTGGAAGTAAATAACCAACCATTTGCACCTCCAGTTGGTCTTCACTTAAGCTGTACATCCCTCCCTCCCTCCCATGGTTCAAATTAATTGGGACCCTGACTCAACGAAGCATTCAAGTGTGTGCTCCAGTTCAACCACTGGTCCTGGTGGAGCAGAGAGATGGGGAGATGCCAGGACAGATGCCAAGTTCATCTCTGTGTATTTGCTTGTGGATAGTAACCACTTTTGCAGGAAGATGGTGACCCTTGCTTGATTTATCCCCAGGGGAAGAGCTGTTCAATTTCTCCTCTCCTATGTCCTCAGTGCATCCTCCTTGTCCCTGCTACCTGTCTTGGCAATGCTGGCAGACTTGTGGGCTAGGCTGGATCTGCCACAAAGTGCTGGGGTGGTCTTGCCATGGTCTAACCCCAGCTGGCAACTCAGCCTCACACAGCCCCTCACGCACTCCCCCTGCCCAGTGTGATGGGGGAGGGGATTGGGAGGGTAAAATCGCGATAAAGGCAATTTGATAAGGAAAGCAAAAGCTGCACACACAAACTAAGCAAAACAAGGAATCAGTTCACCCCTTCCCATGGGCAGGCTGGTGTTCAGCCATCCCAGGAGAGCAGGACCCCAGCACATGTAACTGTGACTTGTGAAGGTGAACACCACCATTCCAAAGTCCCACCCTTCCTCCTGCTCACCCCACTTTACATCCTGAGCATAATGCACATGCTATGGAATATCTCTGGGTCAGATGTCCTGGCTATGGCCCCTCCCAGCTCATTGGGCACCCCTTGCTGGTGGGGGAAGATGAGGAGCAGGAAAGTCCTTGATGCTGTGTAAACCCTTCTCAGCAATAACAAAAACATCCCTGAGTTAGCACTGTTTCCAGCACAACACAGCCCCATACCAGCTGCTGTGAAGAAAATCAACTTTACCCCAGCCCAAACCAGCACAGGGCTGTTTGCCTCTGCTCTTTCATGCCCAGAGTGCTGTGCAAAGGCAGTGGATGGGGTAGGCTGCAGCCCAGATCTGGGAAGGCTGTGTCCTTTGTGAGTTTGGTTAGATGGAGTGTCACAAATCCAACAGGTCCCCAAATGCCACCAGCAAAAGAGCCAGGACAGGTTTTTCTGACCCACTCCCAAGTGAAAAGTAAAAAGAGGGGCATGAAGCAAACAGACAAAAGTAGAAATTGAGGATGCTCCATCCCTCAGAACAGCTTTCCACCTCTGAGTAGATGAAGTCCAAGTGCAAATATGTTCCTGCTCAGGGACAGATGATAAAGATTGATGCCATAAACAAAGCAACATGATCTTAAATCTCTTGATACAAGTGTGAGAAGTCACTCAGAGGAGCTAGAAATCATGCAAAATGATGGGGGCTATGAACTCAGGAGCTTAGCTCTGGTCTGCTGGGATTGCTGTCATAACTCCCATCTTAGCACATCATCTGTTTAAGGAGAGGAAGGGGGAAGGAGTGCAGGGGTGCTGTTGTACATCAAGTGTACATACCACTGCCAGCAACCTGTCACTGGAGGATGAAGAGCGTGGTGATGGAGCCATGGAGTCAGTGCATGCAGGATGTGGAATGAAAGGGAAAGCAGTGAGGACTCTCTCTGGACCACCAGGACTGGGGAGCAGGAGAGCAAAATGTCTGTACTGACCCTCAAACTGCCAGAAAAGATGCAAGGGAGAAGCTGTGATCCCCAACTGGTGGCTGCTGGCAGCCAGACATCTCTGTGTTTATATTCCAGCTGCCTCCCCTGGAAAGTGCACAGAGTCTGGCACTTCAGAGCAAATGTAAAGCAGCAGGGACTTGATTCACAACTGGGATTTATCATGGTACTGCCTGTAGTCTTTGTGGTAAGGCTCAGGTTTTACAGTTCACTGCCCCAGGTTGTGGCTCATTGTGAGAGAGGCCATTAAAAAGAGATTTACAGAAGATACAAGAGAACTGCACAAATTATCCACTAAGACTAAGCACAGTCAGTTCTCTCCAGCTGGAATTAGACACCTTTTCCTGTTCAGTCCCTTTTTCTTGCAGAAGAACGGTGCACAGAGGAGTATTGTGCAGCCACACATCCTGTACCAGTAATGTGAGCAGGGAGAGGTCTGGGTCTTGGCCCTGGTGTTTCACACACCCCTGGACCATCCTGCAGGACTCCTAGCACAGACTCCAGAATAGTTTAACCCAGAGAAGGGTCTCCCCAAAGAGCTTTCTCCTGTCTCCTTATTTGGAAAGGAAGAGACATCATCCTCATAGAAGTAAGCTGGGCCATGATCTACACATCACATTTGTAACCAAAGAGGGGGCTTGCTGGTTTATTTACTCATTATTACAGGTACAACATCAGACACAGGAGATCTGGTTTAGGTTCCTCTAGATTCAGATCTTCCATCACTATGGAGGGTGCAAACTGTATGTTGTGGATAGATAGGATACACTTTGTCTCTGCTGCTGGAGTTCTACTCTTACAAAAACAGTACACATTTATTGAAGCAGACGCTGGACACCTCATCCACCAACCCTTAGACTCATAGTACCTTGTACATTAGAGCTATTGCTGACCCAAAGAAGAATAAATTGTTTCATATAATTTGAAAGATCCACAAAATCCCAGCATTTGGAACGCCCCACTCCAGGATTAGACAGTCTGATAGCTAGGATGCTCTCAAGGGCTGCTGGAGAGTCCTGTCTCTATCTCCTTCATCCCCAGACAATGACTCTAATCCTGTAGGCATGTGTCAACATTTGGCACCTCCTTACCCTGGCAGTATTGGCCTCACACTTCACCCATGCCCAGAAGACCTGGTTCTCCTTAGACCAGACTCAGTGTCACCCAGGCTGAGGCACACAGCTATCTTTGTGCCATGCACATGCCAGAGAAGTCCAAAAGAGCTGTAGCAGCATTAGTGTCCCATTACATCATTGCACAGCGACACAGGATCATTTTCATATGATATACTACTATCTAAAATAGTAATATGAACCCCTTGCTTCATGTACTGAGGAATTTAGTCCAGACAGGGGTGAAGCTGCCGGACTGAACTGCATGTCATCTCTGACTGGACCATGACTGAAGGACTCAAGTATGTGTCCCTGAGGCAGACTCATGGCTCTCTTGGTTGTGAGGCTGTTGGGGTTTTTTTGGTTTGTTTTTTTACAGTAATATAATCTTCAACCCAGATAAAGATGCACAGATTGTGTGGATCACATGGAAATGGGAAGGCTCGAGGAGGCACGAAGGGTATACAACACTTAGAAAACCCTAACTGCTGTAAACACCACAGGAAAGGGAGAGGGAGGGAGAGGCTCTGCCTGTGGGAGGGGGGCACAGCTGAAAATGCTCCCAAGGCCCATGTCTTGATCTTTACATGAGCTGCATCTTTGATCTCAACAGAGAATTCTCACAATCTCTGCAAGGACAGCCAAACGTCAGCTCACGGATGTGCACAAAGCTCTCCCTCCCTCATTCCCACAGGGGAATAGCCCTGCAGGATACTTCTTCACAGCTCCTCACTTAAGGGTCATTTCTTAAAGTTTATGTGTTGATGTGAGTGCTTTCTAATGTGGCACATATAGATTTATTATTATTTTTATGATTCATCATTAGCAATTTCCATTAGTAACACAATGAATGGTCATACATTTATGTTCTTATAAATGTGGGTTCAGCAGGACACAGAGAGCTGACCTCTCAACAGCCAGGGAGGGATGCCAGCCACCCTCCCTGGGTGACAAGGACACACAGATCCCTTTCCCTTCTATTCAGGCAGAGCTCACTCTGCCCCAGGCTGTGCTGTTAGACTGGACAAGAACCCCAATTTTTACACCCCTCAGTTTTCCAAAATAGGATTTAGTTTCAAATCTACCCCCAAAAAAGTCTTGTTTTTCACACAAGAGAACTGGGACGTGAAGAAATTAGGACCTGATTAGGCAAGTGGAATCAGTTTGGGGAGTCTAAATACTCCATCATCCTCTCTTGGCAAGTGTTTGCATCCCAGATTCTTGGCTTACTTTTTAGTTTGTTCTTTGTTGAAGAATTGCATTTTACTTGGGATTAATATGTGCTGGCATTGCACTTACACCAATCTGACCTAACCTGCAAACTTTGTCTTCCACATCTTTAACCCATTTACCTTCACAGAATCACAGAATCTGCTGAGTTGGAAGGGACCCACAAGGACCATCGAGCCCAAATCCTGGCCCTGCACAGGACAGCTCCAGAGTCACACCATGTGCCCAAGACTATTTGACTCCTGTCTATCCTACCAGATAAGTCACTGCAATGGCTTGCACATATTCCAGGGAAGGGTAAGACTGCACTGGGGAATAACAAATGTCCCAGTCTGCAAAGGGGAAATGTAAGTTTTGCTAAATTTCTGTCTCATTACAATCACTGTGTCCTGGCTCTGAGAAACACGAACCAGAGCTGAGTCGATTTTATTGTGAGTGAGTAATGGACAATCCAGATTGCCAGGAAGCACGGCCCCAGGGCTGTGCAGTACACAGCTTCCAGGAAGAAAGGCCCATATTTGTAAACAGAAAGCAGCACCACTCATTGTTTTGAAAGGCAATTCCCTATCTGAGAAGCGATGGAGCAAAGCCACCAAGCCCTCTTTATAGGGAACAAGTCTACTACACAGGAAGGTCTAAGGCGTGACAATGTCTGGATAAGAGGATAACAAGTACATATATACCTTCCTGCCATTATGCTGGACAAAAAAACTAGTGAATATTTCATGCCTCTGGAAAGTCTGACACTGTGCAAGCACTTTTGCTCTGCAAAATGAGGAACCAGGCCAGCAGGGACCTGCTTAAATCCACTCCACAAGGAGGGTTTGCCCCTCAGCTGCCCTGTGCTCACTGGCACAGTGGTGAAGGTGTCCAAGGGCTTCAAGCCAAGCAGCACCAGTGTGTCTCATGGGTATCAGCACTCACTGGTCATTTTGCTTAACTGAAGGGAAAACAGACTCTTCATGCTCCTCAGAAGTCCACAGGAGAACCAGAGGGGCAAATGTAAAATGGCAAAATGTTGACTTCTCCCAAATTCAGGGCAAAACTCCCACTGGTTTCAATGGACTCAGTTATTTAGCCTTAGTTTTCAAGGCTGAGACTACTGAACATCTTGTCTAAAACTCCCATGAGCAACCACAGTTCAACTCATCACCCCCAAGTCTGCTCATCAACCACACAGTGATCCCCAGCTCCCCTGCCCTGGGCCAAGCAAGTCAGTGGGAGGAACAACACATCCCTCCCTCCTCATAGCCTCAGGCCTGCATTCTCATTTACAAGGACACAAGCAGTGCTGTGTTCTGCATGACAAACATACCTGCTCCTCATGGATGGAAGGTTACTGGTCGCAGAGACATCCCTTAGGAAGCTGTCCAGTCCTGCTTTGAATGTTCCAGGTAGCAAAGAGCCCATGCATGCCCTCAGAAGTTCACTCAGTGGTTAATTGTCCTCCTCCACGTGCATTCATGGGATGTGTAGTGTTTATCTTCCCCCTGGCTGCTCCTGGGAGCATGTGGTTTGGGTACTAATGCTGCATGCTGGCACCAAGCTGCATTTCGCAGGGAAAAATATGCAGCCCTTCATAAGCAGATTAGGAAACACAAACACTGAGAAATTGAGAACAGAGTGGGAAAAGAACTCTTATCCAAACAACACCCAGGGCAAGAACCAAGGCCTCCACTTGGTGAGAAAAATAGGGGAATCATGGGATTTAAAAGTGAAACTGTTGGGAAACTCTGTTACTTTGCACCATTACAGTGACAGTGTTCCCTCACTCCTGGCAGGCCCACCATGGTCCTGTTTATAGCCAAGCTCAGTTCAGTATGAACATCAAAAGATGTCTCTTGTTCAAGTAAGCTGCATGGTGCACACAGCATCATCTGGGAATTCAAACCCATCTGGACTGTTCAATGTTTTCATGGTCTTGTGGGTCTTGTCATACACAAGCAAGGTGTCTGGAGCCCACCAATGTGCTGGGCACCGCAACAAAAAGAAACCACTGCAGCCTGAGGTGTGGTGGATGCTGCAGAACTCATCTTCAGCAGCAGCTGGTCCCCACACTGCCACACTCTCCAGTGCTCCCCAGTCTGCAGGTGCTACAACCTTTGCAATGGGCCTTCACAGTGATTTGGCTAAGCTTCCTCAGTTCTCTGGGCACACTCTGTCCAAAGCATCCTCAACTCACTCTGCATCTGGATATTTTTCTGAGTTAATAAGTGTGAGCAAACTCCACACTCTGCTCCTACCTCCTCCAAATCTCCACTTTCTTCCTCTCTCTTCCCCTTTCTGTTTTCCTCTCTAGCTTTTCCCTTTGACCTGATTCCATTTTCATTACTCTGCACTGTTTGAATATCCCTAGCAAAACCTGGGCGTTACAGAAAAGAAACCCAAATGCAAAAAGAAGGCAGAAATATTTAATACATAAACAGCTGGTTTGTAAGAATCCTTGTGTCATTACTTAAGGAGAATAAAGAAGTTCTAATGCAAGTCTCCCACTCAGTTGTAAAACATGCTGCTGTATTTACACTAAAATAATCATCAGACAAACAGTTATGTGTTGGTTTTTTTCCCAGAAAACTCTATCCTGGATTTGTTCTTAGAGAGGAAGTTGTTCATAGCCTCTTACCACCCCTCTCTTTGATGCCTGCTATTTTGGGATAGTTCCAGTCCTTTTTTGCCTCTCTCCCCATAAAACTGGAATTACTTTAGCCCACAAGGTTACTTCATAAAGCCTCCTTCTCAGCATATGAATCCAATTTTAGATTTTCAGGCTTAAAAATAAATATCTGACAAAAAACCCCAACCCAACCAAAAAGATATTCTAAAGATGGAGAAGAGAAAGAAATCCCCAGCATCCATTGTTTCAGCCTTAGCTATCTCCAGCGTATTCAGGAGAGTCACATCCATTTTACTGCAAGGGCTGTGTAATCTCTGCATGGATCTGTTTAGAAAAGATTTAGTATTGAATGGGTGATGCCTGAAAGAATAGGAGTGTGACTGTAGTGTGTTGCCCAGGGATGGCTGCTCATTAAGCTGCCCAGAATAAACAGTGTATGCATGCAAATTAGAAAACTCTTTGGGGAAAAAGCCATTACATTGTAATGGCCTAGCTCTCAGAAAATTTGCTCTGTAAAATTAGTTGTTTGTGGAACACCACACGCTACTTTCATATTCTCTTTTAAGTGTGTAAAAATATATTAATGAGCTTTTTCAAGTTATATTCGGGCAACATTTGCAGTGGATGTGTTCTCTCAGTAGCTGTATTAGATGTACAGATCTTGTTTTAACACAGGTTGTTAGCTGGAACAAGGGGTCAACACAAACCTTCTGCAGCAAGCAATCTGAAATACATTTAAGGCTGTCTTGCACATGAGAAATTGTTTCAGCCATTCCCTAATATCATCTTCCCTCTCCAGACCAAGATTATTCAAAGAGAAGGAGGTTTGTATGCGAGACAGGTGTCTGACTTCAAAAAGCAGTGAAGATATGCCTCAAAGACCAAGCAAATGTCCCTTCCAAAACTTTGGTTCCTGCCCACAATTCTTCCAATGCCACGTGTGACTTGGGGGCTTTGTTTCTTTTTTTCTTCCCACTGGGTTACCAGTCCAGCATTTTCAACTTTTGGTTTCCCTCTACCTTGGCAAAGCCTGGAAAACATAAACTGCCCCCTAAAAAGGGACAAGCACAGTCCCAGTATTTACCCCTACACTCCTGCTCTGCACTTTCTTTTTCCCACAGAGTAAAAGTGAGACAATTCATAGCAGGCCTAAGTCTGAAATCAAACACCAGTTTTCAAAAGGTTTTTGAATCCAGAGAGAAATGCCCAGAGAGCTGCAGAATACATTGTGTTTGACTGACAGCTAATTTTTCACCCAACTTTTCTGTCTGGCTGTGCAATCAAGAAATCAACTATTCCAGACACATTTCCTATACAGAACTTCTTTACTACCCTTTTGGATATGATGTCACTGGGGTACATCTAGACAGTTTCCAAAAAAGTGGGATTCCTGCCTGATGGCACAATTACAGTGGTAGAAGTTTTAAGACTCACAGTAAGTACTGGGAGACCAGGGAAAAACAATGATTGGCATCAAAATCAGAAATAATATCTCCTGGCTTTCTCCTGGTTTACATCTCTCATATGGTGTTTTATGTTCCTGGCAAATCATTTATGGTAAGGTTTTTGGAAATGAGTGCTTTTGGAAATGAGGTCTTCTAAGTGAAAATGTAAGCACTGCAATAAATGACTTGATCTTCAAATGTATTCAACAGCCTATGGCTCTTTCAGAAATCAGAGCTGTGGAGTGCTCAGTGCCTTAAAAATGAGTCTCATTTTCTCTTGTGCTCAACTTTGGATAAAAGCCTTATTTTAATGTCAAGAAAAGGAGGATTTGCTCATACTGCATAATCAATCTGTAATCCTTAGAGCTTCTAAATGTGAAGTGCTGCTGTTAATTCCCTTATTCTGGTGTGGGTTTGGAGGTGTTCACTGGAATAAATTGGAAATGCAACTTGGAACATATTTTCTATGCTTTGAGGAAACAGGATCCAGATGACAATTGATGTGACATACTTGTCACCTGCAGCAGAGAACCCCCAGCAGGAGGGAAGCCATAAGGCTTCTCCCTGTGCCCACAGCATCCTACGCAATTTGTGGTACAAGAAGAAAGTCCTTGCAGCCATGTATTTATTTGTCTTGCTTAGTGCCCTTTGTGCTACTCCCACACATTGGACTTTAAAGCTTTCTTTGAAAGTTTTATTACCTTCCACATTTCAAAGGCCTCGGAGGCATTGATGCTGCAGCCTGTTCTGGGGGGCAAAGCGCTCTTTGTTTCTGCTCAGGGAAGACCCCAAAGGCCACTAAAGCTGCTCAGCAATGTTTCCTTTTAAGGATGAGCTGAGGGAGGCATCTTGCTTTCATCCTTAAATCCTACCAGATGAGAGGGAAGCTGGTGCTGAGGAGCAGGCAAAGATGACCTGAGCTGAGTTTCCCAGTCAGTGGAGATGCAGCCAGTGGACAGGCATTGCCAGGGCTCTGAGAGCCAGGGGCTGTGCTCTGCCTGCAGCTCTCTGTGGCTCTTCCTCAGCATCTCCTCTCTAAGCAGAGCTGATCATCCTGCTGGACCTGCTGGCAGCCTGCCCAGCCAGCCCAGCCATCGCTGGGGACAAATCAAATACTGCTGACAGTGCCTCAGATCCATGTGCCTGAGAAAGCAAAGCTTTTCCCAACACCTCTTGCCATAGCCCTTTCCCTACTGGGATCACTGCCATGTCTTATTTAGAGATTCCCTCTTTCCAAGCAGGAAAGATTTGAAACTACATTTGAAAGGGGGCGTATTTAGATGCTTATCTCCTTCTTGCTGGAAAATTTCTTTAGTGACTTTGTGTTGTAGGAAAGTTCTTTTCACAGGCATAAATGCTGTACAAGGAAATACTTCCTAATATGAAAATATGGACAAACTATCTCAAAAGCACATGACTTGAGAGCAGGGCTATTCAATGCCAAAAATTAATCATGCTGACATGAACCTCCACTGTAAAAGCAACCTGTGTCACATTACCATTTTCAGCCCAAGAAATAAATATATATACTGCAACACTGAAAATAAATCAGAGTCTAGCAATAAGCAACCATCACATTTCCTGTAGAGGGTGAAAAAAAAAACAAGTAAAAACACAGGGAGCTGCATGGGAGAGAAAAGGGGCAAAGAGAGAGATGGAGAGAGTTTTTGCAAGAATATGTGGTGACAAGAGAAAAAGCAAGAGTTCTAAGTTGAAACAGGGTAGATTAAATTGGATATAGGGAAGATATTTTTTACTGTGAAGGTGGTGAGGCACAGGAACAGGCTGCCCAGAGAAGATGTGGATGCCTCATCCCTGGAAGTGTTCAAGACTGGGTTGGAGGGGCCTTGGAGCAGCCTGGTTCAGTGGAAGGGTCCCTGCCCACAGCAGAGGGGTTGGAACAAGATGATCTTCAAAAATCCTTCCTAACCCAAACCATCCTGTGATTCTAGAAGACTAATATGGTACATGGTATCAGTGCAAAATATTATTCTGTGTGGGCCATCACCCCTCAGTCCATGGCTCTTGCTCACCTGGGTGTCTAAAACAGCACACCAAATTCGTATGAATTTAAGGATGGTCAGTAGAAGCAGCAGCCTGATGATGCCTGGTGATCCCCCATTCTCCAGAGGGTCATCTGGAGTTTCCTGAGCATGGGCTGATCTGTGGGCAAAGCTCAGCTCTCCCCCAGGGGCCTCACTCCTTCCACAGCTGCCAGGTTCACACCTGACCTTTCTGCCTGGACCCAAACACTTGTACTCCTGCTGATGGGAAAACAGGATCCAGCAGGAGAGTGGGACTCTGGGAACATCAGGGTGGGGGTAAAGGTATTTCAGCTCTGCCTCCATTATGGGGTATCTTATTCTCATCTGCCTCTTGTACCCCACAGCTGCCTCTGCTTCTTCACCTCTCTCCATGTAGCTGGCTGCTCTCCTGATGCCTTCTCCTCCCTCCCTCTGTTTCTCTTTTCCCTTCTCTGGCTCAGTCAGTACATGCTTCAAGTCTGATTCAGCTGCTTCCATGATCAACAGCTCCTTCCCTGGTAATTTTTCTTGCTGTGGATTAATTGTCTAATTCAACATAACCTCAAAATATTCAGCTATCTAACATCCCCTCCATAGCCTCCTCAAAGCCCTGTTTCAGCTCCAGGGTCTTCTTCAGCTTTGTCTCCCAGCTGCTTCTTGTCTCCCACAGGTTCCTCAGAGGCCATTTCCCACCTAAGGAGTTTCCATTATAAATATTACCCAGGATTATCTGCCTCCCACAGCCAAGCATCTTTGCTCCCTCTGCCTTTAAATGACTTTCACTGCTGTCAAAATTGCCTTTATCTCCTTCCTCGGATCTGCTAAAACATCATATCAAGCTTTCTCTACAAACTTTAGGCAAAATCACAACTCTCTTCCCAAGTCAAGGCCTCCAGCAATCATGCTGTTTGGATTTTAAAGAGTTTTGCGTGAATCAATCTTGTTTTGAAATAGTAAAGATAACAGCTTGCAAAGTACATACATTTACATACCTCACTTCATTCAAATTAAGTGGCAAAGATAAGAATCTCCAGCAAATTAATTCTGTTAATGTTCTAAACGTGAATTTCAATCAAAGCTGAAAACCGAAGCAACTCAGCTAAATTGCTGGCTCTTGTTACACTTTAAGTGATCTAAAATCATGCATCAATAAGCAAAGCAACTCTACTTTTTGCAGCTGAGCTCCAGACTGATTTGCTGCTTTCCAGAACTGTCTGATAAAAAAAGCCACAGTCAGCTCCAGCTAATAAGAGAAAATCAATCCAGAGCCAAAGAGCAATAAAAATGTTGTAGCAAGTTCAGAACATTTTGTCACAGCTAAAATTGGTTTCCTATGAACCATCTGAAATAATATGGATGGCAAAGCCTTGCAGTTTGCAGGTGCTAAAATAGCAAATGCTCTAATGGTTCCAGAAGCAAGCAAGAAAATCCACTTTTTGTCCCAGGATGAGGGACAATGATGAGGTGAAGAGTAAGAGATGTTACACAAAGGGTTTGTAAATTAATTTAATACTCAGTACTCTGGGTCACTTGAAACCTAGTAGCTCAGCTGGAGGACTTTTGTAATGTTCAGACAATCCACATTTTAATTTGAATAATTTAAAACTGAACTGAAGCTTTTGAGACAAACAGAGTTACAGATCAGAGATAAAAGTGGTGTGGAAAACTAAGAGCAAATACAAGTGAAAGGTCTGAAAACAACTGGGATGCTTTGTTCCCAGCGTTCCCACACTGCCACAGTGGCTGGGTACCCCACAGACTCTTATTTGGATTTCTAAATATAATTCACCCTGGTGCAACTAAATCCCAGAAGTGCATGGGGAGAGAGAAGGGCAGTGTTTACAGACTTATAGATGCAAGGTTCCTATGGGAGTTGTGGATTCACTGTGGATATCCCCACCTTTCCAGTGGCCAGGGCAATTCCCAGCGGATGGGTCTTGGAGCCCAGGGCAGAGGGGATAACACAAGGGGCTGCAAGTAAATAAACCAGCTACACCAGGAGCAGAGCTGCTGTGACAGGGTGTTTTGTGTCCTGGGAGGCTGGGGCTGATGATGGCAAGTGCCACTTCCTATGAAGAGGTGCCCATTTGTCGGGGCATCCAGCACAGCCACAGCCTGGCTGCTGCTCCCAGAGACCAAGGCACCTCCTCAGCCCCCAGCCTGCCCTTCTGCCCCTCTGAACCAGCAAGGACTTGATCTTGCTTCTGCAACCGAGAGACTCAGATGTTTCCTACAAGGCAAAGCAGGCCCTGACCTTTATTTTTTTAAAGAACCTCTTGTGTTTCCACTGCTGGGGGAAGGCAGAACCCTGTGTTTGGCCACAAACAGGCTTCCCACGAGCAGATGTGCTCAGAGCATCCACCCACACAGCTCCAAAAGGAAGGGCCTTGGGAGGGAACAAGCAGCTTGGTCTCCACCAACTCTTTTCACACAGATCAATGAACAGTCACTGAACAGAAATGTCTTTTCATCCTCAGCAGTGGAGGCCATGCTCTGGCCTGTGACCCATCCCCTCCCAACTGGACTCGAGGAGAACCCAGGATTTATGAGAAAAGCCTGTTGTCCCCTTTGTGCTTCTCCCTGTGGCACCACACAGCTTGAGCAATGTAGCAGTTTCAAATTGTTTTAAAGCAGGTTCCTGCTTCTATTTTTACAGGAACGTCTCAGCCCTGTGAATTTTTGTGTCCCCTGCATATGGTGTGACTCGTCCTCCACAGGCAGCATGGGGAATTAAACAAGCAGTCCCCAGCTCCAGGGGGAATATGATACATATCTTCATAGGATTTACAGTGGATAAAGCAGCTCTGGTTCTGTGCCATCACACAGATATCAGAGTGCATTTTCCACACATAGGTGGTGAGGCTCTGGGTGTGCTCTGTGCCACCCCGACAGAGTGTTCATCTGCTGTGCTCCACCTCATTTATACTCATACATGTTATAGACTGTACATGGAATTGATTGTACTGTGCACCTTTCATTCCTTGCCGATCATACCAGCTGATAACTACCTTCATAGGACTATATATTTAAAGTGTTTGAATATTTTCCTTGGCATCTGCTAAGAAGAAATCAAGTGCTGTCCTCCCTGATTGCTGTGGGTAACACTTCCTTCCCCTGAGCTTCAGAAATAACTTCCTAGCACTGTCAGGCCTATACGTCACTTATTTTCTCCACATGATATTTTTTGTCAATGTGAAATGATCACACTTCCTTTACCATCTTGCTCATTCAGATAGCTCACCCTTGGTGGAAGAATCTATATTTTACAACGGTTTTGCAAAATGGTTGCTCTGCTTTTGCTTGAGAGCCCTCTGTGCTACTGTGATAAAATTGTGGAAGATAAGTAGTGAGAGAGGAAGCTGCAGGGAGCAGTCTGATGACTTTTACACACACAGGCACCACTTTTATATGAATTATAATGCAATTCAACAGTTGCAAGATCACACAGAATTTTTTAAATGCTATTAAATAAGCAGTGATTTTATACCAAAGCACAGGCAAGAAATGGAGCCCACAGGTAGAGCTAAAAAAGTAGAAAATCAGAAGAGGCTGGGCTTGTGCCTAGGCCATTTGGTCTCTCCCTACTATCCAGTCAAGTTATTCAGGCAGACCAAGCTTTATCTTCATAGAAAGTTTCTGAGCAGACACTCAGTGACAAAAAGGAACAAATATACTATCAGCAGTGAGTTTGTTCTGAGAATAAAACAGGCATGACTGTGGGGAAAGCAGACTGTGAAACACCATAGACACAACCAGGAGGGGCCATTGCAGTAAAAGAACCCAAGAAAATTTAAAATTTAATGCTGCTTGTGTGCATCATGATAACTACATTCAGCCCCACCCCTGCTGTGAAACGATGGGAGGCTCAGAGCTGACAGAGAGGAAACAACAGCGAGGCCATAGGGGAAGGCAAGAGCAGCTTCCCAAACCCCCCAGCTCTGTGCATGACTCAGTCTTTCACAAAGCCCTAAATCCATCATTTCTGGGGAGAAATGGAGATTGTAACATTGCTACATCACTCACTCCCAATCCTGCCTGCTGCCCTGCTCAGCATGGTGTGCATGGACACTGGGACATGGCCATGGCCAGCTCTGGCCATGGGCTCATGCCCATGTCTGTGCCTGCTATTGCAACAGTGCCAGCCAGCACCCCACAGCACATGCACAGCACAAAGCTTACATATGCTTACTGGTGGCATGGCTTACCCCAAAAAATTAAATTCCTATTGATTTTGATAACAAAAGCAGCTTTACAAGGAAAATACTTTGGCATTTGGGCTCTCCTGGCACTATTATTTGTCATAAAATTAATGGCATCCTTGGCTCTGCTTTCCAGATGGACAATGTAAGCGTCTTCAGGCTCCCCCCTGAATTTCCCTTCTGCTGCTCATTGTTCACAGCTGTGCTGAGCAAAGTCCTGGCAGGCTGGAGCTCAGCAGACAACCGGAACAGGGAGAGAAAAGTTTCTGAGTTTCAGCTTGTGTCAAAATGTTTATTTGCTTCATATAGAGCTGATGCTCTTTCAGAATATATAAACATGCTGTTGCTAAAACTTTAATGGGCATAATTACCGCTCCTTGAAAATTCTAATTATATGGATTATTAGGAAATAACTTAAGAGCTTGGATAAGATCAGGGGATTTGGATGGGCTGCCAATGATGCAACCTCTGAGCCTATAACTTCCTGTAAATTAATCATTTTCCATGGTTTATGTATACATTCCACTTTTCCACTTAATATGACACTGCAGGCAATACATTTCACCAGGTGTGTTTCACATCCTGCCTTGCTCAGTCCCTCTAGCTCTGGCCCTGTGCCTGCTCAGGATTGTCACTGTCTCTCAGCAAGGACCCCCTTGTTGTACCCCTTACAACCCTACCATGGTCCCAGCCAGCCCCCAGCCCTCAAATACTTGTTCAGACTGCTGATTTTGAGGGTTTCGACTTACTCTTGCCTCATACAAGTGGGTGTCATTTCTTTTTTAAAATATCCACCTTGAGGACTTTTCTGAGAGATGATTTACAGGTTTGTGTTTTCCTGTTTTCAGATTTTATGTGTTTTGTAATCAGCTCTGGGTGATAGCAAGAGCCAGAGCTGCAGAGGAGTAAAGCTACAAATCCAGCACAAATCCAGTCTTGATCATTGACATTTGCCTTAAATGGGTTATTACTCTTCCTCTTCGACATTATGGGATAAAATCAGGAATTGAATTATTGAATATTGTGAGAAATCAGCTTGCAAATTTATAGACTTATTATAATACTTGGTCTGAAATGTTAAACTGCTGCTAATAAAATTGCTGACTCCTTGTATTAGCAGTTGTTCTCAGGCTGGGGCAGCATAGACCAAATTCCACCTAAAAATTTGGTACTCTCTGCACCATGAATCTGTTTCACAAATAGACCCAACCCTATGACTGGGAGGCTTTTTTCTTTGGGATTGGTCAAAATATATTACAAATGGAGACAATGCAGCTTTCAGGAACAGAGGTGTGACTGCAGACTGCCATTTCTATTTCTGCATGTAAAAATGCAGTTAATGTTTATTCTGTACAGCTCTCTGTGTGGAGCTGAAGAGGAAGCAGACTCTGGGTGCTGTGCAGAATCACCACCCATGTCAAGCTGTCCCTACAAACTTGCTGACCCTCCCACTCTGCAGATGAGGTTTTGGGGAGGTGAGAAGGATGCTGTATTGCCTCATGCCTCAGGGAGGGGAAATAGCTCAACAGGCCCCATTAGGTGCTGCTGGTTTGGCAGCCAACTGCACCCACTGCCTGTGGACATCAAGATCTGCTTGAGCACAGCCTCCCTCCAGCCTCTGGAGAGGCTCAGGACATGTGGCTGGGATGAAAGGCCTGTGCCAGACCACCCTCCATCCCTGCTGTCCCTGCCTGGACAGCCAGCTGAGTGGGAATCCATGTTTGGAAACCTTCCTTGACCTTGACCTTCCCACTGTGCCAAAGCCCCCTGAGGTTTGTCAGCTGACCTACAAACCAGAGCAGTTCCAGCTGATGGGATTCTTCATGCAGACACAAGCTACAGTGTTATATAGAATTAAAAAGGCTCTCTGACTTTTTGGGGAGTTATAAATTAATTACCAAGGTTTAATTCTATTAAATTTCTCTGAAGACACAGGAAATTTCAGCCCATGAAACATTCTCAGTGTAAAAAGCCATCAGCTTTTATTGTGCATGGAAGATTACTTATATAGGCATTTTTCTAAGCTGTAAGAATCTTGTGCGTTTAAAAAAACCCATCCAGGACAGTCCTGGAAAGGAAGCAAGGAGGAAAGATGTCAGAGGGGTTATTGCAATTTCCCAAGCACAACACAAGAGGTTTCAGGTGGCCATGAGGTAAAAGTTGATGTCTGGGCCACTTGCCAGCAGCGTCACTGGCTGCACGTTCTTTGCAAAGGAAAAAGCCCATGAAAGGTCATCAGTGCAAAAGAGAGGCTGAGTGAGGCTGGGAGAGAGCTGAGCACAGAACAGAGCATCCTCCACAAAACCATGGGATCAATAGCCCTGTCTGTTATGACACCAAATCCCATCAGCAGGCCTGCACCTCATCCCACACAGGGGCAGCCCCTGACGCTGCTGCCCTTCCATGCTGTGCTTTAACTGATTGCAAGCATTTCAAAGATTTTTCACTTTCAGAAGTATTACATAAATAATTCGGGGATTTGAAATGTTCTTTGAAACTTTAAGACAAAAACCAGAAAAATCTCTCCCCTTTCAGGAATTGTCCATTCTTTGTCCTTACACAAAATACATCAAGAAAAGAACATTTGGCGTAAAGTCAGCAAGGTTTTTAAACTGACTATTTTTTATTTAAACCTTTGGTACAAGTATTTGTGATCAAATACATCACATGAGCATGGATAAACCAAAGCAAATGTCCAAGTTCAGCCTTCAAACAGCCTGAGCACACTTTCTTTCTGCTCCTGATGATAAATTTGGTTCTAAGTTTTTTAACATTAAAGTGCTAGTGACAGAACTGCATGAGTAATTCATAGGGAATAATTTACTCATTAATTCAGCCATTTTTCTGCTCTCTTATTTTTCATGAGGAGACTGTAATATTCTCACATTCATTCCCTCCTTGAATGTCTTCATCAAATAAGCTCATCACTTTATTAACTACTTGGAGCCCTGCCTGGATCCCACTGGAGCAAGACACAGCAGGGGCACACAGCAATCACCAGAGGAAAAAAGGCATAAAGATGGGGACCCCTTGTCTTGGAGAAAGGGTGATTAGAATACAAGTGGTTGAAGCAAACAAAATAATGCAAGGGTAAAATGCTGAAAAAGGCAATTGTTTTTCCTCTCATGACATAAGAAAGAGAGGGTATTCAATGAAATTGAAAGCCAAAAACCACACAATGTCAAAAAAAAAAAAGAAAGAAAAAAGAAAAAAACCTCAAAAAATTTACAATGTTGGAATCTACTTCACAAGACAGTACCAGTGCCAAGAGCTTAGCAGAATTCAAAGGAGGATTAGACATTTGTATGGATAATGGGAATAACAGATCTGAGAAAATTATTTTAAAAGCAATATAAACCCTTTTGTTTCAGGGCATTGCCAAGTCTTGCAAGGTCAATTCCTCACAAGTGTTTGCATTTGAAATTCAGAATTAAGTGTGTAGTTCTCTCTAGGGACACAGCTTGCATAGGGTGTTTCTGTTCCTTGCTGGGATAGGTGGAAACTCAAACTGGGTGCACATTTTATACACTTAGCCTTGTCAATTTATTTTTCACAGCACAATCTTCAGCAACATCACTTACCCCAGTGTTCCCAGGGGTGGGAAGGGCAGCCAGGTCATAATCTGGATCTCAGGCTCTATTTCAAGAGGACATTTCTGGAGGCTTGTCTCAGAGGCTCACCCTGCTCTGTGGGATCAGCTGTGGCTGCAGGGGAAGATGAAGCCAATTCCCATTTGCACAGGATCAGGGAAGGAGCAGGGCTGGCAGCTGTGGCTTCCCTAGGAGAAAGGGGCAGCACTTGGAAAGGCATGGAGAGACCAGGGAGAACCATCACCCTCCAGCCTTAGTCTGCTCAAAGCACTTAGGGTTTGTATCAGACAATGAAGGAAAGACAACTCAAATAGACACCAAGAGGTCCCCTTCCCATTTCAACATCTAAATGTTCTGGGTGTCAATACATTCAGTAACACATTTCCTCATTTTTGATACCCAGGGTTTTGCAGCACCAAGAAAAACTGAAGGTTTTCTATAGGTTGGAGAGCTGAAGATCTTTTCCAAATCCTGTTTTGTATAGATTTCAAACCTTTAGAAATCAGCCATCAGATTTTATACTTTAGATTCACCACCTTTATGAAGTTTTCCCTCTCTTCTTCATAGCACCCTCATACCCTTTATGGGATGTGATTTGTGAGAAGGCATTTAATCAGCTTAGACATTAAATAGGCCCTGACACAAGAGCCTGGACAATGCTTCCACAGTTCCAGTTCCTTCCAGACCTGCTGTGAAAAATAATCTCGTGTTCTGTAATGAGAACAGTAAATTACAGGAAAGCATGCAAAGTAAAATGGCCATGAATCTTCCATGCTCCCTGATGAGACCCCCATTAATTAGAAAGGTGAGAGAGGCTTTTCCTGGAGCAGAGCCAGAATTGTGCCTGCATCACCATTTCACAAAGTTAGTGGTTCATGTCACTGGATTTCCATTTCTGCAGGGTATTTCAGTCCTTCCATAAAGGCTGGATCTGGACATGTCCCGCTGATGCTCATCAGCAAAAAGTGATGTCAGCCAAGGCCATGGCTCAGGATTCCTCAGGGGAATTTTTCCTGTTCTGGTTTCACTACAAATAAGTGAATAACATTAAAATGCAAGGCTTCTAACCATCTGGACTCCAAGCACAGTTTTGACTAATCTGTTTCTTTCTCAACCATTGTGTCTAATATATGCTGTCCTGTGCCTCTGTGTACCCACTCACACAGCCTCGAGGCCCAGGTGCATCTGTGCCCCATCCTGAGAACAAATGGCACAGCCTGGCCTCCACCATATTATTAAACTCTCCTGACCTCTCAAACCATGTGGCTACTTCCAGGCAAGCCCATGGGAGTGGCCTCTGACCCAAGCCTGAAGTCTCTGAGATGCTGCCAAGGAACCTTTGCCCAGCACTGGTTACTATGAGGCAGTCCTTGGGAAAAAAAATAGGGACTGTACAGGCTACTGCCTGGCTCCAACAGGCAACTGAATGCCATATAGGAAGATAAGGTTCCACTTTAAAAGTTCACATTTTCTCTAGGGCAAGGAGCACAGTTTGTTCTAGTTTGTTACTAAAAAAAAAAAAAAAGGCAGAACTGACAAAATTATTTAAGAGACTGTGATTTCTCAGTCTGTTCACCACACCCCACCCTGGCTGGTCCATCCCAGGTGAGGCTGTCTAACACTTTGTATTGTTGCTTCTCAAATGCCATCCACCTGTGGGAACTCAAAAGAAGCCCCATAACATTAACCCAGCCTTTTACCAACACAGAGTATCGAGTCACTGGCAGGGAGTAAATATCCTTCCTGTCAGCCAGAGATAACATTCATTTTCTCCATCAGCCTCTTGGTGCACAAACACGGTCTGTCACTGGGAACTGATCTTAGAAATCTCTCACAAAGAACATCCTAGACAGTAATGAAGTTTCAGGAATACAGAAAAAAATCACTTCAATAATTTTCAGCCAGCTCAATTATATTTAAATAGTAGTCCACACACAGAATAAAACCAGAAATTTGCCTTCTATCCCTTTTTTCTTCCTCTTTTTTTTTTCTTTTCTGTTAAAGAGGAGCTGCTACATCAGGTTTCCTTCTCTTTCTCTGCTAAAGTAATGCCACTGCACTTTGTGGAACACACCCCCTGCTAGATCACCTGGCAGGGTTGGAGAGCCACACCACCCAGAAACCAGGGAAATGACCAAGAAGATGGCTAAAGGCTCTGACTAAAATAGTCCCATTGGTGTGATGCTAAAAGCAAGGCTCCACATAGGGACAGGCAGTAACAAGGGGCTCTCACACCAGTGCTCCATCATCAGCTCATGGTCCAGCCTTGCACCATGAGCAGGAGGAGCCACCCCAGCTCCTTCTATTGACTACCAAGTCCATCAATCTCCTTGCAGTGGGAGAGAGGGAAAAAGCTCATGTTAAGGTGTCACTACTGCCTGCATAGAGAGCTGGCAGTCACATCATGGGATTACAGGCTTGGTACCTTTGGTGTCCTTCTACTGGAAATTAAGGGCCAAGCTAAAAGAAAAGACTTGTGTCTTATAACAGACACACTGCTGGCAGCCCAGGCACTCCATATATGCAAATAAATATACTGGATGTAGTAATCATGGATACTTTGGCAGGCACATTCTCTGAAGTTCTTGAAATGTGTATTCTAGGAGCCAAACATGCATCCTCAATTCTAAAACTCAAGATGCGCTTTGGAAAGGTTGCTAGTGCTACTCAACACCCTGGTTTGATGTACATTCAAAATAAACCATGTTAGTTGTAAAGGATATGATAGACCCAGTGTGAACCCTTGGAAGTATGAGGTGCAGCATTCTGGTAAAGTAAAAATGCCAGGGCACCAGACAGAAATTCAGTTTTCTGTTGACAGAATTTTCTTTCAATTTTCTTTTGTCTGCATCTCCTACTGTCTCCCCCAGCCTGCTCAGGATTTAGCAAAAAGCAGGAATCACTCCCAAAACCAGTCTGGTTAGAGCCACAGAGCTCTGGGGATAAGGAGAGGTCCAGAGCTTAGGTCAGGGCAGCCAAGCCGGCCTAACTCAGGGCAGAGGCAGGTTCTGGCAGGGCTTGACTAGTGTTGATGAGGTCAAAGACCCCTGGATACCAGAATTTGGTGTCTCTTGGGCTTACTTTTAGAAGTATTAGGCTGAGAAGGGAAAATGTTTTTCTCTGTCACTTCACCATCCAGCCTCTGCTCACTGCCAATGCCATCTGCAACAGCCCAATGGTCTGCACTGCTGCAACATTTGTGTTTTCTTGCAGAAAGATCATGCCCTCCTTGAACATTCAAAACACCTTGCAGACACCTCCAGTAGATTACAGATGCTCCTGGCACACCAACCATAAAGCAGTGCCTGCAGGGATTAAAGGGATCATCATCCTTAGACACATCTACCATCACAATCCTTCCCATTCCCTTTGCTGTGAGCAGAGAAGTGCTGAGATCCCCAAAGGTTTGAAAACCATGCTTACATGCCTTGGAGCAGCTGCACTTCATATGCTTTCTTCATCTGAATTCCTTCCATTTGCCTGATTAGCTGCTCTAACCAGGGAGAAAAGAGATGCAGTCAGATATTGTCCTGCCTCCTGTGCTTCCCCAGGCACTGACTTTAGACAGTGGGGGCATCTCTGCTCATCACAGCTGGCATCTGAGCTAGAAAAAAGGATGGTGGGGAGAGGACAGAGCTGATCACACACAAATGTGTGTGCACAGACACAAGGACAGCAGACCATAAGAAGTGACCTTTGGGGAAGATCACAGAGGAGCTTTGTTGTTCTTCCATTTGGTATCAGAACTCAACAGATAAGACAAAGGGTTTTTAACTTTCATTTTCATTCATGAGTGTCTGCTATACAGAGCCTAATTAAAGCCCCTCTGTTTCCAGATCAGTGAAAATATGCAACCTGTATATAAATGCTTTCTCTACAAGCTGAAAAGCCAGAATGATATTATTCAATTCTACTTAAGAAGAAGCAAATTTTAAACCTGGAGCAGTCTCAGAAGTAACTTCCAGCTATAAAACAAAGCAATGTGGAAACACAGCTTTGAGAAAACATGGCCCTGCTTCTCATTTAAACAGACATATTTATTGATGGTAAGACATAATGCATTTCAATCTCAGCTGAGTAACTCACCTCAAAGGTTTTGAAAGAGACACAAATTGTTTTGAAAATACATTTCCCTCCGTAAGCATAAAAGATGTCCAATTTACATTTTTCAAGTATGTCATCTTTTCTGAACAGAAAAGCACATTAAAAGGTGAAGGCAGAAGTCTGCAAACTTGCAACACTCCCAAGAAGATGTGTAGTATTTGTGCCCTAATAAACATAAATAAAACAAGGCAGCATCTAAGAAAATTAAGAGCTAGGCAGAAATGTAGAGAAAGGTCTGACAGCAACAGAACACAATATTAAGAATTCTTTATGTCTAAAAGTGAGTTTTGGGAAAGTTTACTGCTTTGCAGTGTGCACTGTGCTTAAGCAATTCAGCCCAAAGAGGAGAGAGGAATTTGGGCTACTGGATTCATTTGCCAGGAAAAGAAATCTTCTTGTTTTTTGATATAGGAAAAAAGTATATAAGTGACATCAAGGCATCATCCCTAAAGAAGACCCAGCATATGAATTCTGCTCTGAGCAATATTTTTTTTCCAGGACACCTCAGCTTTTACTGCTTTTCCCTTCAGTACTGTATAGCACCAGGAAAAAGAGATCCCCTTCACCATCTGAAAACAGCTGAAATGCATTTTCACTTCCTGGTGACATTTAGTGATCTTTCCCTGTCTGATTTTCATGTATTTTACATACAATCAGGACTGAATTTCAAAGGAATGCTGGCCTCAGGGGTGGGGTGGGGTTTTCTGAGAAGAGGGGCTCTGCAGGGCTGGGCAGCCCCCAGCCCACGCTGGCAGCTCCCCAGCATAAAGCTGGAGCAGGTTTTCTCCTGCAGGATTCTCCTGCTCACTGACAGCTTTAGGCTAGGATTTTACCAGGTACATGTGGCAGTACAACTTCATAGCTGATATCTGATGATCAGCTGCTGGGAGCAGCACCAGCCTCTGCCCAGCCATTTCCTAGGGGAGTAGGTGACAAACCTGACACTGGCAGTGTGGGCACAGCTCTGTTACACAGCAGATCCATCACTTCCCATAGGGATGGCAGGCAGGGTGCCCATGGCATCCTCAGCCTCCTCTGCTAAACCCATCCCTGCATCCTTTTATCACTAATGTCCAGCAGACCCCTGTAACACTAGAGGTGACATTTTGGAAAGGAGCATGTGAGAGGATGAGATGCTGGCACAAAAGCTGGCAAACACTCCCTCCTGCATTGCACAGGAGAACCTGAACCCCCTGCTCCTGTGTCTGCTGATGCCAATGTACCAGGCAGGAGCTGTGGCTTGCCCATCTCCCAACTCTCTCACTGACACCCATGGGCCATTTGGTGCCTGAACTGTTTCTTGCTGTTTGCTGAGATTCGTTGAGGAGCACAATAAACATGAAACATAACAACTAAGCCACATTCAGTTCCTCACAGCAAATATCTGCTTGACACCTTGAATGTGAAGAAAAAATAACTTACTGGAAACAAGTGTGTTGAATAAGGGCCCTGAAACACAGCTTATAAGCACTGTGTCCAGACATGCCCATTCCTCCATCCCTCTGTCCTTCCATCCCTCCTTCCCCTTCTCCCTCCTTTCACTGTTTCCCTGAGGCTGAATCACACCAGCCATGCACCATGGCCTCTTTTTTCAGCAGATCCATCCTTTGGCACTTCTTCCATGCAGCCATTCAGGAGCCATGAGTTTGCTGGCTCTGTGCTGGCCTCCAGCGAGCACAGCATCTGAGAGCAAAGCCTACACACTTTTTGTAAATTTAGGTTCTAATTATGCTGTGCCTTGATTCCCTGTTTGCAAAATGAGCATATTAATCCTTCCTTTATCCCACTGTTTATCAGCCTTGACTCACAAGACTGTAAATTCTCTCTGGCTGGGTAGTCTGTTAGGATGTGTGCTTGCTTCAATAGAGCCTTGAAACCCTTAGGAGTTTCTAAATGCTGCTGTTCATGTATTATCATATTATTCATCCTGATTAATTTCGGGGTTGTATCTTTAAGCAAAGATTGCTGTTTCCCAAACCTTCACTTCAGAGTCCACAAGCCAGATTTATGCCTGCTGTCGTGCCATTAAGTTACATTACTGTTAATAATTCCCTGCTCTGAACACACTGGCTTGTACTACCCCATTTTGCTTCTTCTACAAGTGATAAAGGATAGCTCTGAGGAATTTTCATTGCAAAAGAAATCAATTCTCAGCTCACAGGGGAAGATAGCAAGGGCCATATAAGGTGATCTCACATCACCACCGCTCCCTTTAACAAGGCTGTAATGTTTTTGCAGGCTGTACATCTGGATGCCAGCTTTCCAAGCACTGGGGTTGATCTATCAAACACTGCAAAACAATCTATCTTTAAAATGAATGATGATGCAAATTGTTCTCAGAAAAGAAATCTATCAAAAAAAAAGAAGAATATAAATTAAAGACTAGACATGTTGGCAGAGGAGGAATGCTATGTGGTTTGAATCAAGCTAATCCACTGCCAAAACTTTCTCTGATTTATATGCTAAAATGGCAACCCTAGACTAAAGGTAAAAGGGGCACATTGGCAGCACAGAGCCTGGCTCTGCAGAGGCTCTGCCTGTGCCCTGTGTGCTCCTAGGCTGCTTGGAGGAAGAGCTTCTGCCTCCACCACCACCTTGGAGGTGCTGATGTACCCCCAGCAGCCAGAGCAGGCAGAGATGCTCAGCTGGGAGCCCGGGAGCTGTGAGGAGGAGCTGGGTGAGTGATGGCATCTCCTCCACCCCTCCAGGCCTGGAGCCACGCTCAGCCTTGCTCCCAGCCACTGGGGGCTCATGCAGGCAGGGAGGGCTGTCCTGGAGACCCCCTTGGTCCCAGCACCTCCACCACAGCATGGGCAAGTCTCAGTCCTGGTGCAGTGACTGCAGTGCTGCTCACATCACTGTGAGATGCCAGACTTCATCCAGGGCAGTGTGCTCTGTATCAGCAGTGAAATCACTAACAGCTACCAACCTGTCCCTGCTGGGACTCTTTCAGCCACTAATCAGACTCTCCCCTCTGCAAAGGGCTTGGAGCCAGCCATGCAAGGTCCTGCAGCAGCAGCTCCTGCAGCAAGGAGCTCCACACAGAGAGGACAAGGAGTCCTGAGGATGGCTTTGGAGGGTGGGTGTTCAGTGGGACCCAGCCAGCCTTTGGCCCTTGGGATAGGAGCTTAGCAAGACTTGTTACTCACTGTAGTTTCATATGCAGTGCACAGCTGAGACCCCTTCCTCTTTCAGTGCTAGGGGGGCTTGGGGGACATTTGATACTGTCCATTACTCACAAAATTTTGATTGCATGAACATTGAAACTGCAGCATCAGGCACTCATGAGTTAAGAAGTGCCAGAAATAAGATTACTAATCTGTTCTTTATTTAGTCTGCTTTTGCATGTGTGCTTGATAAGGTCTTTAATTACTGGATCTCATGTTTCCAGTTGTATTATAAAACAAACACAAGGAAACCCAAATCAAGCTGCACAACAGCTCAGACGAGGGTTTTGCTAATTTCCCAGTTCTTAGTGTGAGTAAGAGCAGCATTTTTGGCCATCAAATTCTCATTTGCCAAACCTGTTGTGCTCCTCCTACAGTTCTGCTATGCAGCCCCTTTGCTGATATAATGGTAACCAAAGCTATTAGGAGTGCTGGGAAGAGCCATCACAAGCCACATGTGGATTTGTCAGCCCCTATTACAGGCTGAGCAAGGTCCCAGCTAATTGATGAGACAAAGCAATTTCTGTGATTGAAAGTCTATATAGAGATAAAGCACTGCATTTTTATCAGGTGCAGCTTTGATTTTTCACTAATTACTGTACTAACTTTGGAAGGAGGGGGAAGTATTTATCCCACATAAGGCAAAGGAAACCAAAGAATATACTTGGCAGAGACACACTGTATTTGTCTGGGATGAAAAACAGGACATATCTGCTGGTAGACAGCTATCCAGGGAGGTATTTTTCCCCTGCTGCACTGTTTCTCTTGGCAGCACAATGTGCTAACTTTAGAAGTGTCTGAATGCCTTTGCTAAACTATTAGCACAAAATAAGCTCCTTTGTGTTTCACCCATTCATGCCTCTTAATTTATGTTCTGGCATCACTTTTCCTTGTATTGTGCAAGTCAAGAGTCTGCACATGGGGCCAGAATGTGTTTGTGCACAGGCGAGGATTGGGACAAGTGCCCTTGAAGTCGATACAACTGCACCAGAAAGCCAGACCCCACCCTGTCTCATTTATAATGAATTCACACATGCCTACCTTAAAACCTTGCTCAGAAAGTAAGAGTGTGTCTTCATCTGCCTTGGGGCTGATGACAAGCTAACCAAAATCAGGAACAAGCCGTGGTGCATGGGGCCAGGGCTGTGCTCCCACTGTCTGCAGGTCTGGGCTCCCTGCTTGCCCCATGCTGGCAGAGCCAGGGGCCACCATGAAGTCCATCAGCAGAGCCAAAACATGCCTAAAGTGAAGTGATCCTTCTTCTTTTGATTAGTGTCTCTGTTACAGCAATGTGTTTTATTGCCTGGGAAAGAGACAATAAAAAAAATCTGCAGCAATAAATAATGTGAAACAGGATATTCAAGAACAATAATCCAAAGCACTGCATGAAGTGAGGGCCTTTCCCTTAAAACAGTGCACCCTGCAAATTCCCTGGGGCATCAAAAACCAATTCTTTCATGTTCTTTATGGAACTAAGGGAATTGCTGGTGATTGACCTATCAAGAAAATATATATTTTATAAAGGGTGGTACCAAGCCAAGTCTAATGCTCTGAAGCTTGACTGACACAGTTTGCCGAAACAGCTGCAGCCCAGGAAGTTTAAAACTTCACTTTTCCAAACCTAGAGTAAGTCACTCCCTTCCCAGTGAAAAGGACAGAGAAGCAGAAGTGCTTTGTGTGCACTTACTTCTGGGGAAGAAGTGCACCGTTCAGCTGCCCTAAAGGCAGCTCCCAGGACTGTCCCTAAGGCAGGCTGCTGAGCTCTGGGACAGGAGCTCACCTGAAAATCTGGGGTGCTGGAAAAGGTGTGGCCAAAGCCCAGGCAAACAGGCTGCTGATGCATATCTGGGACCCTTTTTACAGATGGGGAGCAAAAAAAAGGAAAAGCCCCTTTAACAGGAACCTCCAACTTCCTTTTCTCAACCCATCCTTGCCCAAACCGAGCTGTAGCTCTACAGTTTGGGGCCTTGAGTTGGGCATGGGGGCTTAGAGCTGTAGCTGCCTGACCCTGCTGCCCCCACACCTTCAGGGACAGCAAGGGGGGGACTGATGTCTTTGAAGCCACCACAGTGGCGTCCCCAGAGAGCTGAGCTCTGACACTTTCTTTCCCACATGTCCTGAGGCTGCACAGCTGCCAGAAGCCTTATGTTGAAAACACACTCCTCCATCCTGACTCCTTGAGGGCTTTTTCTCAGACTTCAAGCCCTAGAAGTAGGTACTTTTCATCCTTGACTGTGCCTTGGTCTATCCTCTTCACAAGAGGATGCTCCTGCAACATCTGTGGAAAGCTGCAGCTCCAAAGCAAAGTTCAGCTCACACAGGCAGCTCAGACCACAGATGACTAGGAAAGAGGGAAAGAAGCATGGAAAGCAAGAGGAAAAGCAAGCACCAGTGCACCCAGTCTTGTTTCATCCTTCCAACACAAGCCAACACATAGACAGGATGACTGCAAAGCTGGCAGGTAAAAGTTAAATAAGGAACCTGCCAACTGCAGGGTGAATATGATGCTAAGAAAACAGAGTTAAGTGCAACACATGTAGTGGTCCAGTGGAAAACAAAACAAGCATCCACATTATCTCTTTTTGAACTGTTTATAGCTGGGTCTAATCACAGTCCTATTAAGGGCAATGGACAGATTCCAGGTAGCCAGGGCTGAAGCTGGCTTTGGCTCCATATCTTTGGCTCCACAGCTTTGTTCAGGGATGTTAACAAATGTTCCATGGTGTGTAATGGGGAAAAGCACCACTGCTGCCTCTTGGCTGCACAGTTCAGAACAAGGAGCAGGCTCAGCAGCCCTGGGGCAGAAAGGCAGCTCTGTCTGCTGCAGGAACACATCCCTTGATTCACATGCAATCTCTCTAATTTATGCAGACAGACATACTTGTACACAGACAAACACGCCGGGTTTTCATCCCAGTGGATGGATGAGTGGGCTCATGAAAAGAGATGACATCTTTCTCTCACACACACGCAGTCACCTACACAAAACCATGCTAAAAATATTTTGTAAAGGCAGCAGTCAAGTACACTGAATAGGGAACAGTAGAATTAAGACTGCCTATTCATTTTTGATACAGTTCTAAGAATTAAAGTTAAGCAATAATAGTATTGTCCTCAGTGTTACATTAACAATTCCTGCTCTGTTTATTCTGAAAGTACATGCCTTGTATTAAAAATAACTTTTTTTTTCTTTTTTTTTTTCCCCCCTAACTAAAGTCTTGGGGGAAAAAACAGGAAACAAAATCCAAGTCTTCATTTGTAAAAGTTTCTGGAGAGTTTTCTCAGTAAAAGCAAAAGCAAAAACACAGAGATTAGGAAATGTCAGAGTTAGGGCTGCCCAAACATGGAGACACTTTTGATTTACTCACATGTTCATCTCCAAATAAAGTGAACCAAAAATGCACAGCCAGCCCTGGCTTTTGAGTGACTAACTCTGCAACCTCAAGGACAGTCTTTTAACCAAAGACATCTCTGCATCTAAATTCCAGGGGAGATTCCCCTATTCATTTTTCTAAAAGGAAGCTGAACCCTGTGCCTGGGTGGTTCCCCCACCCAGCCCAGGCTGCCACCTCCCTCTGAGAGCAGCCTGAAGGAGGAGACACTTCAGCCACATTTGGTGAATAAACTCTTACATCCTCTCCTTCACATCCATTTCACACTGGAGCTGTTGTGTCCTTTCCCCTCAAAATGTCCCAGTTCCAGGCCCTCCACATAATTTCTCCACTCACTGAAGTCCCAGGATCCCCATCCTGCCAGCTGTATCCCTATTTCTCTCCTTCCCACTAATCTCATTGCTCAGCCATTCTCAGTTTCCCATTTCCAGACTCTCTGCTATGCATTTCTAGTTCTCCCTTATTTTCCACCCTTTCTATCCTCATGTCTCACCACCCCATTCATCTCCTCTATTTCTCTTTCAGTTTAGTTCAGGCAGCAATCCCTCATGCCTGGGCTCAGCAGGATTCAGGTACAGGGTGAGGCCAAGCCCTGTGGTCTCAGTGCATTGCCATTGCTGGTCCTGAATCTCCCTGCTCTGCATCATGCTCTGTGCAGATTCACCATTTGGAGTGAAAATTTAACAGTTGAAGTGAGTCACTGCTGAGCATGTGAAAATAAGAATTTTTCACAAAACTTGACGTCGAGGCAGATTTTAGTGACTGCTGGAATTTGGGGGAAGCAGTAAAAACACGTGCTGGATGTGGGATCTACCTGTGCCAAGCATACCCTCCCCATTCAAAAGCAGTGACTCTCCCATCTTTGATACAAGCAAATGATTTAGAATCTTGGTTGTTTCAGGAATGACTCAACAGAGAGAGTTTTTTACATCTCTGTAGCATATCTTAACCAAGGCTTTTGGACATGGCTTGTAAGCCTCAGACAACTCTATTCTCCCAAAGGGCAGGGGAAGGATGGATAAACAGATGGAGAATGATGAACAAACCATCTGTGCACCCACAGCAACCTACCACTCCTTGGGTAGCCTGCATGGATCCTCTGGGCAGCTCCCCAAGGGTGGGATCTGTCTAGATTGCACCTTAACAGTGACCACATCTAATAAAGGGTGGGAAATAGAAGGTGTGTTTCATGCTTATTGCTACACAATTAATTATTTTATCTAAGCACAACACAAAAGCACGTGTAGCTTAATGCAATGCTGAGACACCCATCTCTTCCTTCAGAATAGAACAGCCATTTATTTTCTTGCAGGAATAAACACAAATGCTTGTCTTCCCTGACATAATTCCCTTTCTTAGCTGAGCCAGGATCACTCATAGGACTTCCCCCCAGAAAAACCTGACCCTCCTTTTCTGCATTCATGGATTCTGCTGAAAGAGGCTCTCATACAGCTCTACATGAGCTGACTTCTAGGTAATATCTGTCCTCTTCCATGACTACTTTTCTTGCTGAAAGATGGGAAAAAATAGCGCAGATTTTTTTTTTTTTAATTAAATCATGCCCTGGACATATACATCATCACTTCAACATATTCATCATCACTAAATATTCCATTGGAACTTACAGACATGAACCATAATGGCATAAAGTCAGTCTGTGTCTGGAAGAGACAGAGTGGGTAATTTATCAGAAAACAGGTAGAAAAAAGGTGCCTTTATGCTTTCCAGTGCCTTTATGTTTTGTTTTTTTTCTCAGAGATATCCAGAACCCTTCAAATCATATCTGAAATGTAAAAGTCACAAGGACTTGAAAGACAGCACTGAGTTTTCCCAGACTACCAACCTACACTGATTTTACCACTTGGACCTGAAGAGCCTGAGCAACATGTTTTGTTTATTACAGAGAACTTCACCAAAACAGGCAGGTGCTGGCATGATTTTAGGGCTGCAGGTGAAGTTCTCAGAGGAAAAGCTGTGCTCCATTTGCCAGCCTGTCTCCCCAGTTTATTTTTTTTTTGCAGCCATAACAAAGGAAGTTTACATAAAGACCATAAATTGCTGCTAGGAAATGCAGTAACATAAATTAGCTCTCAGTGAATGCCAAGACAGAAGGTGGGTGGAAAGGGACTTCTGTTGATGTGTGATGAGTTTTGGAAGCTGGTGAACCACAGAATTAGGATCCCAACCAAGGATTTTCTGAATTTTTATAATTGTAAAACTGAATCCCAGAGTCCTGCAAGGTGTTTGTACTGTTTTCATTCAGGTCCTCTATGCAGGATAGATAAACAATTATTTTTCTATTCACACACCACTCATGTGGTGCTCATGTTGTGCAGCAACAGATAAGTTTGTGATTCTTCCTGCCATCCCTTAAGTCTGGGTTGACACATTCACATCTGAGATTTCTCAAGATAAAATATATGTCCACACGCCCAGAAGTCTGCAGCAGTGGTGGGAATGCCAACCTGCTCCTTCCAGCTGGCCTGAACACAGTTCATGATGACTCCACACATCAAACAGCTACAGGCACAGCATGCAAGTCCACTGCTCCCCAGAATTACAGGTTTGCTGTACCTGCAGAGTACATTCAATGCCCAGATGTGCAGTAAATCTATCCAGCACAGTGGGAGCCTATGGCTCAGGCCCACTGCAGCAGGGCTGTGGTGGCACAGTAAAGTGCTTTCCAAAAGTATCAGACGTGTGTACACACCATGGCCAGCAAGAAGGTTTCTGGACATGTGGCAGCCCAGATAGATCTATTGCCTTTTAACTCCAAACTGGTCACTTAACATCTGAAAACTCCAGAAATACAGAAAATACTCAAGATTTTCTGGGTAATGCTTTGGTCAAAAAAAGTGATTATGCCAGTGGAAGTGAACATCACAGCTGAATTACAATTTGACATCAAGATCCACTGGTATGTTCTGCCTGCATCACAGGCTGATGCACATAAGCCATGGGCAAATGACTGGCTGCATAGTTTATAAATACTTTTATTATTCTTTGTGAAAGAAAGCGTTGTTTGAATGCATATTGTCAGTGAAGCAGAATTACTTGCGCTCAATCTTTTGACTGTCACCTATGACAGATCTACAGGAAAACATCCTTTTAACTAAACATGTGACTGTTGGGCATATTTGATGACAATATATTTCAAAATGATCAAAGTCAGCTGTCAGAGAAATTAGATTAGTCATTATTAGTCGTCGGTAGTTCCCATGAGAACCTTGAACAGTTGGTGGCTCTTCTTAAAAGATTATAGTAAGCCTTGTAATGTGTCATGATGAAAGTGCTAAAGATTTGGAATAAAGGGCAGACTGCTGTCTTTATTTCCGAAGGTACATGGTTTCTAATTGAGACCTTTAATTGTACTGAATTTATCAGTCTGTGATACAGAAAACATTGAAAAAGGACATATCTTTCCGTGAACTGCTGGAAACGGCATTTTAAATTCATTCCTCTGAATTCCTCTGGTTCCTAGCAGCCAGTATCAATGCCAACAGATATTCTTATTTCCACACCATTTCTCCTTGCTCTCCTACTAAGGCCAAGATGAGAAACGATGCTGATACATGTTCACAGGACTAATTATTACACACTGGATCCTGCAGTCTTATCAGTGAAGTTGAAACAAAATTGGCAATATAATATCCATGACCTAAAAATAAAGTTGGGGAAATTCAAAGCAAAATGAGATGAGGTTTTAGCCATAATGACTGCTGATGTGCAATATAATTTAAAAAAAATTATTCATTGACTGTTTTATTCCTTCCACAACTGGAAATTTCTATGATGTATAACACCATGTGAAAAAATGGGAATCCTATAAATTCAAATAATAAAAGTTATCACTTAAGTAATATTTAATCCAAAGAGGTATTCAGATAATCTGGAATATCTGATAAAAATGATTTCTTCAAAGCTTTAGAAAAGATTTCTACTTGAAACGGCTTGTTTGAAGTCTTTTTACACAGACATAAAACAAAAGACTCTCTGTTTAAAGGATTACATTTAAGGAGCTCTTTCTTCCTGCATTTATTTGTTGTTAAATTCTGACTGGGGAGACCCCTAAACTGCAGTGGAGAGTATTACGACTGTCATTTCAAAGGAGACTGATAACTTCTTTAGATCTTTCTCCAACAAGTGAGGTAATCATGCATCCTTGTCCTTTCATTATGATTTCTTAGCCCAAAATTTATCAAAGAGCAAAATATTATAATGCTCTTTTTAAAAGAGAATTTTGATGTTCCTTACTGTCAATGCTTTCTTTTCAATTTTTTCTTTTTATCTATCCCTGAAGCACATACCTCATATAACACAAAAGGTCTTTAACCCTTAAAAGTATATAATAGCACAGGGCTTATAAAAAACAAGGTACCTGATGTCCAAGTTTTCAGACTCCTTACTTGTGTGCTTGTATACATGCTGTTTAGGCCATTTTTTCACTATATGTGAAAAATCATAATATTAACACTGCACAATTCTTTCTATGCTGAATGGCTTTGGGGTCCTCATGAAAGCAGCATTTTTTCCTGATGTACCCAGCCAGTGCAGCCCCTCCAAAATCATCACAGAACAGCAGCAATAACACACTAAATCCCTACAGACAGAGGGTTTTATATAGAGAAGGGAAACCTGTGGGCATTTTCCTGGCTGCCAGTGGCACAAAAGCCATGGAAATGTTGCCCAGGGTTCCCATGGGCAGCCTCTGGCTGAACCAAAGTTGTGGTTGGAATCTCACCCAGCCTGCAAACGCTTGGTGGCTTTCCAGAATTGTAGTGAATTTAAGTTTCCAGGCTTTTCCCAGTTGCTTTTCCCAGCTAAACCCCATGAGAATCAGCCATGGCTGTACCAGTAGCAGTGGGGTGGTGAGAACTGGGATCCCAGCTCCAGTGCTGCCCAGAATCACTCAAACCACTTGACTTTTAGCAGCCAGCTTTGTCCCTGACCAGCGCTTCCAAATCATGCTGAGGCACTGTCTGGGAAGCAGTCAGGCCAGAGAACATTCCCAGGTGGTGATTATGGACAAGGCTTCCCTGTTTTGGGAAGGAAAGGGGATGGAGCCCAGCCAGATGGATGCAAAAATCAGGCCATGTATCTCTTGCCCTCATGGCCAGCAGTCCCTGTGGTTCAGGGATTTCCTGAGTCAGAGCTGGAATCTTTTTGGGAGTTTGGCTGTTCTCAATTACTTTATATTCCATGAATTTGTCCAAATGTGTGTGAGATCCATGGAAAGCTTTAGCATCCTTCACATCCTTTGGCAAGCAGTTCCACAGCTCATTTCAGTGTTATTAATACCATACTTAAATGTAAGTGATAATAAATCTATCATGCCTTGGCAAAATCCTCCAGGGGGTAATAGTTTTAATAACTGTTAAAAAGGTTTGCTGGGCTTACTGTCTGAGTATGCCTAGCTTCAAATTTCAGCTACTTAGTTCCTGTTAATGCCTTGTCCATTAGCTGGTAAAAAAGAAATACATTGCCAGATACTTTGAGTAAACTGTGATAAAACCGCTCCTTAACCTTCTCCTTTATATAATAAATCAGCTGAGTTCCCAAAATCTCTCCTAAAGAGGCATGCTTTCAAAACTCCAATAATTACACTAATTATGTTGAGGCATGACTTCCAAAAAGGAGTCCTTTTCAGCTGCATAAAACACACCTTGACAGAAATAAATAACATTCACTCTCTCTTTAATTTTTGATATTATGAAAAATTTTCAGAGAAACCTTTGGCCTGTGTCCAGGCCAAATAAACAATTTCACAATTAGGATCCCAGAATATCCCCTTATGAGCAAACTGTGCTTCAAAATAAAAGTGGATTCCAGTCCAAAAATGTTAGTCTGAGTTCAAAGTGTGCTAAGGAATATAAAGAGCTTATTCAGCACTATATGCTTTGGGAGATTTTTCCATGGAGACAAGCTCTTTCTGAACACAAGGATGGCACTAATTTGTTCATATCCATATAATTAACTTCATTCCACTGATTTTCTTAGCGATTTGTTAGAAGATGAGGAATGATCTTCACACCATAAAATGTGAAACAGCAGATCTTCTTACAAGACATGTATTGCCACAGGAAGAAAAAATGCATCATTACAGTTCTATTGATTTGGCAGTAGAAATACTTAGTGTTTCATGTTAGATCTGATTTTCAGGTGTATTTTTTTCTCACCTTCCTATATTGTTCTCTTGTATAAGACTGATGTTGAAATGTGATCTTCTGGTTGAATTAAATGGTGAAAACTGAAAAATAGGCATGCAATAAATTTGTTTCATTGTGATTATACAATGATGATCGCTACTGAAAAAATTGCCCACTCTTTCAGTCTTGATTTTCAAGTTCATACCCACTCCTTAGACTTCCAGGCATATACTGGAGGAAGGAATACATCTTCTCAAATGCTAATCTTTCATTTTACACATCCACCTTGCCAAATCTTATGACTCAATTTACTCTGCAGGGATTTCATTTTCTGTAGCACTGATACTCAAAGCACTCCCTGCACAAAGATGTAAATAACATTCCCATAGACAGTATTTCCAGAATCCTCACTGAGGCAGGAATGAGTACCTTTTGAGCAAAAACTGGTGAGAGGACTCTCCAAAACAGACAACTTGGGGCAATATTACCACAGAGAATTATTACTCCAGAAGTAAAAGTATGTTTTCAGCCTCTCCAGAGTGCCTTCACAGATTCAGACAATGTGCAAGTAAAACGTGTGGTATCTGAAGCTCAGAAGGAACTGCTCATAGCAGAAGATCCAAATGCATATGAGAAATCTGTGGTGTTCTCTGTTGAGAACTGAGGTCTTCAAAGAAGCACAACCCTCACACTTGTGCATTGCACCAGGTTTCAACAAAACCCTGCTGGAAACCAGGGCTTTCACCTGGTGAGAAAATTGAATTTCAATCTTTATGGTTGGAACCTGAACCCTGAATATAAGCAAGATGATTCTCGTTCTTCAGAGGCACACCAATTTCACACATTACACATTTGAGCAGTCACTTGATTCAGAGGATTGATAAACTAAATTCCTACTACATTGGATGTACAAATCGGGCAAGAGACTGTCATTTTGCTAATTCTCTCTTCCTTTTTTAAATTTAACTTTATCATATTATTAAAATCCATTTTGAGATTTACTGCAAGAGAAACAAGACCATGCCAGTTGCACTGGCTCAACAGCTGCAAAAAAAAAAAAAAAAAAATAAATAAAATAAATTGTCTAAACAGCATTATTATGGAGATTTTCTAGGTTGCTAATACTTTAATAGCACTAATCTTGCTTTGCAGTTAGCATACAAACAGTCACTCATGTATTTCAAACTTTCTTTTGAAATTTAATTCCTTATCATGAGGTTTTCCTTCACCTTGCAGGTCCTCTCCCATTGTGACACAAGTTAATCTCAGGGGAAAAGGCTCTAAGCTCTCAAACAAGTCAGGCTGAAGTGTGATTCCACTAACCTCTTCTGTATTTTTTTTCACACTAACTTGTCTCATCATCAGTTTCAGCTTCCCTTTAAAATAGATTTTTTATTTAATTTTGCTTCATGTCTCCAGCAGTGCAATTTAATGTCACCCTCTTTAATTTAAAATAACACTGTTTTACAGAGGAAAGCAAGCAAGAGAGCCTTTCAATATTTCCTATGTTTTTCTCTGGAGGGCAAATTTCTTTTAATCACTGAGCATAATTTAGCACATGTAATTATATCTCAAAACAAAAGGAAGTGAATCAATGCATTACTTTGATTTTTGGAAATACTAAATATAGTTAATCCAAGGATTTCTTGCTACCCTTTTGATACAGTTGTCGTTGCCAAGGACCAAAGTTCTTCTGAGCAGAGAGTAACTAAGATGATGTGGCACTTGTTGTAGAGCAGCCTTTCTGAAATGCAGGGTTGGTGTCTGGAGGCATTATGGTTCAGGTCTAACCTGATGCAAAATAACACATGCTTCGATTCTGGCACACTGCTGCAGTTTTGCTTTACAGAAAAATTATTTTTTGTTTGCTTTTTTAATACCACAGTCATCCTAGATCATACTCATATCCGAAACACCAGACCATCCTAAACCCGTGCAACTGCTGTTATGCACAGCAGAAAGGATGTTCTCTGAAAAACAAGTGATCCTGTCTCCACAGGGGGATCTCCTGAGCAGCAGAGGAACAGCCTGCAGGTCCCCACACTCATCTCCAGGGGCTTCCTCCCTCTCTGGCCCTGGTTTTACAATGCCTTGCTGTCCCCTCAATGTCACACATCTTTGCTGCACCCTTCGTGGCTGATGAGAAGCTGGTGTGCTGTGCTGTTCCTCACAAGGGTCACTGTCCAGCTGTGCAAGCATTCCTCTGCCACTGGTGACCCATTGTCCTGACTTTGCAATGCCCTTATTTATTTACAATCTTTATTAATTTATCCACTCTCACTTCCTAAGGTATTGTACAGCATACTCTGGCAAAACAAAGGAAAATACTAATCAGGATTAATAGCACTACTATAACCCAATTAATTCAATAGAATTGCAATGGCTAAGAGGGAACATTAAATTTCAGATGAAGAACTTATGCAGAAAACACAAGATGCTGCAAATTAACATCTTTTTTCAAGAGTTATTCACAACTAAACAGCTGCAATAGATCCTTCACTATACCTGCAGACAAGGGCAAGATGAGCTGAATTTTGCCTTTGGCTGAGGATGAACTGTGTTGTACTGAGTTCTCCATTTTCTACAACTTGTGTGCCTGGTCACATGCGGTGGGAACTGACATTGCCAGTAGTTCTGGTGAACAGCCAAGGTGCATTAAGCACTTTTGGAGCACAAATCCACTTTCCCAAGGAGACACAGGCGCCTGGGATAGGACCCACAAAGGCATAGGCTGCACAGCACTCCATTCCCAGGCACTCACTGTCCCCAACAGGAGGGAGGGAGGCATCTGGGCTGCCTCAACAGAGTTTCCTGAAAACAGAACCCACAGACCAGCCCAGCAGGCAAGGAGCCACGAAAGGCAGTCACAAAGAAATCCTGAGGTGGTGTCAAGCCTTACCCCACCCAAGGGTGCTGTACTTGGATGGTGTTCATAGCCCCATGGGGGTGGAGAGCCCCATTCCCACCCCCACCCCCGTGCCTTTTTCCCATAATACACAACCCCAGGATGCAGGAAATGGGAGTTCACATCATTCCCTGGCCTAAGGAAGTGTCTGCACATCAGAGAGGTGGTTTCAGGGTTGTATTTTTTCCTTCAGGGTGAAAAAGGAAGGTGCAGAGCATCTGGACTGCAAAAATTGCCCCTGTGAAAAGCTTTTCCAGTTCTGGTTTTGCTGGTTTGTTGGGGTTTTTTCCCAACAAAGAAGATAACAAAAGGGGAAAAGAACATCAATTTTTGGCCAGAATAGAAATCTGTTCTGAGTGAAAAAGAAATTTTCCCTTCCCCTATCCCACAAAAGCTACACAGTGGCTCTTGCTGTTCAAGGAGTAACTTTAAACATCTCTAAAACTCCTCTGCCTCTTTGGTAAAATGCTAGGGGTGTACTAGAAACAACCAGCAATACCTTACCAACCCTCTGCTAAAAGCAGTGGTGATGAAACAACCCCCAAAACTGTGGTCTGTGGTGAAAACAGGAGCTACTGAAGGGTCTGCCCAGCAACACCATGTGCTGCAGCCCTGTGCCAAGGAGCACAGCAGAGGGGATGGGGATTCCTGCTGGGAAGGATGCTTTGGCAGCCTGTGGTCATCCAAGTGAAGCTGGTCCTCCCACCAGCCTCCCCAGGACCAAACATCTCGATGCTCACTCCCAGCAAGGTTCCACAACAAGGAAAAGCTCAGTAAAGGCAATTCCAAGTGTCAATCCTCCAGGAATGTATCCACAGCCCTGTGTCCCCACTGCTGTGCAGGGTACCCTGCCTGCAGCTGGGAGCACACGAGGCTCACAGACACAGTCTGAGTCCTTGGCTGCCTGAAAGGACAAGCAGGAAAAGCTTTGGAGGTGAGCTCTCCCTCCTGTCCCACTTTGACTTCTTTCTTTGAACTGTGCTGAGAGTTTTCTTTTCCTGATCTGTAGTTAATCTGCTCACAAAGTCGCACAGAATATGAAATTAAAAATGTGACAGGCATTTTTTTTTGTTGTCTGCTTTTCGACAGCTTTTGGAAGAGAAACCCAACTTCTGGCTTTTTGCCAGGAGGATTATGTTATTTCACTTATGAAGAATGCATTTTTCATAAGCAACTGCTTTACATTGCAAACTCTGGGCTCTTATTCCAGACAGATAGACTACTTTTATTAAAGTTTCCTCCAAGTTCTCATCTGGCTTTAAAGTCCATGAGTGGTAACCTAGAAATACTGTAGTTAGAGAACTGCACACAAAGGTGTATTCATCAGGTCTGGGGCTGCTCTCACACTGAAATAACCCTTTAGAAGTTAAAAAAAACCCCAACAATACATTCATAAATGTGAACACATTTGAGTATAACATACAATTATAGAGAGCCTGTACTTGGTCTCAGAAGGCTGTGATTGTGACCTGGGGCTGTGGCTGGGCAGGAAACGCTTTTCCTGCCTTGCAAATAATCCTGGGATTTCAGAAATTACTCTCATTTCCATATGTAGAAAAAAGAGAGTTATTTTACAGCTTTCATTGAAATGAAAGAGCAGAGAGACAGGCAGACAGCCCACAGGGCTGTGGCTGGGGCTCTCACCTAGGATGGAAGGGATTTAGGATCAGATTAGCTGTGCTTGCTGTGCTTTGCAGAGGGGACAGGGCTGCTGGGCTCTCAGAGCACCAAGTGCTCATTAAGCTGCTGGCTTTTTCAGCTCTCTCAGCTGAAGATTTTCGGTTTTGCACAGTCATTAACTGTTCACCAGATCAGGGACTAGGAGCTAATTAATCTCCATGGGAGACTGATGCCAAAGCCATCAAACCAAACAGGTTAGGCACCACGAGTGCCAGTGGGATGGGTGGGTTGGATGGGTGCAGCCTGCAGGAGTGACTCAGCTCCCCAGCTCCCAGAGCAGGCTCTGCAGGGCTCCTGGCACAGCTGAGGCTCTGGGGCTCTCTGCCATGCCCACGGCAGCAGTGCCTCTGTCTGCCCACCAAGGCAGGGGGGAAGAGCCCAGAGCCAGCCCAGGGGATGGGTGCTGCCTGTGTCACACATCCCTGAGCTGCAAGCAGCAGCTCCTGCTCCACGGGACCTCAGACACCTGAGCATGGGTGGGTCCTGCACAGCATCCTAACCCTGCAGCCACACCCACAGCAGCTCAGAGGGACAGCATCCAGCCTGCAGGCCAGAAACTGGGCTCAGGAGAGATGGTGTCTGTCCTGCACACACAAACCTGCCATTGCTGCGGCAGAACTCACGGGAGTGGAGCAAAAGGTGCCCCAAGGTGGTTCAAGGTAATCTCCTGGACCCTGTGACTCTCTCCCTACACCCAGCACCACCCACACCTCTTGCCAGTGGTCACAAATAAAATCGTCCTTTCACATTTCTCTCCTATTCCTTTCACACCTGTGTCAAGCCCACTGACCTATATTATGCTCACTGGACCAAAGGAAGGCTTCCAGGTTTCTCCAGCCCCAGAAACTGCCCTTATTTAAAAGATTTCCTCAGTTTTACGTAGTTTTATGTTGCCATTGTCATGGGAAGCCAGGCCAGAAGGGAATCTCACCCAGTCCCCTGCATATCATAAGAAATTAGTTCTCTGACAAATTCAAAAGCATGAGCCCAGCACAGAGGAACAAAATGCTATGTTTCAGCATTTGTTTTTTATCCCTCTTTGTTCTTCTCTGCCTGTTATTTTCTTCACTGGAAAAAAAAAAAAAAAGAAAAAAGGAAAAAAAGCAGCAAAATGATGCAGGAGAGGTAAAATATGAATGTAAAACTCCTACTTAAAAGTACTTTAACTTAGGTTATTCTGGGAAGGAGAGAAAAGCAATGGGAAAAAAATGTGAAAGAAAATATTTTCTACATTTATTTTTTCACTTTCTTTGTCGAAGTTGTTTTAATGTCAGGAAATTTGCCTGTACACAACCCTCTGACAGGGAGCAGCCCTGCTGTGGGAACTCAGCCCCCGTAACATTGCACATTCTGTAACCCAGATACCTCAAAAGGGGTACCCAAATCAGGGCTTAAAATATTCCTTGTCTTTTCCAGGAGCTGCTTTAGAGTGGGGCTGGTGACAGGCTGGCCTGGGATCCACTTGCAAGTGAGTGCTCTTGAGATGAAAATTACTGAGTGAAATTTAACAGTACATGATTTTTGATGTCTCTCATTAAAGAAGTCAGCATTTCATGTTGAGTTTTTCAGGAATATCTTTAGGATGAGTTACAAATATCCAGAAGGTAAAACAGCAAGTTACAACACACAGCCTGCACAGATCATTCCTTGACTCCATTGTGGCCCCAGGTGCTTATTGGGGAACAATTTCCAGTTTCTTATTTACCATATTTTCCCTTTAAAGTCGCTATTGCCTGGTTTCAAACTCACTATTGCCTTGTCAAAATTGATGTTCTGTTTAAAGCAAAGGCAAATTATATCCCAGAGAATTCAGAGAAGATGGCTAGAAAGGAAGATGGGTGCACAGGGGGGTCACAGTTCCCTCTCCCGGGGCCAAAATGATCTGTCCATGAGCACAGGCACTCTGTTCTGGGTACCTCTGGCCTGGCCAGCTGCATCTTTGACCTTCACCCCCTGCATCTCACACCTGATTCATCTGTGAATGCATTTATTTAAGGGCTTGACTTGGTTTTTGAGGTTTCAGAAGTAGTTTCCATCAGTGGTTAACATGCTGGGATGAGGAGACACGAAATGGAAGAACCAGAATTTAGCCCAATGATGACAACCCCAAGAAACTCCATATCAATGGGAGCTGCTGAGAATGCTGTTTTGGTTGGGTTTAGTTCTGAAATCTTCAAACATAGGTTGGTCTTGGACTTTCACATTTTTCAGAAAATCCTGGCCAGGACACTTGCTAGAGATGCATAAGGTTAGATGAGAAGACAACTTCCAAAATACATCAAAAAAAAAAAGAAAAAAGTAATGTCCCTCTTATGCCTCCCCTCCATTTTATGTGAGCTGCCCAAAGGCAGCAGGGCTCCTGCAAGGAGGATCACATGCTGCCACATCAGTCACTGCAGAGCAAAATGCAAGTGGGGAAAAATTCATTTCTTTAGGGGATGAAGTGAGCCTCACTCTTTAATTCCATTAACTGCTCTGTTTCTCCCAGGCATTCTGCAGGCAGCAAGATAATAAAAAAGATCAATTTCAAGTGGTGAAAGGGACATCTTTGAAAAGAAACTCCTGAAAATAGGTGGCTTGAGATACAGCAGGTACAGGTGCTGTAAAAATATTCTGCTATTTAGGTTGGAATTCTAATATTTTATTTTATGCCTTAGCACAGAGTTTTCTTAAATGTTTTCAGAGAAGATCTTGTAGCTGGAGTATAATGAGGAAAAAGTAGAATGACCATTTTTTTTGTTTATTCTTTGAGATTTTTTTTAACTCCTGCTCTTAGTCTCATTGTTGGCACGGTCACTAGATGCAGGATAGACTGTGCACACACATGAACACACACACACAGAAACAAGCATTTGTATTCATAACATCTGTCATCCATTCAAATCCACCCTGCCTTTTCTTCAAATAGACAACATTATCAGCTTTACCCTTTACCCTTCAATTACCAAGCATATCATGGGTCTTGCAGCACTTCCTCAACTTCAGAGCAGCATGGAGGTCAAAAAAATAAACAAAAGCAAATAAACAAACAAACAAACAAAATAGTTCTCTGGATTTCCATGCTTACTGATGATAGAGAGCAGAGAGGAGACTGTGAAGTAGGAAATATGACTCTTAGAGTTCAGTATGGATTTTAGTTCTCTTCACCCTCATTTTGGGTTCTTGCATGATTTTGAGATTTATTTTTTTTTATGTAAAAGTGGTAAATTCTGATTATGTTATTCCTTCCTGTTCAGCAAGTCTTACTTTACACATCTATCCTGCAGAGTTTTACTAAGGTGAATATCACTGACCGGAACAGATATGATCTTAGAAACGTGGCATGTTTGAGACCTACCACCAAAGTCACCCACATGGACAATATTCAGGTGTAGTTTCATGACAGTTCCTACCCACTCTTATGGACTCCAATGTCTGTGATGTGCAGTGAACACCCTTCCTCAGCAGCAGCAGCAGTCCCATAACTCTCCAGGAGCTGCTGCATGGATGTGCAGAGTGAGCCTCTCTGTGCTTCTCGCTCAGGTCTCCTCTGTGACCATCTCCTCATCCAGCTTCCCTAGAGGCACATCCAGTGCCTTTGGAGCTCCAGGGATTTACATGCTGGGTGCTCAGCTTTGAGCTGAGCAAGTCCTCCAGGGTCTCCCTGCAAGAACGGGACAGACACTTCCCTGCCAGGGTGAAACCTGCTCCCTTTTGGGGTGACAAGAAACATCCTCACTGTATCCAGCAGCACCACTTTTGGATTTGGAACCTCTTCAGCTCTCAGCTCCTTTCAAACACAGAGTCAGCAGAATCTGTGCAGTGGCACATTTTCAGCTCTGCTGAGACCCTGGAGCATTCATTTGAGAAGGTGCAAACACCGTATTCACACCGTGGTGCTCACCTGAAGATCAGTCAGGCTGTTCAAATGCCATCCCAGTAAACCAAGCATGTGCTATGCTGAGTGAAACTACCATTGCCCAAATGGCACACTCAATGGCAGTGCAGAAAGTTGTAGGAAATGTGCAATAATATGGCAATAATATGGCAAAAATATGGCAATAATAATAATAATAATAATAATAATAATTTAAAAGAACATGTCAGAATTGTGCCTAGGAGGAAAGCATTTGACTGAGATCTGAAAAATTATGGCAGATTTCTCTGCAATGTGTTATCCAGTACTTTATAAATTACCCAAAAGTAAAGGACTTCTTCTAAATAAGGATGCTTCATCACCCAGAACATGCTGCCACATTCAGCAACAGCTTTTGCTCAACTTCAATTGGATTCTCTTGCACCACTCTGGCTGTGGACACAGCTGTAAAATCACTCCCTTCCCTACTCAATATAAGGCAAAATATTTATTTTAATAGTGCTGGCTAGGCCAATTTCATTCATAATTGAATCAGTGGTCTATTTCTAGGCCTTTTCAATGGCCACCCATTCATCATTTTTAACCACAGGGTTCAAAGAGCTGCTGGAAGGCATAATCTTTTCAAAACCCAGCACAAGCAGAGGGTCACACCCCAAGGGCCAGGCTGTCAGCCACGCTCTGCCATCACAGGACCCTGCAGCAGAAAGGCCACTCCAGCAAAGATCTCTACAGCCACTGGCACTTGGGGCATGCTTTCAGAGGCAATGGAAAGTGCACTGGTTGAGTCAAAGACAACCCAACCCAAGCTCATCCCACTGTCCTGGTGTCCCCTTAGAGCTGCTGATGATCCCAGAGGAGTAGAGATTTTTGGGTCCTGTGGTCTTCACCATCGTGTGGCTGCACATAATCCACCACAGATGGACACTGAGCTCATATTCTCTTTTTCTCATGAAGGTGACCAAGGGAGTGTACTTACTTTCTTGTTCTATTGCACACCTACTTACTTGTACTGTTTCACAGCTCCTGTCCTGCAGACAAGAATTGCCACAGTGCACTAAATCTCCCCCTTGCACAACAGTGCAAGGAGTGATTTTCAATACTTCACACATCATAAGAGAAGAGATCTGCAAAATAATTAAGGCTAAGAGGTTTAGACCAGTGATGTATCTCAAGGATGTCTTGCAGCAAGGAGTTCCCAAGCACAGCAGCACAGAGAGAAGCCAACACCCTTCCACAAATAACTGGCCTGTGCAGGTAGTGAAAGCTAAAGCTCACAGACTCTGTGATTTGGGGCAAACGCCAAAGACACCAGACTCCAGTCCCTGTAATCCCCAGTTCTACCTGGCAGTCAGGCTGACACATACCCAGGAGCAGCTTGCTAACATTTTCTTTTGGAGTCCTACCTTTTATGTGTTCATATTCTGTAAATTTTTATACTTCCCCTTCCAAGCAGAATGTTTCACTCTGCTGCCTCTCGTGCTTCTGTCCTTCTCAGCTTCACTCAATTCAAGAAAACCATTTTTTTTCCAGCCAGTTCTATACCTCTCTCTCTTGTAACCGTGAGTGGTCATTTCCAAAGTGTCTAAAATTATCAATATTCAGATTGAACAGCCTCACTCTCAAATTTATCTCCAATTTTATATGCACTCTTGGTGCATATCTCCAACATCTGCAAAATGATACTCCTATTAACTGGGCCAACAGCTGATGCAGAAGTGGGATTACCACCACAGTTCAAATGATGACAAGAGAAATAGAAATACAGGTTTTCCACAACAATAAAAATTTCAGAGTGACCAGACCTTCCTTCTTCAGTTTCACATCTTGTAAATATTTTGATCAGCTTTCCACTCCTCCTCCAGCCACTCCTGCACTTCAGGTCAGCTGATTGTTTCATGGAGCAAAGCTCTTTTGATCCATTAGAAATTTGTCCAATCCATTGCTAAAGCCAGTTGGAACAAAATTTGCAAAAGGAGAACATAAATCAAGTGGTAAATTTGTTATTTTCTTGCAAACCACACAAAGGTCAGTGAGCTACTGGCTCAGTTACACCACCCATTCCTCTGACCAGCAAAGTCTGAGACCTTTTTCTCTGGAGAACTGGAAAATCTTTAGATCATCTTGGTCCCAGAAGAGGATCTTGAGTTGGTAAATATTTATTCTAGTTGAAAAAGTAAATATTCTATTGTAGATTCTTAGATGGAGAAAATGTAAGAATGACCAGAAGGATGGGAATGATTTTCACTTTGTTGATATATTGATCAAGATAAGAAATAATTATGCAACTCCTCTAAAATATCATACAACTGGAGAAAATTATTCTATCTAAAAAGCCAGAAATATGTGTCTTGGAACAAACCCAGGTATACCAAATGCCTACTTTTAAACTCAGTGACTAATGGAAAGAAAGCTCCAGTGATTAGTTACAGCAGTTTTAAATAAAAATAAACTAGGAATGGCTCTGACTGGATCTGGGCAAACTGACCTCCAGAGCTGGGGAGTGGATTTCAGGAGGATGTGGAAGGGGGAGAGCTGCTTGGAAGAGCAGAGCCTGAGCAGTGTTCCATGATGTGATTTCCAGAGAACTCTTCGGGAACCTTGCCCCTGTTCCAAAAAGTGCAAACACCTCTGGTGTCTTGGTGTGTGAAAATTTCCCATGGGAAAATTTGGTGCAATAATCTGTGCAGGGGACAGTCCAGCATAGGATAATGTCTGAGGTTACAAGGTAAAGGTATGCCCAAAAATATGTATTCTATCACCATCTACTGAAACCAGATGGGGCAGTGATCCGTATCTCTGTGGGAGATATCCTCTGCTAATGGGCCATCTTTCCCATCCTTCCTCCAGGAAGTTATCTTCTGCTAATGGGCCACTGAGTCCCACTGTATGACTGATAAAATTACATCATCCCA
>JANRMJ010000066.1:100696360-100723290 GCA_025584955.1 Alethe diademata | reverse complement strand
TCAACAGATGGTGATAGAATACACATTTCTGGCCACATCCTGTATTGCAACCCAAAATACACAGGAAGACAGATTTGTGTTGCACAACTAACAGAAGTGCTAATGGCCAGCCAAGCATGTTTCAGTATTACCCTGACCATGCTGATCTTCCCTAAAAAGATCCATGAAACATTGCACAGCTCTGCTCCCCTCGGTCTGATTTGCCTTTCCCCAAAAGCTGAAGGTGCTGAATTCACCTAGAGAGACTGAAGTGCTGTAGGAAGAACCACAACATGTGCTCCTTGTTAGTCAGCAGTTTTCAGCATGCCCTGCTATGAGCCTTCACTCCTTCTGCACAGGGACTGGAAAGGTCAGTCATTTCTGAGCAGTGTTGACAGGACTGGATTGCAGCAGGGCATGCTCACTGGATTTGCACAGCTATTCTAAAGATTAAATGTGCTTTAGACAGCTGGCAGGCACCTCAAGCTGATGCTGCTCACAGGGAACAACACCAGCACAGTCCAGGCACCTTCCCCATGATGTGAGAGGAAAGATGTTCTTTCAGACCTGGTAGCTCTTTCCACAGGGACAAGATTATAGAGGCTGCTCATGAAGATTGATCCTGCTGTCCAGAAGCCATGGGTTCATCCTGGCAAATACTTCTGGGTTCCCACCAAAAACCTTACAAAACCACCCTTGCTCCTCTGCCTGGATATCAGCTCTCACAAGAGTAGAGTGAGGGCTGGCAAGAACGGCTTTTCTTCATTTCATGCTGCTTTATTGCAATTTAGTGAAATGATGCATCCAAAGAGGCACAAATGCTGCATTCGGAAGGACAATGATTTGGTGGAGCAAGTCCAGAGGAGGGCCAGCAAGATGATTAGAGGCATGGAGCACCTCTACTACAATGGAAGGCTGTAAAAATTGGGTTCATTCAGACTGGAAAAGAGATGGCTTAGGGATGACCTAATTACAACTTTCTGGTACCCAAAGGGAGCCTAGAAGAAAGATGGAGAAGACCTTTTTTCAAGAGCATTTAGAGACAAGACAAGGGGGAACGGATTTTAAATGAAAAACAGTTGGTTTAGATTAGATATTAAGAGAAAGTTTCCTTCCTGTGAGGGTGGTGAGGCCATGGCACAGGTTCCCCAGAGAAGCTGTGGATGCCCCATCCCTGGAAGTGCTCAAGGACAGGTTGGATGGAGCTTGGAGAAACCTGGTCTTGTGGAAGGTGCCCCTGCTCATGGCAGAGGAGTGGGAGCTGGATAATCTTTATGGCCCCATCCAACCCAAACCATTCTATGATTCTATGATTTCATCTCCAGAAAAAGGAGAGAGGAAAAGCAAAGGAGCATGAGCCATCTGCTGCAAGACTCAAAGTTGGATGTCCACACCAAGTTGGATGGACAAGGTGACTTTCAGCTTTCATCCACCCTGTGACATGAATAAAAAAATTCCTGTTAGAGCTCTTTCATGCTGATCTGAGAGGTTTCATGCCATGGTGTGGTATATATGAGGCTTTTCTGCAGCTCAGAAAACTTGGCTGTGAATGCTTACAAAAGATGTGACTTATCTCACAAAATCCTCCCTTGCCCCCTAGAAATGTCACTGCACCAGAAAACACAGCTTGCTTCTAGAAAATGACATGACTGAAGAACTAAGGCAGGCCAGAAATATCCTTGGGCTGGCACACAAGGAGCACAATGCCAAATGGGGACAGGATGATGATGGACGAGATGAACGTGTCATCGTGACCTGGCACCATTCTCACATGCTTGTGCTCACTAAAAGGCACTACAGAGAGGGTGGAACAAAAGCATAACACTTTCCTAGAGATTTAATCCCACTATTTAATGAACAAGGGCAGCTTTCAGATGCTCAGGCTTTTAACTATTTGCAAAAATATCCGAAGAACATTTTGACAATTTTGAGAAGTGGACTGGCTTCAAAGGATGGTAAGAACAAGCAGGGAGTACCTCAGGAATGCAAAAAAGGGACCACATAACAAAATGGGGAAAAAGTGAAAGAAAGAATGTGAAACAACATCTACAGATCATACAGGCAGAGTTTGGAAGTAAAAATAATACTTTATCACATTTTAACCAGGATGCCATGGTTCATTGTGTGGACAAGGCAAGCTGGCTAATGGGGATACACACAGAGGGCTGAAAAGGAGATTGTCTGAGGGGAAAAGAAGTCAAGGAACCTGGTACACTGGAAGCAGGGACTAAATTAATTCTATCCCAAATGTTACAGATACACATACCATGCAGGAAACTGGGCCTGGCAGCAAGTGTGTCTGAACAATTCTGTCAAGGAAGGATGGCTTCCTGAGTGGTGTCCAGAGTTTGGTTTTCTGAGCCTAGGAAACCAGAGGCTAAAAAGGTGTGTTAATTGCTTTCTATAAATACAGCAAGGAGGAAAGGGAAAGCAAACAGAGGAGAGGAAAGGATCCATTTAACCTAAAACACAGTGTTGGCAGGAGAACAAATAGGTACACACTGTCCACAAATATATTTAGGCTGAAAATTAGAAGGCTTCTTGCCTCTAAAGTGATTAGAATCTCTTCCAAAAACAAAACATAACATTTCTTTGAAAATAGACTTTCAAGGTGAATTCTTTCAAAAGCTTATAGAAGAGATTTCTGTGATAGCAGGGGAGTTGGGTAATAAGCTGAAAGGTCTCTTGTTTCTAAAAATAGCTATCTAGATCTAGAATAGTTACAAGAAAGTGGTTCAAAAATGTTTATTTTGCATGCTTAACTAGAAATCATTCAGCCCACAATCATGCAGACCCCCCCTGGTGCCTCCATTGGCTTCAGTGCAGTCAAGTCCTGTTTGTGAACCTTCAACTCAGCTCTTGCTACTTCAGCTCCCTGAGAGCAAAGGGAAGAGGGGAGAAGAGCCCCCTTTAAAATATTGACAAAAACGTTTCTTCCCCCAAATCATAAGAAACAAAATAGAAAAAAGCGAACTTCATAAGCTCACAGTGGAGCTACAAAGCTGTTCTGAGAGTGCCACTGGCACCTCAAATTTCATAGAAAGAAGAATTATTTTTTTCAACGAGGGGAGAAAACACGGGCATGGGTTGCCCAGAGAGATAGTGGATGTCCCATCCCTGGGAATATTCAAGGTCAGGTTGGACAAGGCTCTGAGCAACTTACTCTTTAAAGGTCCCCTTCAACCCAAACCATTCTATTATTGTATGATTCTTTGACCTTTGCTCTCTCTAAACCTGTGCCTGTTCAGAGTTACTCCAGGGCAGCTGTGATGCTCCAGGTTCATGCTGCACCTTATTCTGCAGGAGCCTCCCTCTGTGCAGAGTGGAGCTGGGCAGTGCCACTGCCAGCCAGGTGCCCGTGACTGCTCTCTGAATATTGCTGCTGCATCAAGGTTCACAGAAGAAAAGCAGGGAGGGACATGTGACAAATGCAAATCTTGGAAGATGCAAATGACTTTCAAAAAAACCCATAGTGGTTAATTTGCCAAGTGACAGAGAAGACAAAGACCCACATTTTCCCTGTCTTCCCCATGGAGCCCAAACTCTTTCCCAGGACAGCAGTTTTGGAGAGGAATATAGTTGAGCATTTGATACATGCATTGTTTTGGGCTGTAAGAGTTGTTAACAACTTTTTGTAAAAGCAGTCCATTAAGTTTGCTCCCTGCTCCTTTCCAGCCATTTTCACTGCCTCATTTGGGGGCTTGTTATGATAGGTCATTTCACGTGGCTCATTGTGTTGAGGTATTTTAGTACATTGTTCAAGACGCAGCACTTTGCACTTGAAATAAATGCTGTAGTCTATGTCTCTGTTTCTTTGTTTTATTAAACTCCGGCAGGTAACTAACAAGGGACAAGGTGACCTGCACTTTCTCAGAGAATTCATGCTTCTTGGATTTGTATAGGAGGAGACATGGTGTTGTGTGGTTTGTACATCCAGCCATGGACTGATACTCCATTCTCTATCAGAAATCCAGAAAAACCTTTTATTTCTCTGGGTATTTCCCTAAACTCTAAAAAACACTGAAGCAGTGCCAGCATCAGGATCTACTGTGGGCAGCAAAAATGGGGTCCAAAGGAGGCCATAAAGATGGAAAAGGGTCTAGAGGGGAAGCCATATGAGGAGTATCTGAGCTCACTTGGCTTGTTCAGCCTGGAGGAAACTGAGGGAAGACCTCATTTCTGTCTAGAGCTCCCTTACAAGGGGAAGCAGAGGGGCAGGCACTGATCTCTCCTCTCTGGTGACCAGTGACACGACTCTGTGTCAAGGGAGGTTGGATATTATAAAAAGATTTTTTCACCCAGAGGGTGGTTGGGCACTGGAACAGGCTCCCCAGGGCAGTGCTCACAGCACCAAATCTGAGAGAGCTCAAGAAACTCTTAGACAACACTCTCAGGCACGTGGTGTGATTCTTAGGATTGTCCTGTGCAGAGCCAGAAGTTGGACTCAATGATCCTTGTGAGACACTTCCAGGTCAGGATATTCTATGATCCTGTGACTATTTCCAAGAAGAAAAATGTTCCAGAATGGAAATTATTCCTGACCAGTTGCAAGCCCTGCATGCACCCTTACCCCAGTCCATGCTCCTTTCTATACAAGCTGTACTGAACAAGTTGTATAAAAGTCTATACGTGTTGTACTGAACTCTCCAGGCCTGCACTCTGCTGAAGCCCAGGAACAAAAAGCCCTGGATTTTCTGTAATTTCAGTCAATTCACCCTGGGATTGGCTCAGCTGGTCAGAGGAGGATGTATACAACACCAAGGTTGTGGTTTCAATCCCCTTCAGGCCATTTACTTAGAAGCTGGACTTGATCCTTGTTGGGTCCCTTGTAACTCAAAATATTCTGTGAGTGTCCCACATTTGAGTAGTTTTGAAATAAATGGAGGAGCTAGAGCAGGATGATTCTGGGGGCTGTGGAGGGGCCACTGATGGAAAGGAAGGACAACCAAGAGCTTCCAGTCCCAGACATTTCTCTATGGGAGCCCTTGGGGATGGGTGTCTGGTTTTGACTTGTTCTGCTATGGGGGAGGTTGGGGATAGAGCAAGGACAGAGCTCCATGCTGGTGGGCTGTCAAGGGGCTTGCCAGGATCTGAAGTCAACCCACAGAGTCTCTTTTTTACTGCTTTTAAAGACAGAGGCTATATCTGTCCTTTCCCAAACTGCAAAGGTTGTGCATGCATTCAGGAGCTCTAGAAAATAAAGCTTAATTGTTTAGAAATTCATCTTGTTGGCCCTTAGGTACCCCAGATTTGATTCCATCAAATCCTTCCTTATTTGAATCCATCTAACCTGACTGGATTTAAAGCCTCAGATATGATGTCTTAAATCCCTGTCAAAAGCAGAAAGGTTTCAGTTCCTAGGCAGGCACCACTGACTTCAGGCTAGTTATCCATAGATCTGTATTTCTTACCATCAAAGTGAGACAGAGGACTATTTCAAAGTCATATCAGCATTTGAAAGGGCCTGAAGATCCTGAGCAGAAAGGATGAATTATCACCCTGGGTGAGAATTCTCATTTTTGGAATTTTTAACAGATTTTAATGTATCAGATGCTCCAAATGTGTCCTATTCTTCACTGGAAACTACTATTTCTTTTCCTTTCATTTCCGGGTTTACTGTTATTGTCTATTTGCCTTTAGTACACCAATCCAAAAGCTATCTATTGTAGGAAGCATACACAAGACTCTTACCCACTCAAATTGAGTACTTTGGGTTTCATTTAGAATTGCTGTGCAGAAGATTTCTGCCATTTCAGGTAGTATCATAAACATGTCTGTGTTCAGAGTCAGTGAGAATTTGTTGTAATACTTAATTCACTGCTAGAAGGTGCTCAAAACAGAGCAGATGGGCCTGGTATAAAAGCCAGCATACAGCAGAATCAGCAGTATAACTCCACCGTAAGAAATTGCAGCTTGTCTCTATTTGAGTAAACATTCACAGAGAAGTTACTTGCTCAGCTTTGAGCTAACTTTTAAGTCAGTCTATCTGTTTTCACTGTGATAAAAATGAATAAAAACAAAGGTAATCCCATGGTATTTTGTACCACAAGATGTTTTCCATAAATCCAGGAAAAAATTATAACTTTTGTGCAATAATTCTGAAGACCCCTGACCATAGCTCAGCATCTCACCCCATTACACAAAGCATGAACGAAACAAAATCACTGTCCTTCTGCAGCTCACCATTCACTTCAGGACAGCAGCTTACACCTCTCCTGTTTTTCTCTGCCTCCCCTCAGGAAATCTCCCTGGGGTGATGTGCCAGGGAAGGAGCAGCAGACTCAGCTGCAGTATGGGATGAACCCTAACCTTTGAGACAGAAAGGCATTTCTTCAGACCACAGGGATTGGTGACATTGAGCATTGCAGGATCTAAACCACTCTTGTAAATTTATCTTTCAACAAGAACTGAGTTGGAAATCAGCAGAACTTCAAGTCCTGCTTGGAGCAACTGAGCAGTGACAAGCACTTGAGTTACAAAGGTACATTCAAAAATTTTAACTAAATGGCAGTGCCAAAAAAAAGCAGTACCAGAAAATGGTAGCCAGAGTGATTCTTGTACAAGTGCTCTTCCATCAAGCCATGACAAACAGTCCATGGCACCCACACAGGGATACAGTCCCAGAAACCCCCCTGGGGGCTCCAGCAAGAGCCACATACCACCTGTCCCTAGAGGAATACAGGACAACCATAAATGATGCTCCAGGCTCAGTCCTCCACTCTGCCCACCCTACCCCACTTTCCAGGAAATTCTCCACCCTGAGCCTGTTCAGCCACTCACAGTTCAAGATCACTTTGCCTTTATCACCAGTATGTTTCACCAGAGCCAATGCACAGAATTTAGAGGCAGTTTTCTTCTCAGCTGTGCAGCCTCCATCCATCAGCACAACAGCAGGGCCAACATACAGTCAATTTTTTTCATCATCCACCAGTCTGATTCATGAATGGTTTCCAACCATTTACAAGCAAAGGCCACAAATACCCTTTCTGAGCATTTGCAAGGTAACAGATTGGCTTGCAAGTTCATAGAATGGTTTCGTTTGGATTGGAAAGCACCTTAAAGATCATCCAGTTCCATCCCCCCTGTCATGGGCAGGGGCACCTTTCACTAGACCAGGTTGCTCAAAGCCACATCCAACCTGGTCTTGAACATTTCCAGGGATATGGAAAGGACAGTTCAAGTAATTTAAAATAAAACAAACAAAAAAAAGTCTCTTTTGGGGGGAAATTTATCTTTTTCCCTGGCCCTTCCATGAACCTGCTAAATTTTGGCATTTGACAACTGGCTTGGCTGAAGGACAAAAAGTGCCAGCCAGGCTTGTCCAGAGGGTGCCACAGACACAGTGAGAGGCACTTCAAACTCACAGGAAGAAACCTCTACATGGCAAATTTTGTTCCATCAGCCAGTGCTGTCATTTCTGTGAGTGCCACTAATGCTGACAGCTGAACAGGAAAACCTGGAAGTTCTCATTGACAAAGCATACATCTACAAAAATGTTTGGGTTTCATTTATAGGGCAGGGTATGTCATGTAACTGTCCTTAAAGGTCTCTTAGAATCAGCTGCTACACCAAACTGAGAAGACATTTGACATGTGTACTGTAGCACTCTGCTTTAGATCCAGTATTACTCCAGTGCTACGGTTCATTTCTATGAACAATTTGGACAATGAAAAAGATGGAATACTTTAAAAATTTGCTAGCTACAAGAATATCCCAATGGATAAATCCAGAAATTAAATAGCTTGAAAGAAAATCATAAATGAAAACAACTCTGCAGGATTTAATTGATTGCATACACATGAAAAATACTAAACTTGAGAAGAATGAATCAGAGGCACAGACACAAACAAGGAACATGTAGGTTGGCAGCAGTGCAGCAAAAAAGGGCCCGGAGTTACAATGGATCAAAAAACAAAGATGCACCAACAATATGAGACTCTCTGTGAGACAGGAGATAATTACTCTGTTCTGGCCCACTCTGGAAAATCCCCAACTAGACCACTGTGGCTCAATTAGAGAGAACAGAGACAAACTGGTGAGATTAAAGCACAGCAGCCAGAATGATGAAAGGACTCAAAACTGTGACCTACAGGCAAAGGCTGAAGAATGGGGGACTGTTTTCTCTAACAAGGGGGAAGTTTGAGGGGTTAGAACTTGCAGCTTTCCTTTGTGTAAAAAGTTCAGTGTTGAGCTATTGCCCAGTAAAGTATGAGAAAGATAAAATCAGCTTTGTAACAAGAGAAACGTGGGTGGGTTACTGAGTACCTGCACAGAAAAATACCCCTTGACATAAATGGGAGATTTCAGACCGACTAGGTATGCTTAATCCCATGTCACTATTAATTATGCTTAATGCCATTCCCAGGGAGTTATCCTGCTGGGACTATGCCTATCTAGATCCATATCTGAGCCCACACAGAGCACAGCATCCTCAGCAGATGGAGTTAGTGCTGAGAGGGGCTCAGAGTGAAAATCTGCCATGACCTGCCCTGGATGTGAATGTGATCTTGTGCTCTGCTAAAAGCAAAGCACACACGTGGCCTTACCTAAATCCTGTATCTGACAGCAGGGGAAAGGGAGCACGTGCCATGTGGGAGCTGTCTCGGTGACTCACAGAAAGGTTTCTTGGCCTTAGGGGAGGGAGAGCATTTTGTTATGGGATAGGCAAGTTTAAAAAAGGGGAGGTTCTTCAAACCAAGGAGATTGCTGCACCATGTAGGCAAATCTTGGTTTTGTAACACAAGCAACCATTCGGAACAAGGTCATGACTGTTCTTAGCAGCACTGGTACTTTTCTGCAGCAAAAATCTACTTCCAACAGTATCCTCCTATCCAGTTATAGGCAAAGCATGACACAGAGCAGTATTTAGTGAATTTCTTTTCTAATAACCCCCAAGAGTTTGAAATCTGGCAGGGTAAGGACTTACTACAGTCCTACTGTTGCTGAAGGGAATTAAAAGGGAATCAAATCCACCCTAACAGGCAGCAGATATAACTTCCATCTCCTTGCTGGAGGTGCACCCAGCTGTGCTTCTCCTTTGTGTGCAAGCTTTGCCTTGCATGGCCCATCCCGTGCAACAGCAAATGACTCAGACCAAAACCTTTCAACCAACTCAGTGATCAGCTTCTGCAGAGGAGCTATTTCTGGTGGAGTAGCCTTGATCTCCACGAGCTGCTGGCATGAAAGAGGTTTGACTGTGTGAAAAGGGATAAAGGATGAAGTCCTGAAATATTTTGTCTGAAACAACTTGGGAATGTTCCTCCATGCTGTGAGCAACCCTGCACTCAGTCATCTGAAGTAGCTGCTCTGACAGGATTTAAGACCCCAGAATTAGGTCTTTCACATATAAAAACCTGAAGCACAGACTTTCAGTTTTAAATAGTCCTGGTCTGTGTTCACCCTTCTGCCTCAGCTCTGAGTGGCTCTGCCTTGTGGCTGTGGAGGCTGTGTCATTATCCACCCACGGCAGCAGCAGGAAATTTTCCTGCACCCGAACCTAACTTTTGTTTTAGTTCAGTTTCTGACACCTCGCTGCCACTGCCAGAACAGCTCCCAGAGAGGGTGAGTCACTTCACAGCCTTGGGAAGGCAGAAATGAGGAGCTGATTCTGGCTCCAGCCCCTTCCTCAGGCAGTTTGCAGGGTCCAGGGGCATGAGCAGGTGCAGCCCCTGGAGGACAGCAGCCAGCACGGAGACCTTTCCCTGTCACTGACTGGGGGTCCCAAAGATCTTACAGAAGGTAAGAGAATTTTCCCCCTTTGTCCCAGCATCACACACACAAACACAGCCCACATTCCCTCTCCCCAGCTAAGGTGTGACTGGAAACAAGGAGGGTAATCCTGCAGGGATGGGCAGCAGGCAAAGCAGCAGCTGCTGGCTGTGGGAGCTGCTGGTGTCCTCTACTGTACTTCCCACTGACCTCCTTCCTTTTCCCTCAGCTCAGCTTGCTCAGGAGGTTTCACCCTGTGCCTCTGTTCTAGAGGTCTCCTCACTGCCATGCTCTGCATTAATTTCCTGGCACCATCCCTGCCACAGAGAAGCCCCAAGACAGAAGAAGCCCAAAAGTACCTGGGAAGGTGGCAGTGGTGCTGTTGATCACCTTTACACCCCTGATATGGTGAGAGGAAAGTGGGGAGGTATCTGGGTGGCAAGTGCCAGCTGGGAATGTGCTCTGGGCAGAGGAGGCAGCTCCAAAAGCAGAAGTAAGTTGCTTTTAGAGACTTTTTAAAGATAGGAAAGAGTTAGTGATAAGGCCTAAACACAATTTACCATTCAAAGGAGGGCTCGGGTTTAAAGGAGATTTGGTCAACTTCAATGGAAAATAATCCCAGTTTTCATTCCTGGCACAAAGGGGATGTGTCTGTATGAGTTTCAGAGTGCTTCAAAGAGAGGTGAGAATTTAGATGTCCTAAACACACATGAAATTGGTGATTATTCACAGACCAGGCTAACCTCACCGGCTTACTGTGCCTGCAAGAGTATTGGTCTAGTCACAGATAATTGTCAGAATATTTAGAATTATGGTTTGGAAAAGCCTAAGAGATCTGGAGGTCTGTCTGAACCCTCTGAACCATCTCTTTGCAAATGCAGGCTGGCAGTCTCACACAACTGGGTTTTCCTGCTGAGTCCCCTGGCACTGCTGTGTGTGTTCCTGGCTAGACATGCCACAAGTGAAACCTCTCCTGTGTGAACAGGGCGGCTCTTCGTGCAGTCTTAGCCAGGAAAGCAAACAAAACTGAAAGGCAAATGTTATCTGACCACTTCTAAACTTCAAAAGCATTTAAGGTCAAGCTGCTATGTAGGTATATAGACATATGTCAAAAAATAGCAGCACTTGGAAGAGCTGAGCAAATAAGTTTCCTGTGGTTTGTTTTTCTTTTTTTTCAGACTGGATTTCCTGTCAGGTACACCCAGAATGAGGAGAAGGGGCCAATTGTGTGGATCAGGAGGAAGAAAGCCAAAGGTGACCCCTGATGAGGACTGAACAGGTTGGAATTGTGGGTATGAGTGAGCTCCAGGGCTCCTTTCCCAACAACAGCCTGGTGTTCCAAACCAGTCCATGGCCCATATGATGTCTGTCCTGCAGCTCTCTGACACACAGGCAATTCCTCACAGGCACTTCCACAACATCTGTGCAACATGGGCCTGCTCAGTGTTTAATGTTATACATAACTGAGTAGGAGAGACTGAAAAAAGCACAGTGAAATTAAGCACATGTGTTGAAATTGCCATGTCAAACTATAACCTGATGTAGATATTGAAGTTAATTATAGAAATGGCTTTTTTTAATCCCACCTACTTGCTTTTTTCTGTGCAAACTCACAATTCAGGCATTCTTTGCCCAATGAAGCATTATGCAACTTGTTAATTAAGGCAGGTAGAGATTTTGTAATCCTAAATTCTGTCTGAGAGGCTTTCCTATGGTACAGGGCTCCCCTGGGCTCCTAAGGGCAAGCAACTGGCTTTTGCCATGTCAGAAGCAAACATTTCCCATCTTCCATGGGGAAGATCTCTTTTACAGCATTCCCATGGCAACAGGGGACTAATCTAATACACACACAGCCATCTGACCCACAGAAGTAAGAAAGTACATTTTGTCTGAAATCAAACTTTTCTGTATGAGTGCAATTTCATTAAGAGGTGTGTTTTGCCAATGTTTAAGACTGGCAATTTCTGTTTGCAGAAAGATTGTGCAGTTTTTTGAGCCTGTGGTGAGATGAAGACAACTGATCTCAGGCATGAGAACACATGCAACTATTTATCATAGAATCATGGAATCACAGAATTGTAGAATTGTAGAATCACATAATCATTTGGATTGGAAGGAACCTTAAAGAGCATCCCATTCCAACCCCCCCACCATGGGCAAGGACACTTTCCAGTAGATCAGATTGCTCAGGGCTCCATCCAACTTTGAACACTTTCAAGGATGGGGTATCCACAACCTCTGTGGGCAACCTGTTCCTCTCACAGGCACATCCACTCAAGAGCCTCTGAGAGCTCAGCTGGGGGGTGGGTGGCACTAATTCAGAGGCAACAGAGCCCAGTCTCCAAACCAGGCAGCACAAGGGACCTGCAGCCAGCTTTAACCTGCTTTGGGAAGGCATTGGTTCCTGCTTTGGGAAGGCATTAGTCCCTGCTTTGGGAAGGCATTAGTCCCTGCTTTGAGAAGGCATTAGTCTCTGCTTTGGGAAGGCAGGTGCCCACCCTCATTGCTGCACCAAGCACTCTCCATCCCCAGGCCAAGATCTTGGCAAAGCCCTCCTCATGTTACCTGTGCTCACAGGCAGGGCTCACAGGCACAAACAGCAGCACAAATCCAGCAGCTCCCAGGGTGGGTAAGGTGTCTGCTGCTCTGCTCAAGTGGCACAGCAGAGCACAGCAGAGATCTGGCTGGAAAAGGCTGCTTCAGACAGGCAGTGGAGGGTCAGTGAGCAAGGGCAACCAGCACTCCTCCAGAGCCTGCAGGGAACCTGGAGGTGGGGACAATCTGATGTAATTGTGGCCACAGGACTGCTGCCTTTCCCTGGAAAGACAAGCCTGTCTGCATGCCAGGCCCTCCACAGCAGCAGGCAAACTCATCCCTTACAGTGGACAGACAGACAGCCAGCATTGGACTCGAGGGCTCTGTGCCCATAAACCTAGATGTTGCCTTGAAAATAAAACAACAATCTAGCCCCTTCTCAGGGAAGATGTGAGCTTTGCCATAGCTGGCAGCACTGTCTTGTCAGAAGGCACCTTCCTCTCATTTTTACCAAGAGACTCAGCTCTGTCCAAAATGAGTGCTCCTCCTTGAAGGCTTATGGAGAATTGAGCTGGGAAACCTCTGTGGTTTCACCTCCAGCCTAGAAATGCCAGAACTGAGACTGCACCAGATCTGACAGCTTAGCAGGGAGAAAAAGCACTGAAAATCAGTTCTGTGGCTTTCCAGAAGCAGGCATGAAGGACATGACATGTTTTAAGATTGCTGTCAGAAGGGGAAAGGCTGCCTTCATGTCAACTTAATGCTGGAGAAGCCTGACCAGGTTTTACTGCTGCTCTCAGCACAGCACAAAGTCTGTGCTGCTCTGCCCAGGTGAGAGGTGGTTATTCATTCACCAAACTTCAAAAGCTGCAGGGAAGTCATTTAGCACCTGAGCACACACACATAAATCATCAGCTGTGTTAGAGAGTATGAGGAGTTTTAAAGAGCACCTTGCTCCTCCTTGGTGCACAGCAAAGGCAGCACCAGCCTTCAATGAGAGAAGCATAGAAAGCAACACCTGGTACAGGCATAGAGTTAATTCTTGGCTACCAGCTTCAGGCCCAGAACTCCACCTTACAACACAGCTTTCTCCTTCAGCCTGTGCATGCAGAGAGAAAAGAAAACCAAAGTGTTATCCCAGTTTTAATGATCAATTGCTTCAAGCCATACTTGGGGGAAGCCTCAGACTGAAGGCAAAGAGGATGGAAAATGCAAGGTGCACCTTCAGGACAAGGTCCCCGGAGCATGTGTGTCAGTGACAGCCTGCTCTTGGCTTATTTGGCATTTAATTGCTAAGGTTACTCCTGCTGTGTCTTCTGCACTGCAGAAAATAAGGGTGGTGTGCAGAAATGAAGGTCACAGTTGGGTAGCAGATATCTCAGACACTTAAAGCCTTGGTAGATGTGAGTGGGGATGGCAGAGTTAGGGAGAACTACAGCATTACAACTCTTTCCCTCATCCCTACTCAGCTAGAGTAGTCTTACAGCTCCCTTTGCCTGCAGGGAAAAGCAGCTCTGCTAAAAGGAATATTTTTTACAAGGGTCAACTGCTTTGGTGTTGTTCCCATGTTGGACAGCTTTGAAACAAACTGCAAAGCCACTCCCAAGAGAAAAGTGTTCTGTCTCTGTGCACAATCTCAAAGGCCCACTGCTGAAAGCAGGGAATCCCCAAAAAGCCTTCTGCAGGCTTGAAATAAGTTATTCAGGAGAGAGAAAAATTGTTGTTTACATGCATCAATTTCTCCTTGTCACACGAGCAAAAGGTGACAAATAAATCTCCATAATGGCACAACCACCTTCATGGCACCCCCCTGTTTGACTAGAAAATCATTTCTATGGGCTCTGCCTTGCCAGTGGCTGAGAAGAAAATAACAGAGGCACAGTAGGATGTCCCTGGCTTATGGCTGAGCAGAGCTTATGGATCAAATCAAATCCTGCTTCTTCTTACTCAAGGCAACAAACCACCTTTATTCTGAGTGATGGAGAGGAAAGCCTCCAGATGTCCAACTCTGGCTTCTTGGGAAAATTTTGCCTGTAGGAGCTCATTTTCCCACACAATTAAACTTATGTCCTTTTTAGTTTAGGTGTCATTCCCTCTACAAATTTCAGAGGACTGAAGAGAAGGGAAGATGAAAATAGAATTAATTGCCTAGGCCAGGGAGGAAGCCATTAGTTCATTTTCAACCATGTTTGTGTGATAGCAGCTTTCTTGGCATTCACTTGGATGGGAGGAAGGTTTTCCAGACAGAAAGCAAGCAATGCTCTAATATTCTTGGCAGTGTTAGGTTAATGGTTGGACTCGATGACCTTAGATACCTTTTCCAACTCAAACAATTCCAACCTAAATAATTCTATGATTCCATGAATGTAAGGCTTTGGCACCTCTTACTGCACCCCAGAAAACCCCAGCCCCTCCAGCTGGCACTCATCCCCATACACAGAGAATATAAGAGAGCAGCAAAGCAGATCCTTTCTGAGGGTAGATAAGGCTTTCCTCATTTTTCTTTTTCCCTCTGTTATCAGAGAATCATAGAATCCTGTGAGTTGTAAGGGACCCACAAGGATCACGAGTGCAACTCTCAAATGAAGGGCCCACAGAGGGATCAAACCCACAAGCTTGGTGCTATCAGCACCATGCTCTGACCAGCTGAGCCAATCTCAGCCATGATAAAATCAACCCAGCATCTCATCTCCATGGTTTTTGTCTTTGACATTATGCATATATCTACATATCTCAGCCGAAGAGAGGTTTTTCTTCCTGTCAGTCTGGCTATGTATATTAGCAAAGGAAAGCTTAACTGGGCCTTTACAGATCTTCATTTTTCAGTTACACTTGCAATATCACAAGTTTCATCACTAAACCAAAACCCAAGGCATTTCTTGTGGCATCCAAGCTGCAAATTGGAATGTCAAGTAAAATGAAGACTTATAGGATTGTAATTCCCCAGGACAAAAGAGAGGCTGCCTCTATAAAGCACTTCTGTCAGCTCCATGGAAATCCTTCCAGCAGGCTTAGCCTATGAAGGAGGAATTTACAAGCTGGCGATGATTAAAAGCCAGAATTGTGAAAATGGCAAGCAGGCCTTGCTTAAAGGGCTAATTTGATCCAAGTCAATAATAGCATAGCTAATGGAAAGGCAATATGTATTCAATACATAATTTCACCCTCTCTCAAAAATGCAGGGATAAACTCCACCACAATCCTGGATATTCATTCTGGTCACAAGTTGCAGATCTGTCACTTCACATCAGCACCTATTACATCCCAGATTCCCTTCCAAAGAACATTTGGATCCTGGTACAGACCTGGTTAAGAGTGCAAAAATGGGGAGAAACACAAAACAAATGTCCAGATTCTGCCTTCCTTATATTGAGGTCTGGTTTCAGCACCGAATAAAGGATCAGAATGTGGCCTCAGGGGTCTCAAAGGCACCATAAGCCAAGGCAGAAGAACCTGAACTGACTCTACCCACTGCTAGCTGCCTTTGCATGTGACTCTGGTGATGCAGTGCTCCCCAAATAGAAGTTCATACCTTTTCACCTTCAGAGCTGGCCTATTTCTGCTCTCTGGCATTCAAAAATAAGTTTCTCTCCATCCCAGGAAGAAGCCATGCTATAAATATCTCCATGCAAGTTTCCTAAGTCCTAATGTTTCTCACAGAAGGGTGCACTCCTTGTCACGAAGCAACAAGCCTGGCCGGGCTGTTTCTGCAATGCCTTTATTAATGTCCTTGCGCTTCTGTGGCTGCAGAGCAGGAGTGGAGATGTGGGCAGGAGCAGCAGCATTGCTGTAGCCATGGTGGTGCAGACACCAGCAAGACAAAAGTCAGGAAAAACTCTTCAAACTTAGTGAGCACTGGTGAGGCCACACTGAGCATCTTGGATTCAGTTCTGGACCCCTCACACAGGAAAGACATTGAGGTGTTGGAGCATGTCCAGAGGAGGAACACAGAGCTGGGGAAGGGTCTGGAGAACAGTGATGAGGGAGCTGGGGCAGGGGGGGCTTCAGCCTGGAGAAAAGGAGGCTCAGGGGGAATCTTCTCACTCTCTAGAACTCCCTGGAAGGAGGTTGTAACAAAGTGGGACTCTGCTTCTTCTCCCAAGGAACTAGTGAAATGGCCTCAAGGTGCACCAGGAGAGGTTCAAATTGTACATTAGGAAAATTTTCTTCCTTGAAAAGGTCGTGAAATATTAGAACAAGCTGCACAGAAAAGTGGTAGAGTCATCATCCCTTGAAGTGTTCAAAGCTCATGTGGATGTCCTGGTTAGGGGCATGGTTTAGTGGTGGATCTGGAAGTGTTAGGTTATTGGTTGGACTCCATAAACTGAAGGGTCCTTTCCAGGCTTAATGATTCTCTGCACTTTAATAAATCAGCTCATACAGGAGGAGGGTTGGTTGTGAAAAGTGTTTTTGTTACCTCAGTGTTTTTAACTGTGCCTTACATTGGGTCCTTCAAAAAATAAGACACCAGTTTTCTTAAGAACCAGTTGAACTGATGGAAACATTCAGAATTGTGTAAGGGTAGAGGGGGCCTGAAGGGACAATGTGTCTTGCCCAGGGAATCAGCAGCAAGCCCAGGAGCACAGCAAAGGGCTCCTGACACTATGCAGCAGTGTAATAGTAGACTACACCTCTTCTGCCTGAAAAGAGCTTATTAAAATAATTAAGCAATATAAATGCTGTAGAAACAGGGATGCAGGCATATGTGTGATTGTAGCTACTCCCACTGAGGAGAGAGACCAGCTAACTGCTGCATGGCACCTCCACACACTGAGACACACTGATAGTGCTATTTCAGGGGATTTCTAAATCACCTCCTTGCTTCAAACACTTTTCACATGAAACTAATCCCAGAAGCATCCATGAGCCAGGCCTGCCAAGAGGGATGCAGATCAGAGCAGATGTTCAGGGTGGCTGAGGCTATTAGACACAACCAAGCCAATAATGAGAAACTTTTATAAGGAACATTAGCCCTACATCCTTGAGATGTGAAAAGATTGAGGGGGCATTTCACACCCCACTTATTTCTCCTGAGAAAAATGTTTTCCCCAGCAAACCCTTTCAGAAGCATCAAACCCTCCCACCAACATCTCAGCATGTGCTGCAGTGGCAGAGCCTGTGACTCAGCGACAGCCCCAGAGACTTTGAAATCAGCTGCTGGATTCAATGGACTGTGTAGAAACACCAGGTTTGGGTAATTCCAAGAAATACAAACTCTGTGACTGAGAAAAGATGTTCTCAGACTGTTAAATATTTAGCTGCCAGCTGGGGTTACTATGGAGAGAGGTGGCTCTGTTGGTAAGGAACACTGACAGCAGGATTTAAAAAGGTTGTAAGGAAGAAAAGCAGTTTGGACAAAAATACATGTGAGATAGACAGTCACAAGTTCAAGACCTTTCAGGCTGGTCATTTGATGAACATGGTGGTATCTCCTTTGCCTTATGTTTTCTGGGTCCTGTAAACAGCAGGCAGTTGGCTTTCAAAAGGAGAGCAAGAAACACTGAGAGAGGAAAAAAAAATTTTGTAAGTCAGCTATAAAGGAACATGAGGAGGGTGAGAAGAGTCAGGTGTCCCTGGGACCTCCTTGGCCTCATTTACTCCTTATCTACAAGAATGAAAACATGAGCAAGGAGAGCTGAGAGTTTCCTCAGCTGTCCAGAAATGACATGGATGAAGGGCAAGCATGGTGCAGTGAATGTCTGTGGCCAGATAAGAGCTGTGCAGAGAGTCAGATAAAGGTGACATTTCTTATCCAGTTATCAAGCAGTCTGGGAGTTTGACAGCCATGCCACATGTTTGATATGATAGGAGGGGACTCCCCACATCCCTCCACACTGGCTGCTCACTTCTAGCTGATAATCTGTCCAGTCTGGGAGAAATGCTGCTGCCTTTGGAGGGGCACAATATTTTCCTCTGCCAAACAAATACATATAGCTAAAAACAAAAATTAAAAAAAAGCTTGTACAAACTGCCTCCAGAGCTGATTGAAGTGTTGAGCAAGCTTCAGAAGCAAGCAGTGCCCTACACACATTTAATCCATGAGCTCACCTAGGAAGCATCCCTTTGTTAGGGCAATGGGTACAGCCTGAGCAGGGAGAGGACACACCTCGGCCTTGACAGTGCAGTTTTGCAGGAGTAATTTGTTGATCTCGAAGCATGAAGCTGAGTTACTGAGGGTGTAGGAGGAATAAATGTTCTGCAGGAGCAGCCCAGCTCCGTCAGTTCTAATCAGTAATACTCAGTTGCAGGCTCTCACCCCTGTTTTTCCTTCCTCACTGAAAACAGAAAAAAACAAAGCTGCCTTCTGTGACTGACAGCTGTGGAAAATAAAGCCAATTGTTTTAGCCACAAAAACAGGCTGAGTGTGAGACTCATGAGTGACTCAGCTCCTGCGGGTCCCCACTGCGGGTTTGGTGTCGCTGCTGGCGAGGGGAGCTCAGCGAGGGGCAGGTGCTGAAGGGGGCTCAGGATTGGGGTGCACCCCGAGAAGGACATGGAGCTGCTCACAGGAGCCCTGGATTTGTGTGTCCCCAGCTGTGTCCTGCCCTGCACATGTGCCTGTGTGCCAGGGGACAGCCTTGGCTCCCTCAGCTGTCCCCCGAAGCCTCGCCTGAGCAGAGGGCGGTGGGGGAGTGCAGTGTGCTATATTTGTGTCTGCACTGCTCCCCATGACAAAAGATTCATCAGGCACAGGCAGCAGGGTTCCACGTGAAGCCAAAAGAAAGGCTGGAGGTAACACTGCAAATTAATAGTCCTTGCTCATGCATTCATGGGGAAATGTTGCGCACGTGCTGCTGCATCACAGGAACCATGAATCTCCCAATCCCCAAGAGAAAAACAGGGACTGAAACCTCTCCACAGGAGAAGTTCAGATGAAAAATTTCCACCTGTAAAGGTGGGAGCATTCACCAGACTCCAGTTCTTCCAAGAACATCTGGAAAAGGACCAAAACTCTGATGTATGCCAGGACAGAGGGCATTTACCCTCTTTCTTAAAATGTCAGACTCATTTATGAAGAGTGGAATGAGGAACAACAGTCATGGGCAGACAGGAATGACTGGGAAGTGCACAAGCAAGATGTGAATCCTAGCAACAAACACAACCTTCTCAGCACAGAGACTTAAATACTTCCCATTTAGAAACTGATCCGGTCCAACAGCTCCTCACAGCTTGTACAGACAGGAAAGACCTGTATTCAGTAATGTAGCAATATGGTTTTCCTATACCAGGGCAAAGGTCCATTAATCTTGGCATATTAATAAATGAGCATCTATTAGCAACAAATAGGCTGGAGATCAGATTTCAAGTGCAAGGAGCTGATGTGCAGAGCAGCTTTCTGATGCCAGAAGTAGAGGTCAGGAGAGGAAAAAAACCAAAATCTGATGGACTTCCAGAGAGACTTTGATAATAAGGGACAATCACAGGGAATTAGCATGCCCTGGGTGGAGAGAGCACACAGGCACCTCTGTTTGGGTCCAGCTGGGGTCTGCAGGAAGGATCAGGGCTCTCAGTGCAGCTGCAAATGCCCATGCAAAGGGGCAATGCCTGGGACAGCAGGGTCTGCTGTGGCTGGGGAGGAGCTACCAGGCTGATGTGCCCAGTGGCTCGGTGGGCGGGCTGGGGAGAGTCCTGACCTCTGTGTCTGCTGCATGGCTGATATCCCATCTGATCCTGTCCTGCCAAAGGGGGCAGCAGCCACAGCTGGAGCACAGGATCCCTGTCCACACAGGTGTGACCACTGGGATGCTGCCAGCACTGCACTTTCACACAGGGAAAACAGGATTACATGGCAGCAGAAATCAAGTGAAATTCCACTGGGTGGTGGGCTGCAGTCTGAGAGACAAAAGCATTGTGAGCACACCTCAGTTTTTGAGCTGCACAAAGCTGCACTGAAATAGGTGCAAGACCACAAGCCATGGAGTCTCAAACCCTAAAGACCAGTGATGACCCTCCCAGTGCAGGGCATGGCCATAGCAGCAGGAAAAGCTGTTTAGAAAGGATCCTCTCCTCGGCACTAGCACCTTGGCTCACTCATCTCCTGCCCCATGTGGGTGAGGACAGGATACTCTGGTCCTTGTCAGACCTGTGAAACTCACTCATCATCCCTCAATTTAAATAATGCCCTCAGAGTTCAGCAGGATGGAAAGAGGTCAGTTTTGATCATGCAGGCTTGGTGACACCCGTGTAAGCTGCAGCATAGTGGGTAGGACAGTCACTGAGACACCCAAGCTGTCCCTCAAAGAAGGGAGACCACTAAACATAGGGCTACTAAGGAAATAACATGTGAAACATGAGTTTGACCTCCTCCCAACTTTGTGAGTGACAGCTAAGCTTTGATGTACAGAACCAGTGTAATTTAGGTTGGAAGGACCTCGGGAGGTCCCCTGGTTAGTGCTGGGCTGACAGTGACATTAGTCCAGGTAAATCACTGGCATGAATTCCTTCTGAATTCACAGGCAGCTTCTATTTGATCAAACCCCTGCTTGGTGACAAATAACACACCCAGCAAAGAAAAAGACAAACAACAATCCTGGCTCTCACCATGGGCTGGGCTTTGCCCCACTGCTGGGTGAAAGAGCTTTGGCTCACAGGGAAAAGAAGGGGTTAACAAACCCCTCAGCAAATGAAGCACCATTAGAAAAAGCTGGACTGCCACTTTCTAGGATCTACAACCTTTAGCCAAGGGACTCAGCTTGCTGGGAATCGGTCCCAGAGCACCACAGCAGCCCAGACAGTGTGACTGAGTGCTGGCATGATGCCTGTCACACTGTGGGAGAACTTCTCATCCTGGGGGTTGGGTTTGGGGTTTTTTGGTTGATTGTTTTGCTGGTTTTTTTCTTGCTTGAGGGCTATTAGTTATTTTTGTAGCATTATTTTCAGGCACAACAAGAATTGTCTAACCAGAGTTGTTTTGTTAAAAAAAGGCTGAAGAGCTTCCTGAGAGACATCAGGAAATTCTGCAGAACAGTTATCAAAGCCACAAATTCTGGAAAATTTAAATCCTCCTAGTATTACAAATGAAATCCCATGAACATAGCTAGGAGCATATGGTTTTGCAGACCTACCTTTTGTCCATGAAAACATCCCCCATCTGTGCTATCCACAGTGCTGCTGAGACACCTTGATAACCCCATCTGCAACAGCTCCTTCACCCAGAAAGACTCAAAGGAATACACTGTCCAACAAATGTTTCTGGATGGGGAAGCAATCTGCACTCAATCTTTACATGAAGTTCAGTGTGAGGGCAGTAGGTTTGAGAGGCTGGTGGCTGAAAGCCGGATATGGCCTCAGTTCACTGGCAGAGCACACAGTGATGCTCAGTGCCACCTAACAGTGATGCCAAGAGATGAGCCCACCAACCAGGGCTGGAAGAGCCCACCAGCCTCACCTGTTCATTTCATCCAATAATCCAACAAATTTTGGCATGTGAGCACCTTCTGGGTTGCTTTTCTTCCTCTGTCAACTTTTAAAGCACAGCCACTAGCTTGGCTTGCCAAATTAACATGTAAGAATGCATATTTTTCTTGGGTTTTTTTTAAACCATTCATGCACAGACTTAACACGGTCTGTTAGTGGAAGAGCTGCAAGTTCTGAGACCAGTGTGTGACTGCTTTATGAAATAGTCATTTGGGAATGCCTAATAAAAAATTGCTTTTAATTTTAAACATCTGTATCTGTAACAATAAGAGCAGCTGACGTGGCCCCTCCATCAGTCCTGGGTTCTGGCTTTAGCTGAGTACGGACCGGCTGCAGCCTGAAAGCGATCTCGCCTGGCCCTGCTGCTTCACAGGCTGTAATTCTAGCCCTCTGCGGCTTGTCCTGGCTGATTTTCCCCTGAAACTTGATCTTTCAACGGATCAAAGGAGCAAAAGGAGAAACAAGAAACTTTTGCAGTGAAATTTCAGCCATGGCATCTTGAACTGCGTCTCCAGTTCAGTCGTCCCTCTCAGCTGCTGGCTGCTGCCTGTGGAGTGTGCTGGTGTTTCCAGCCTCATGTCATCCTGCCAGCAGAGTTTGCCACAGCACAGTCCATTTTGGAGCAAAGTAACCTGCAAAGGGAAACCTTGCCCCTAATCCCACCAGGAGTTCTACCAGGGCAACAAAAATGATGCTGACATGGATTGGCTCTGCTGGTAAACCAACCTTCTGCGACAAACCAGTACAATCCCAAAATTTAACAAAGGGTTCAGCAGATGAGTATCACCAGCAGAGTGAATCGATCCATTATTCACAGTTTGTCTGCTCTGTGGTATTAGGGAGGTTGTCTCCCTGCAAGGTGACTGTGCACCATCCCCCAGCCCTCAGTGACATGTGTCCTGGCAGCAGGGGCTGGCACCAAACACACCAGGGCTGCCACCCTGGGCCCTCCACAGCATCTGCACACCTTCAGCATGGTGTTGGCAACAGTCAGCTAGGGGAGAAACCTTCCTTCTGTGGGCATTTCTGCAGGGTGTGCAGAGAAATGGGGGTCCCTAAACCTGCCAGGTACCTGCACCCAGCTCAGGGGCCCAGCATAGACTCCTTTGAATGACTGTGGTCATTGGTTTCTTGTGATCAGCTGGAAGAAATATGTCTGGCTTATTCCTCTGCTTACTTTGTGAAATGAAAAATTACAGAAGTTTATGTTTCAAAAACTCAGGCTAAGGAGAGTAAAAAGTGTCTCAAACCAATGTCTTACAGTACATATTACAACTGCTACAGTAGTATCAGTCTAAGAGTGCAAGTGAAACATCCTGCCATCCTTACTTAGATGTTTCCTTGGAATGAAGAATTAAGAGCATTTTTAGATGAAAAATGTGCAGAGGAATGGCTTTTTATTAAACCCAGAGGTACCGCTGGAAAACACAGAGAATTCCTCAAGGCATCAAAGCCCTTCTTCCAGTCCGAAATCTTCCTGGATGAATGTAGGCTGGGAACGGTTGCTCTGAATTTCCCACATTTCACAAGATGGTGTTAAATCTGAGCCCACCCAAGAGGAGAGGCCACCGGTGTGTGGGAGCCAGGCTGGCTGTCAGCAAAGAGCTCGGGCATTAGGCACACCTTCGCTAAATTCCTGGCTGCAAGGTAATTACTGCAATTTGCTTTCCTTGCCACCACTTTACTGGTATACGTGTCTGTGTGTCTTCTTGGAGCCTCTCATTCCAGTTAATCATTGGGAGTGTTTTGAGTGAAATGCAGCAATCACTGCCAATGCAAAGTGTTCTGTCAGCATACAGAAGGAACGAGCTCCCCAGCTGAAGGGAGCCTTGTTTGGGAACACTTCCACAAAGAGCAAACATGGGAGCAGCACACATCCTGCTTCCCATCATCTCACCGTGTTGGTACACACTGTCTTGATAGGAACTCTCTCCCATCCATTCCTCGTGCCTCTGCATGCCAGCATTTTACTGTCCCTCCAAGTAGTCAGAGAAAATGGAAATTAACTGTGAGTACTTCTAGAAAGCAGTATTTAGAAACTTGAAGTTTCTTTCAGACACTCATGGTTGGTTGGTTTAAACTCTCCCCCCGCCAAAAAATACATATATATATTTTTATCTTTCTGATGTTCTTACACTTGCACACCAGGCAGTGATTTTCCTCAAAATTTTCCAAGCTGATTGTCAAAATACAAAGTGCCCAAACACTTTTGTACGAACTTTGAATGCAAACGCCTGGATTTTCATTTTTAAAAATAATTTTACACAGGTAGTGTGACTACATGCAGCTTTGCACAAACCTCTTGAAAAACCCCTGGTCTAAAACTCACTCTGTTTTCACGGGATGAGAAAGTTGCCTGTCAGCAGGGAGGGTCAGGCTGCTGCCACCAGACCCCAGAGAATCTGGCAAAGTGGGATCAGATTCTGCAGTCCCGACTTGTGCTGCTGCACTCAGAGGAAAGAGCCCCACAGAGCAAGAGTTGTAGGGTCAAACTTCGTCGTATCAAAACCCCATAAAACTGCACAAACGCTTAGGAGCAGAGAAAAGAGCAGAGCAAAGGTTCTTCCAGGGCAGACCCCTGGCAGATCTTTCCTCCCACCTCCCCATGCCCTGGGGGCTCCCCAAGCCCTGGGGGCTCCCCACTGCCACCACCCTCCCTTCCCTGCAGCCGGGAGGGAAGGGGACATTCACATGCAAATGAGGATGATTTCCCAGCAGGAAACCCACTTTGTTTCCAAATTCACCTCTCCAGCCCCACCACAGCAAGCTTTGCATGCAGAAGAGGATGAATGACCTAAAAGCAACGGAACTGAGAATTTAACATAAAATCCCACCCACTGGTCCCCTTTACTGGAGAGCAAGATTGAGCAACACAGACAAACCCACCCAGACTGGCAAGTGAGGAGGGAAATGTACACACAGAGTTAGCTGGTGCTGAAGGCACCGGTCTAATGTTCTTACCCTGCAGCTACAGTTCAGTGTAAGGTATCATCACATCAGTGCCTCCGGCTCCAGCCCCCTCTAACAACCTTTTAGCACCGGTTTGATAAACATGTAAGGAATGCAGATCTGCCCGCAGCTGTTAATAAACAAATGGTAGAAATTTCTGAGTTATGGCTGGATAATACACTGCTGACACATACACCTCTCACAGGTGACTTTCAAAGCCTCTCACTTCACGGTCCCTATGACAGAACAGGTGAGAGGTCTGCCCTGTGCAGGGTGTGCATAGCCACAAAACCGAATTCTACTTTCTGCTACTTTTCACAGACTGTGGCTTACCACTGCCCCTGGGAGCAAGACTGAAGAAAACTTGCTCTTAATAAAAAACTGGACAAATTCAAGGGAATACGGAGGAACAGGGTAGTGCAACTCATTCCTTTCCTCTAGTAGCATTGAAGAAAATGCCCACCCATTACATCACGCTATTCAAATCAAGCAGTTAAAAACACAGAATCATGGAAACAGAAGGTGGCTTGTTTGGAAAGGACCTTAAACATCATCTAGTTCTACAGCCAAGGAATAACATCTGTGAGTGAATTACTGTTAGTGACACTGATTTGAGCAAAACATTTGTGGAGGCCCTCAGAGTAATTTTTAAAATTTCCCTTACTGCAGGAGTTTGTGTCAATTCTTTATTTGATGCCTTGAGAGACTACCTAGAACAGAGGCTAGCCAGTGTTAAAGGAATAAAGTAGGTATTTATTAAAAAGGCCTTCAAAGAATACACCTTGGGCAGTACAAGAGCCTGGCTGTGGCTCCACACAAGACAGATGACGAGTCACACGTTTTCACACTTTTATAAGTGTGGAAAATTTTATAAGTGTGAAAATGCCTGTCTTTTGTTAAGGATCATAGGAAACAGTGTTATAAAATGTCCATTGACATTTTGGGGTTAATTGTCCAATTACAGCTTCAGGCTATGAAGTCCCATCCTCCCAGATTGCTCTCCTCAATTCACGGCTGTTTACACATTTTTTTGGGCCCGAAGCTGCAATAGTGTTCTTGGTTCTTGGGCTGGAAAATAATTGTTTGGTGAAAAGAACTTGCTAACAATTTATATGAAGCTCAGAGTTATATACTAATGCAGTACAGAATCTGGAAAATATTAAACATAATACTTAAGGGATCATACTGAGTTGCTAAAGATTTGTAACCTGTCCAATACAGTGTAAGGGAAATGGAGCTAAACGAATTTATTGTTCCAAACCCAGAGAGCCATAAAGAGGACAGGCAATTGCTTTAAAGTCTGCAACTGTACTTATGTAACCCTCCTGGAGTGTGTGGAGTTACATGAGGGTTAAAAAAACTAGCAAGCATAAAGAGCCTAATTCAAATGCATAACAAGTGCTTCAACAAACATTCTGCCAAAAGTACCAAGGAGATTTAATTACTTCTCTGTCCCACCAAAGATGACTTACTCTGTGTTTGACATACCCTATGGAGTGTGCTTTCCATACAGAGATTCCCTACTTGATCATGCAAGGGCTACTTACAGCTGCTGAGAGTAAAAAGGGAAAAGAAGAGCAAAAGGTGGTTCTGACCTTCCCTGGGTGGCTTAATTTTCATTCTGCCCTGACAAGACACCCTGACACTGCCAGAGGGTTCAGCCTGGGAATCTTGTGGGAGTGTATGAGTAGTCTTTTCACTGGAATGGAGAATGATAGAGATGATGAGGGGGCCTTTCAGCAAGGCTCCTTTATGTTTCCAGAGTTTGCTGCTAAGGATGTGACAGCACCATCAGCACCATCACAGGGCACTGGCTCACACAAGAAGAAACAGCTTTAGCAGAAGCTGAACTCATCTTGAACAGAATAAGGAACGGTACAACCTTCCTCAGCTGAGGACATCTGTGTAGTGTGTGGTCACAGCTGGCAAAAGCCTCTGAGCCCAGCAGTGAGAACTGTGAGGTGAGTCAGTGGCTGATGCTCCTGTGATGCTCTGACTTAGTGTCACTGCTTCTCCTGCCAAAAGGTTACAGCAGACAGACTGGGATCAGATGAACATGAATTAAGGACCAGATGAAGATAGCAAGGGGAGGTCCAGATGAAACCAATCCTCTGTCTGAACACAGGGTGTAGGCTGTCAGGCACCTGCCCTGAGCTCAGGTGCCTGCCTGGCCTCTATGGTGCAACACCCTCTGGGCACACGTGGGCAGATGCAGCTGTGGGGTGGAGTTGGTCAGTGTGACACTCTCACACTCTGGCTGTCAGCCTGGCCCTGTCCCTGTGTCTGATGGAGTTGGTCAGTGTGACACTCTCACACTCTGGCTGTCAGCCTGGCCCTGTCCC
>JANRMJ010000066.1:100680618-100691514 GCA_025584955.1 Alethe diademata | reverse complement strand
GGCCCGGGGTGGCGGCGGGCAGGGCCGCGCTGAGGCGGCCGGGCAGCTCCGTGAGCCGGGTCTGTGCCCTCCCGGCCCGGGCCACCCCGGCTTGGCGGCAGGGCAGGGCCGGGCCGGTCCCCGCCGCAGTGTCGCCGCTCGGGATGGCCGGAGCGAAGAGTCTGGGCGGGCGGCCGAGAGGAGCGGGCAGCGCCGCTGCGTCCCAGGTGCTGCTTTAAAGCCCGGGCAAAGTGAACAGAGAGTATTGCAGGCGGTTTAATAAAATAAAAGCATCCGCTGGGTGCTACTGGAAAAGCGCTCGACTCCCTTAAAAAATTCATCATGTTCGACCCTCGCCAGCTCTTGGCCAAAAGGGAGCGGAGGAATTGTAAACCGGGAGAAGCAGCAGGTTTGAACTGAACTGGCCTTCGGGTCTCGATTTACAGGGATATCGGAAGTGACAGCAATGAGAAAATGAATGTAGAAAATAGAGGGGCGCAAAGCGCTGTAGTGCGGGGTCGCTGGGAGGGCAGGGAGTCCCTCCATAGGAGCAGCAGGCAGGGCTGGGCTGGACCGGGCTGGGCAGGGCTGGGCTGGGCTGGGCTGAACTGGGCTGAGCTGAGCTGGGCTGAGCTGAGATGGGCTGAGCTGAGCTGGGCTGGGGTGGGGTGGGCTGAGCTGAGTTGAGCTGGGCTGGGCTGGGCTGGGCTGGGCTGGGCTGGGCTGACCTGGGCTGACCTGAGCTGAATTGAGCTGAGTTGAGTTGAGCTGGTCTGGGCTGGCCGCAGTGCCCGGGCACACACGGACACCGCCGGCACCGAGCGCTCCGTCCCTCTTGCCGCTGTCGCTGCTCAGTCGGGTGATGTCCCAAGCTTCTTTCCTGCGAGCTTCTCCACACAGACCTGTGGCTACTGCCTCTCGGGGTTGGATCCGAACTGTCCCGTTTTCCTAGCCAGCACTGGCATTAGTGAATAGAATAAAAATGAGTGGTTTGTACAATACCGTTGTTATTTAAAATTGTATTTTGAAATACCCACTTGGAGAGCGAATGCATCACTGAGGAGATCAAATTACCTGACAAGTTACTTGCAGCAGACTGTTACAGAGGGTTGTGTCAGCAGGGCAAAAGGTTCGCTTAATCATAGACATTGAAGTAAAAATTCATTTTCGGTGAGATTTTTGTAATATCTGTTTCTCCCAGTCAAAAGAGCATGTCCCCGGATGCTGACAGACAAATTCGTACCTTGATCTTACAGCATATTTTATGTGAACATAATAAATTTAAAAAAAAAAAAATCCAAATATAAAGCGTAGACATAGACATGGATGTTCTTCAGTATCTGTGGCCTTCGAGCGGCCAAATTTTTGGCTTGCATCCTCCCTTTAAATTTCTTGTCACTGCTCACAGGCTTAAATTCTTCACAAAACGGTGTGGAAATCATCCCCATGCTGCCATGTCCTCCAGGCGATGGAGCACCGGCGGCTTGTAGCTGTTTCCTCAGCAGTCCCACGCAGGTTCAGGCCGTTCGGAGAGGCAGGCAGTGAATTTAATGTATATTTTATTTTGGCTGTACAGTGTGAATCCATCCCCAGGACCTGCCCGGCTGTGCTGACGGCGGGGCCCCAGCGCCCTCTCGCGGCGGCTCTGCGCCCTGCACCGCCCTGCGCCCGCTCTGCCGCTGGAAAACCACAGCTGGAAAAACCACAGCTGGAAAACCCACAGCTGGAAGAACCCACCTCTGCGGCGGCAGCAGGAGAAGCTGCGACTGCTTCATCCGGCGTGAGAGGTGATGCTTAAATATACTTCTTGTATTCCGCTTGTATTTGACTTTTGAATTGTGCCCGGGTGTTTGGTTTTGTCTTTTCAGTAGCAAGACGTTTCATTAAAAAGCAAAAGGAATAATGCGAGTGAGCAGTTACGTTGATTGACTCATCTGTGCTGTGCCACGGAAGACAGGTAAATAAGCAGCTTATTCATTTCAACACAGCTCTGTTGTTGCCCGGAGTGCTGCTGGCAATTACTCATGTGCCTCGTGTCCCACATACATACTGCTTAACTCTTCAAAGGCTTCAGAGCAGGGTGGCCTCATCCAAACTGTCTGCTGGTTCCAGCTCCTAAACTGAGCAAAGGAATTACTCCACAAATGTCTATCTAACCCAAGTTAAATCCATGGCATGAATTTTTCTTGCAACTGAGCAGTCCACATATATTTGCAGCACTCAGTTATGTTCTGAGCCATGACTGCTTCATTTTCACGTGAAGTCTCACATCTCTAGTCTTCCACACAGTTGCACTGAAGGCAAAGCACCTGATGTCTCATCTCTCATCTTGCAAGACAGACTTCAGCAAAGGCAATGTAACTCCTTGACCAAGGGTTTCAAATGCTTTATAAGTTTGGTTTTTTTCCAGAAGCTTTGTATCATGAGACTCACCCCTGTGACCAACTCAGGCTGAGATTACACTCATTTCACTGTTCTGGGGTACACTCCAGCAGCAGCCTCTACGGGGAACATCTAAGTCACTGTGGTTATTACACATCTGTACTTAGCAAATGTATCCAGCTCACGTATTTTAGGGCTGAATTTTAACTTGTGTTGTAGCTTTTATATTTTCTGCATGAATCTGCATGATATGCTGAACTATAGTTCTTTAGACAAGCTGAATCTTCACTTCTAGTTATCCCAAAATGTGCACTCTCTAAGCACAGCATTAGTTCTGCTGCAACACATACATTTGTATGATTGATGAAGAAAGCCTAATTTAGGAGAGACACCACTTGTTTGCTTTTATTGCTTGTGCTGATGGTTTTGAGATTAAAGCTCAGATTTTGTTGTTTTTTGTTTTTTTTTAACTTAATCCAAGTGGCATATTTTTTGTTGAGAAGACAATTCCTGTCAATTACTGGAGACTGTTTCCAGATTATATTTCCCCCCTTGCTCTTCTTGCTAAGCAGATTTTCTAAAGGGCATGTCTGTAATCAGGTAATTTGCGTTCAAGCGTAAATCTGTACCAGAAGCATGAAAGCTCAGTGGAGAAGGCAATCTTTCTCCTTTTTGTCAATAAGTAGGCAAGTAAGTACATTGCCTGCTGTGGCATAACATGCTGAGGCAGCCATGTGTCCTCTGATGGCACACAGAGTCCTGGATGCTGGCTTGTAACGCCGGCATCCGGCATCCTGCAGTCCTTGTGCAGGCAAAGCTTCTCAGCAAAGTGGGGCAGGCAAGAGGCAGTGAAATATGAGCAGTTCACAGGCCAGTGTGGAAAAGCTCTGAGTAGATGTGAGAGAACAGGCAGAAATTGTGAGTATCTCTCTCTCTAAGATAAGAATTTCTGGCACATTTAGGAACCAGACCACTTGCTGTGTGTCACCATCGGTCCATTGCTTTCCAGTGTACCTGGAAAAAAGCAGAGTTTAACTCTCAGAGCCCCTTGGGATCAGTCCCCTCAGCGGACAAGCCAGACTTACCTACCTAGAAACATGAATGCCAAGGCACAGCAGGAGAAGGTGAAATGACCTGTGTATTTTCATACAGAGGTTTATGCTAAGTACAGTGCACATGAAAGCACACCATCCCAAAAAAGAAATGTTTTCATGACTAAAGAGCTGTATAGGATCCACTGGCATTGCTCTTCCAGGGAATAAGAGAGGTCAGTCAGAAGCTGTTGGTTTTAATTTTTTCCAGTTCTTATAGCAAGACTATAAAATTCATATTTTAATAGGACTCAGGAAGTATGGGTTGGCAGAGAAAAATTATACCACTACAGTAAATTAAAGTGGCCTTTTGTCTCTAGCTGAGTTCAAATTAAATGAAATCAAGTTCCTCATCCTTAGGCTAGAACTTTTAGACCTACAACCCCTCATCTTAGTTGAAGAACCCTTCTGTAGCTGTGTGAAATAAATGAGCTGACCACATAACTACTCTGGATACTAATCATGTTACATATCTACAACACCAATAATGCCTTTGGAAACAGTTCTCTCTGCAGAGAGACCAAACTTATCACCCTCTGGTTCCCTTTGTTCTCAGTTGTTACTGACGGCAGACACCTTGCAGTGTTTGTCTACCAGGAAGACTGAGACAGAATAAAAATTGCTGGTCCAATGCCAGCAAGATAGCAGGGAATTCAGTCTCTCTATCTGGAGGTCAAGGTAATATCCTTAACAGTGGGAAGTTCTTTATCTTTTGACTCTCCACCACTTTGAGGGTGGTCAGACACTGGAAGAGGCTGCCCATACAGACTGTGGAGTCTCCATCCTTGGGTATATTCAAAACCCAGCTGGACACAGTCCTGAGCAACCTGCTGTGGTTGATCCTGCTCTGAGCAGGCCAGGGTGGAGTAGGTAACCCCTCCTCACCTCATCCATTCTCTGGTTCTGCAATTCATTTATTTGTGGTGCCTCAGCAGATCTGAAAAGTGATGTTTGGAGGGTCTCTGTCAGGTCTGCTCCAGTTTCAGACTCCAGCACTGTCAGCTCCCATTACACCAGGGAGTTTGGCACGCTCAGTTCTGGAGTGCTCGCACAGTATGAGTCTTTCGCAACAGGAACGAGGAAACTTCTGAAGTAAACATGTTATGATCTGTTAATGATTTGTGTAATTTCCACTTTATTGCCAGTAGATTGCATTAAAAAACAATGATGTCATATGGTTCTCCATCTAGATTGATTTGCTATATTAAGATACATTAACCTATTCCTTTAATTACCGTGGTCTTCACGGTGTTCTTTGAAGTGTGGTGGTCAGTTCTTTCTGCAGGGGAACTTGTGACCTGAGGAAGCTGAGGCAGCAACAATATTAAAAAAACTGATCTAAGAGAATTGATGCTGGAATGGTGGTTGATGGTGGAAATCACTATCCTGTAAGTCTAACAAACTTCTATTTCAAATAGATTAACCATGACTCTATGAAGACTCAGAACACTTTCTTAATTACCCCATGATAACTGATCTATGAGCAAAAGCAGCATGGATGCACACAGAAGAGTTATTGCCATTGTAGAATCCCACTAACAGATCATGGCAGGGAAAATGTCAATAAAACCGATATGGAAAGTTGTTCAATACAGTGTTTTACATTCTATCTCACTCACAAAATTAAGTCATTCAATCTAAAAAAACTTAAATCTGTTATGGACTGAACACTGACCATAAACAATATCTGAGATGAGAAAACAGAAATATAGAGTACTGCAGGAGTCTTGGTTACATCCAGATTTGGCTTATACCTTAATTCTTTGATTTATAATATTAGGCCAGAACAAGATAGTCACAATTTCAGAGGATTCTGATATTGAAATTAAAAAGGGGGAAAATAGGGAAGAAAGGTAGGACAGGAGTATGGAGACAAAAAAGGAGATAAGGGAAATTCCGAAATAATGGAATTTCTCTCCTTCTTCTACCCTTCACAAAAGCTTTAAAAAACCCCACATCCTGGGAATATGTAATTTTGTACTTCATCTTTATTTTCAAGGAATGGCTGCTTCTAGGAGAAAGTTAGCTGTAGCTGGAGATCACCCCTGTGGTAAAATATGCTTCGTCTTTGCTCTATGCCATGAACACCTTCCCAAGTCCCATGAGCCAATGCTGACACTACTGACACAGAGATAAATGAGGAAAGATGAAACTCAGTCTCTTGGATGTGTCAGGGAAGAACGAAATTGCTGAGATCTCCACTCAGTGTTCCACAAGGATGTAGACATCTACAGATGTTATTTTAATTTTTTATTTATTTTAGCAGGACTGGCTAACAGCAAAACATCCTTGATTTTTGGGTTCCAGAAGTCAAAGTGTTCTGCTTCATTGTGCCTATTATTCTAGGGGCTAGAACTAATATAGAACTAAGATATTAAGAAGAAACTACTGCAGGCAATGGGACAATTAACACTACAGAGGAAAAGCTTAGGCTGCCAGCTTACCTGAGCTGTTCTGCCAAGACAAAAGATGGTGATGATAGAGGCCTGGAGATCATTAACCAAGTGCATTACATGAGGAAAGGAGAAGAGAAAAACACTACAGGCATTGCCAAATTTTGTAAGATGTGAACATTATTTTGTGTTTGGATTTCATCATGTGGAAAGGTAAGCAGGTATCTTTATTGCTGTTGTGTTTGTGCTGTAAAGGCTGCTTATATGTTACAGGAGGAAAACATCCCTTATCTGCAAAGCCTCACACTTGAAAGCTGGATTTATTTCTGTCTCCACCTCCAATACAGGCTGAAGAGAACAATTCTAGGTTTGAGATATAGAACCAGTTTTGAGAAATGGAATGACTAAGCTACCATTTTCCATGGAAGTTTTTTGGTCAAGGGAGTTACACAGAGACAGGGACAGAAACATAAACCAGCACTAGTGGGACAAGCACAAGAACATGTGTTTTAGTGAATCTAATCCAGGTTCCTGGTAGCAAGACTCAGTGGCAAACAGCTGTGCTGACAAAATTTCCTCCCATACACTTCCTTGAAGGGTGTCCTTAGGGAAGGGTGTCACCATGCAAGTATCCAATAGTGTGCTGTGCTAATAGCAGCAGGTTTCTGAGTGGCAAAGCAGGTCTGACTTTCTCTAGGATTCATTTGTAGAGGTGGCCCAGGCTTTGTTCCATAAATGCATCAGGAATGCAATGTATAGCACAGAGTACAATGGAGGCAGTGCTATCTTCACCTCTTCTTCAGGCACAGGTGAATAAACTGGGGTAAACCAGCCTGGATCTGGGGTAGGATAGCCCAGTTTATGATTGAATTTCTACCTTAAAAGTAGAGAAAAAGACTAGACTTTAATTTCTACAGCTCTTTGTTCTTATAATCTGAATGTATGTTACATTTTTCTGTCTTTCTACTGCACTTGCAGGCAGAGGACATGAAGAAGAGGGAATGCCAGCAGCCATGCTGTCAACTTTGCAAGTCATTAACAATCTGGAAAGAGACTGAGACACACTGTCAAACTAAGCAGAACACCTCAGAGAGGCACAGAGGTAGAGTCCTGAGTCCTGGCAGCCCAAAGAACTGAGTTATGAACTGAGACTACACACTTAAGATTTTTTCTTACCCACTCTTCTCACCATTATTTGTCTCTTGATGATATCAGGGGTAGAAATATTGGGGCTGCCCAAGTATTCCATATTGGATGGATTGCTGCTTTCCTTCTACATCACTTTTTGGAAGCAGTTTGAAGTCCACGATCACACTGTGCCATAACAACAAATGCTTCAAGGATGACATTTCCAAAAGTACCTTTCTTCCAAGAATCTCTGAGTGCTTTTCAACATGAATTACCAGCCCATCTCTTCATGATAAGTAGGTGTTATTTCCATCTTCAAACTGTGAAACTTAAACTACTGCCTAAAGTAACTGTGAATCATCTACTTCTTGGAGCTTTCTTTTTCTTATTTTCCATGCTCTTTCCCTTTTGTCTCCTGGGCCATTTTTAACCTCAATTTCCTCTGCCTTCTGTCTTTAATAATCCCCTTGATGCAACCTGATATTGTACCCAAACTTTAAAACTCTTCCTCCCATGCAACTTGGGTGTGCGTGCTGTGCATAAGTGCTCCCCTGATTCAGGTAGTAGCATCAACAGAGCCTTTCAAAGAGCTGCATTTATGTAGATAGGTTTAAATTGTTATTTCCATCCTGTATGTGCATGTGTGGGTGGGGAGGATTAGTCTGCAGATAAGTTAAAGAGCACAGGTGTCTCAGGTGCCTCTGATGTGGAACACTCAACTGGAGAGAGGCAGTTTTGCTAAGATTCTAAGCACTTACTGCTCCCCCTACTTGGAAAGTTCAGACCACTTGGGTGAATCAGAGCTCACACTACCTGATGCCTAGTAGGACACTGGGCAGCATATTGACTGGTGTCTATTTGCAGTCTAAATAAACACATGCTTTCATCCAGAAGGGTGTTTTGTTCAAAATAAAGGTAACTGGTTTCAGTCCCAGTATTCACTGTACATATCTCTGAATTAAACTGTTGTTGCACTGACCTTAGTTTCTGTTTCTTAACATTAACCCTTTTATGGCAAATAGAAAGTTGGCAATCTTTCCACTGTATGCTCCTTTGCAACTGGAAAAGAGAAACTCGGGAGGATTTTCATCATCTTTTCTTAACCTGTATAAATTCACTTTTTTTGCCACTTCTATCAAAAAATCAACGATGCCCCTCTGTATCTGTCTCGGAGCACTTTTTCAAAAGCTGTTTACTATGTGGCTAAGAAATCGATTTGGCTGGAGTCCACATTTTAGTGCATCAGTCTCCCAAGAGAAATGCAGGCTGGATAGTTTCCTGTTCTGTATTTTAGCATTGTTCTGCCATCCAGAACAAAAGAGGATATATCCCAGCAGTCAGTGTATTATCCTAAAGCATCTGTATCTGGGGTTGCTTCTCCATTCCACCTCAGGCTGTGTCTGTGTGCCTGTACAGAAGAGGCTGTGCACGTCTGCACTGCCAAGTAGCTGGGAAGAAGCAGTACCCCATGGCAGCACAGAGCTCGAGGGGTGCTGGTTCACCTTTCCCACCTAGGAATGTGTCCCCAGGATCCTCTGCAGACTCCAGTGCAGGTACACCTGCCAGGTGATGCTGGGCTCCTACCCACAGGGCTGCTAGCATGGGTATTGTTCTCACTCATGTGAAGAGCTCAGACATTAGCCATGGAAGAACTCAGATATTAGCCATTGAAGAGCTAGAAAGTCTGTAGGAGACTTATCACAGGAAAGTGATACATGCCTGTATCTTAAGCTTGGAACACAAATTAATAGTGATGAATCCAAAGAGAAGAAAATTGCCAGGAGTCAATACCCAGGCTAAGCTTGAGCCAAAGTGCTCTCCTTTAATGTAAGTCATGCTGCCAGTGTTGGAAGGGAAAGGAGAAGAAAGAGAGGGAGAGGAAACTGTTTCATTAACCTTTTTTTTTTTTTTTTTTTTTTTACTTTTATGTGTTTAAATATTAAACATGAGTATTTATTAGGAAATTTTAAAAAACAAAGGAAAGAAGTACTATGGAACAGAAGATGGAAATTAAATGAAGTTCATATATCATTCAATAGGGCCATTTCTAAGATGAAATACACTATTTTCTCCCCATCACCCCAGTTATCCAATTGAAACAGCAGGGGAATTCATACTATATTAGGTGAATATGATGCTATACAGTACAATTTGGGATTTCAGCAAAGCAAATATGCAAATAAATGATATTGAGGTATTCAGTAGAAATAAGAATAAATAAATAAATAAGTAAAGTCAGTACATAACAATAAGAAAGCAGTGAGAGCAATTTTCCATTTTCATTGCAAAGATGCAATGAATTCCATTAAATAGTGTTGTAGTAGCCTGCATGCTTAAGAATGCCATCAAGACAAGGTTTGTAGGCAAGCTGACTTTGTTAGGAAAAAAACAGACAAGCTCTTGGACATTCATGTCTGCAAACACCTCCTCCAGATCCCATTTCATAAAGGACCTGACTTCCCCTCCATAGAGCTCTACAGACCATGATAAGCCACAAAAGCCATGACAAAATAAAATGTGTTTTGTACAGAGATGTAGGAAGAATCTGTAGTCTTCAGAGACATCTACAAAGTGATATATCAGCAGTGCTTTAGCAAAAAACCTCCCCATACAGCACCCACTACAGGGTTTTGGAAGGAGGAGCAGTTTGGACTGAAAAAGCCCCATGTGTTCTTTCCTTTTCATTGCCTGTTTTGCAGATGCAGTGGAGAGAGGGTAATATGTCTTGCTTAGCAAGACTATTCTCCATTTTGTATTAGTTTCTTATGTAAATAGGTCTTCCTAGTAGACAATCTATCAGTCTACCTACTAATTCATCTGTTTACTCAAAATTATCTTCAGACAGGAAGCATGTTCTATTTTGTGAAAATAGATTCTCTTAGGCTTTTGTCTCCATTTTCTTCATAATGTCTTGCCATTTAATCAAATTCATTTTGTGAAATGTACTGCATCTGTTTTAAATAATTCATCATCTTGTACTGCAATCGGCAATCACTCGGAAAATGTCAAAGTATACAAGAGCCTGTAAAGTGTTATTATATTTTGATGGAGACACAGGGCTGGATCATGGTATTCCTCCACAGTAACTCAGAGCAGCATATGAAAAATGAGAAAGATTGCAAATTTTTGCCAAAACTAAGTTCTGTATGTCCCTAAAGCCTTGAAATCTTCTTCTCTGCTAGTGGACTTGTCCATCACTGAAACTGCCTCTGCACTGTTGATGTGTTCACATTTCAATCTGCTCAGCTGCCCAACACATGCTTTATGCCAGCTACCTCCTGTGTCAGGGTGACACAGCTTTTGGAGGGGACTTGTCTCAGCACATCCCTCAGGCTGTGCCTGTTGAGAGGACAGATTGGTAGACAAATATTTAGCTCATGAATCACACCCATGACTGGTTTCTGAGCAGTTTGATGCTGTTGAGAGCAACTTTCCCAGCTCAGGTGTGGCTGAGCCAAGCAGTGTTGCAAGGTGGATATGCCTGGGTGCTGGGAATGGGGGATTTAGCAGCCTGTCATCATCCAGCCTTGGCTAAGAAGGAGTTTGTAAGCTTGAAGACATTAAAAGGAGAATTTTCTCTCTTCCAACCCTTTTGCTCAGGCAGTAGGACAGTCTTGGCAGAGACTATCCTTGGCTCCTGCCTGACTGCAGGCACAAGTGAACAGGTCACTGTCACAGGCTGACAAATCCAATGGCCCAGTAGAGACAAGGCTGCTGCAGATCCCCAGCCCCAGGGCCAGCTGGCAGTGGGGCTCAGTGTGTGTTCCCACAGGCACATGAGCACAAACACAACACATATCTGGGTACATGTGTGATCAGTTCCACAGAAATGCTCAACACACACACAACCAGCTCCAAGGGCCTCATCCTGTTCTGCTCTCTGGCAGATCCTGATGAAAGCCCATTAATAGATTATTTATATT